>OY253747.1:24056375-24656375 GCA_958009045.1 Oxytorus armatus
AATTGGTATAAAAGTGCAAAACCATTACACGTTGTTCACAATAGTCTTGCGCGTGACTATCTGCACTTACGTGTTGCGTAGGTGATGAACTTCCGCATAAATCCGTATGTCCCTATATGGATGCATATAAATATCAGTATAGGGCGAGAGACGAAGAGAGAGAGGAATTCAGTCGAACTTGATTACTTTCACCGCATCCCGCATACACTTAGGCTAAGATTACGGGAATCGACTCGTAACCATCAACTCTAAACCATATTATCTCTCAGTATTACTCGTGTATAATAACAACGAACCGAAACAAACTTTCCCGGGCACGATAATGCGCAACGTGAGGATTTTAAATTTGCATCAGCAGCAACAGGAAGATCGAGAGAGTTCGGACTGTGCTAAATTTCTGTCCGTGTGTGGGTGCGCATGAAAAAATTCATTCTCTCTCACTTCTTGTTATCTCGTTGCATTCCCTCTCGAGGAGTTAATTCGTTTATAGACCGCGGCTGTTCTCTCGCGCGGTTCACGAAATACATTGTAACAAGGGCGAGAGAGAAACCACTTCGTTTTCTCGTGTTTTTGTTTTTCGTCCGTTGCTCTCATCCCTCGGCCTCTCACCGCCGTTACACTCTACACTCATCTCCGGCATATTTCTCTTAATCTTATCCTCGGTGGATTCTCGCGTGTGCGCGAAACACCGTCCGATCGCGCGAAGATGAGAACGGGGAGGAAATGAGGAAAAGGGGGATGAAGGATCGGTGAAAGGCAGCTCTCGGAGTACGAAGGCTTTGCCTCAGATGGTACATATAATATCGACTGTTATGAAACAAAAGAGCTTAACCGGCATGAATTTAACGTGATAGATGGCGAGTGAGTAACGACCTTTTGTTTGATAACAGTGGGTGTACGGACGATGAAGAAGGGAGAAGACGGAAGGCCGATGAAGCGTGTGCGTCTCTCGTCGTGTGGCCGTTGCATATGCCGCGTCCACCCACGGAGAGACTTTGCGGAGTACCACCAGGCGTGCGCGCCGGTGAGACCCTCGAGGGGGCTCTCTCTCTCGTTAGGCCCGGTTATATGTTAATGCGAATCTGAGCTCGCGATACATACTGTAATATAAGTGCTCGACTTGTCTCTTTTCCTCTCTCTCTCTCTCTCTCTCTCTCTCTCTCTCTCTCTCTCTCTGTACAACTAAACAGTAACATTGCTGCACCACACGGAGAGAGCACACGAGAAAAGTACTCCCGTGGACGTACTACAAACAACGAGAATCTCTAGGTACTCATCTACGGCATGCTACACGATATTATAACACGGTATATGCCTGTTACCTCTACCGGTTGTAAACTATACGAGCTGAAAATGTTAGAAAAGGATCTACAGAGCGCTCGCACAAACGGGCTCTTTTTCTTATTACTGAAATTCACTTTGCTACCGTGATGTCGTACCGAGAGAACGTCTATCCGTGAACCCCCGGAACTAGAGTAGAGTTGCGTTCATCTCGCACGTTAAGGTAGTAGTCCGGTAACTTAAGCCGATTTTCATGTCTTTATTGGAGGGCGTTTTTTTGTAGGAAAATAAATATGAATCGTTTTGGATATTTAGGATGTTTTTATTTACATATTAAAGATACAAAAAAAAAATTTTTGAAAATTTTAATAGTTTATTATTATTATTATTATTGATCGAAGTTGGCACCTCGGAAAAAAAGCGCGTGGGTGGCCCCGGTGATTTGGCTCTTGACGTTTTATCTGAAATAAAAAATTCTTGATAATTCTTAATCTATAGACATGTCGTTCTGGTCGGAACTACTGAAGTTAAATTTTATGGATAAATAACAAAATGGAAAAGAACGTTTTTTTCCAAAGTCCGCCATTTTGTTATTTATCCATGAAATTTAACTTCAGTAGTTCCGACCAGACTGACATGTCTATAGATTAAGAATTATCAAGAATTTTTGATTTCAGATAACATCAAGAGCCAAAATCACCGGGGCCACCCACGCGCTTTTTTTTCGAGGTGCCAACTTCGATCAATAATAATAATAATAATAAACTATTAAATTGTTTCAAACAAATTTTTTTCTGTATCTTTAATATGTAAATAAAAACATCCTAAATATCCAAAACGATTCATTTTTATTTTCCTACAAAAAAACGCCCACCAAAAAAGACATGAAAATCGGCTTAAGTTACCAGACTATTACCTTAATTCTCGCGGGATTTATTATTTTTATTTTTATTAAGATGTAAAGATCGTTCGCACAAGAATTACATTCGAGAGTTCACGGTTTACACTTGTGATATTTATTTATTTATTGAACATACGATCCATCGTAATCAGTTCGTTGCTCGATATTAGATTGAATAATAATTTTAAAAGAAACTGTTTACGATCGATCACGATCAAGTTCCATCACTTTTATTTCGAGACGTTACACAGACAATTTCCCACGAAGTAATTAATTACTACTGGCTGAACAAACTATCGCTCATACATCCGCCTCAGCGATCTTACGAGTATTCCCAAAGCGTTATCGACGATCGCCATGCCCGCGCGCTCCGATGAATGCCACTGTGTAAGATCAACTACCGGGCACTTCACTCACAGCATCACACACATACACACGCATACAACTTTTAAGCTTTGCTATATGCAACAGTCTTGAAAGAAATGGTGTGGTCACGTGAACGAGGTAAAGGAAAACCCGAGAGAGTCACGCTCGATTTCACGAACGATGTTCGAAGGGAGCTGCTCCGTCTTGGAACTCGTTTGTCTCGCTTAACCGAAGATGCTCAGGGATATTATCGTCCTCGTGAGAGAACTCACGAGGAAGAATGAAATCGATTGAACGATAAATTTAGCTTCTTAATCGGTGAAGCATCAATATATGCGCGCGTATATGAATCACACACAAGTACTTTGGTTTACGTCGAGAATACTTTTAATCGGCGACTAGCGAGATAAACGGACAGTTTTGTAAATCGCGCATCATCGTCGTCGAATTATAATCACTCTCGTTGAATCCCGAATAGTCGCGCTCTTGTTATCGGTGCCAATGAGAGTAACGAGTCCGATGGAAAATAAAAGGGTGATGGGAAAAAGTAAGAAGGGTACCAAGTATACGATATTCTCTTCGTTTATATATCAGAAAGAATTCGCTGAGAGAGCAGTCATCTCGTCTACTCGAGTACTCAGTATTCTCATTTCTTCGCGTTCATAGCGTCCCCCCAACTATACCTTTTCGTCTCGTTCCCTTTTGGCCATTCTCTCATTTTGTTCCGTCTTTTTAGCCAACTTGTTTCTCATTCTCATCGTAGTCTAACGTATTACGTTTCCGTGTTCGTTTCTTTTTTTACTTTCTTGTCTCTTCTACTTCTCCACTAGCGAGAGCTTGTCTTTCCTTTACCTCTCACAAAATAACTTTTACGCGATCATAAACCTTCGTCTCCCGTCGTTGAGCACACGGCTCTCGGCATCAACTGGAGGCACATTTTACATCCTTGGCAGCGGCGAACGCGTTAGAAATATATACCTTCGACGGATTGCATTACCCGAGACGGTCTCGGGCTTCGCGCCCGGGGAACCAATCTCCCGGGAAACAATATTAAAGAAACAGAAAAAAAAAAGAAAAGGAAACGATCTAGAGTGTGCGAGGGAGTCGCGAAAGGGAGGAATGAGAATATTGTTCTCGGCGAATGTCAAATGAACAAGGAAGGGGTGAAGAAAATAAGAGACAAGGGGAATGATGAAGGGTAACTGTAGAATGAGTGGAGTCGATCGTTTCTTAACGTATACAGAGAAAAATCCGAAATCGACCCGTATAAAAATAAAAGATAGCACACGCTCAACATAATTTTCCGGCAAAATAATTAATAATGACTAGTCGAAAAAAATCATTTCAGTTGATTATAAATAAAACTATGTTAAGCCTGAATCAAACGAAACTTTGGAATTCAATTTTTCAAATTATTAAGGTAGTAGTCTGGTAACTTGAGCCGATTTTCATGTCTTTTTTGGAGGACGTTTTTTTGTACGAAAATAAAAATGAATCGTTTTGGATATTTAGGATGTTTTTATTTACATATTAAAGATACGAAAAAAAATTAGTTTGAAAAAATTTTATAGTTTATTATTATTATTATTATTGATTGAAGTTGGCACGTCGAAAAAAAAGCGCGTGGGTGGCCCCGGTGATTTTGGCTCTTGATGTTATCTGAAATAAAAAATTCTTGATAATTCTTAATTTATAGACATATCATTCTGGTCGGAACTACTGAAGTTAAATTTCATGGATAAATAACAAAATGGCGGACTTTGGAAAAAAAAACGTGGATGGCCGCGATGATTTTGGCTCTTGATGTTATCTGAAATAATATGAAAATAAAATGAAAATCGGCTTAATTTACCAGACTATTACCTTAAAATAATATAACTAATTCGTAATAATAACAGATAAAATTCCATAGAGAGCTATCGGTTTGCGAAGTCGATCGATCCGCAGCCACAGTCTCGTCCACGACCGCGCGTTCGTTCGACATTGTATTATTCGTTCTCGTTAGCTACCATTTTATTTCTCCAAAGCGCGGCTATTGGACACATTATATAGAGTTATGCGAAAAACGTACGGTCTCGCGATCACGTTGAATTTTCGTCGCTCCAATACGTTATAACCGGACTCACGATCGTTCTCGTTTAATTTTAATGAAAATTGATGTTTGAACGGGGGGGGCGGTAGGGCTCGCGTTCAATGATTGCTCGCTATGAGGGGGGTCTCCGCGATCGAAACACCTTGTATTGCCCGCGGAAGAGTGCTCTATGCTCGGCACGTTTACTCGCCATCATTTTCCCTGCTCTCACTCTTTCTATATGTATATCCAATATAATGTACATTCTCGTTCGCCCTCTACCCTTCTGTCGGTACCGACCTCGCGTATCCTTCCACCAATCTCCGCTCTCTCTGTCTCTCTCGCCGTGCAGAATAGATTTATCGTGGGCGGATAACGCTGATTCGATCGTAAATCGAGGACCGTAAAATCGTATTTATGCGTGGCACGGCGGTATATATGTTGTCTCTCACTGCGTGCGATATTAAACGAGGTGGCGTATATATTGCGCTGGAGGAGGGAGAACTCTGCCCAGAGAGTAATATACAGAGAGTCGAACTGGTATCGTGTAAACTGTCGTATCAAGAGAACGCGGGACATATACGTCACTCCCGTATCTTTGCAACCCTCGACGGTGTCATGGAGCAACATTCTGATATTTCGTCTGTCGATAACGCAATATACCGGGGTCGACCAGCATCACTACCGTCACTCACTCCTCTACTACCGCGAATCTCGTATCTACCGACATAACCATCAGGAAAGCTGCCCACGCCCGGTAGTTATTCGATACACACGTAACCATGTCTCTCTTACTCTCTCTCTCTCTCTCGCTCTCGTCATACATACAAAATAGCTGGCGGGTGCACGATTCACCGAGCCGAGAAACACGATTTATCAATAAGCATGCGTTTTATCCTCCCTCCTCCCTCGCAATGCGCCAAGCTATGCGTAGTGATTCGAACGCGTTTGAAACGTACTCCAGATTTTTGTTTACAGTTTGACACTTCTGCCATTGAAACTTGCACACCTTGTGGTACATATAATATTTCGAAAAAAAAAAGCTCGATAAAAATAGGTAATCAGGAGTGTGGATGGTAATAATGAATAATCGTTCAAAATAATATTTTGATAACTTAATTATTGATAATACTTATTTTACAATGAATATTCATTTTTTTTCGAATCGCTTCTTCGTGATAACGTGTTTACAAATAATTTTTCATTCGAATAATAATCGTATATGCTTGGAATATAATGTATGAACTCTCTTCATGTTGGAGAAAACAAATTCACAGAATCATATGTTTTTTTTTTTCTTACGGCGAATTAGACAAGAAATATGTGACTCAATTGAAATTGCGAAGGAGTTTTGATTCGGTTATTATATTCTCATGACAAGAACTGTCATAGACCTTCTCCCATTCTTGGTATATTCTTAACATTCCACTGGTGAAATCCATTTCCTCGTGGAAATTATCTCACCCCGACACTCACCGAGAGGCACACTGGTATTCGTATTATGTTTCCATCTCGCGATATAAAAACGAACGAGTGAGAGTGAGCGAGAACCGGAGGGCGAGACAGAGAGAGAGAGAGTGGCGCTAGACGTGCGAAATTTCGCGAGACATCCGGAGTGCTTGGTTTGCTGGCCTGTTTCTTTCATTCAAGCGTTTTCATGTCGCTTATGTCTAGTACATTGCTGAGAACGAGAGACACCGTAGTCCGCGACTCGACGAAAAGAGAGTGGCTCTTCTAGGCGTCTCTACCTACTCCTTCTGCTTGTGACAGAGGAAAAAAAACGCCAGATCTCTCGACATCCATTTGGCACGAGAGACTTTGCGAAGAGAAAGAGAAGAAATCTCGCGATTTTCTCGATTATCTCTACGTTACCTCTATCCCGCTGCAATTCTCACGGGAGTGTTTCTGCGACATGTTTGAATCTCCGAATGCTGTCTATCTTTTGCAGGGGGGGAGAGGAAACATCTTTTTTCAAGATAACATCCGAGGCGACGAACATCTCCTTCTCCTACACTCGTTTAAATGCGTCTTATTTTGGTAACACCCTCGACGCGCCTTTACTATTTTTTCTCATCAACAAAAGCCAGACACGATACCATCAAGATATTACCGCATTTATTACGTATTACGACGGTAAATCCAACGTTGCGCGTTTATTGCAAACGTTTTTTGTTTTGTGTCTCCCCTCCTTTGTCTCGGCCTTTGTCACACTTTCCTTGAAGATGAAAACGCGATTTTTTTAGGCATTCTTATTACAAGGCAGCATCCCGCACAGAGTTTTATTACCCGACGTGTGCCGAGCCATAACGAATGTAGAGGTCCGCTTGGGGGATAAAACCAGGGTGAAATTCTCGGTCAGCAGTAGAAAAAAAAGAGGAAAGAGAAAAAAAACGAGAGTATCAACGCGCGCCGAGCGACCTCGTCGAAAAACGTCTCTCGTTCTCTCCCTGGCGCGCGAAGCCTTTCACAAGCTTTATCTCCAATCTGCCTCGGGAAATCCGCTAAAGCCTATTTCCCTCGCCCTCTAGTTCGGGCTCGCTTTCCTTCTCCCTCATCCTCCTCCCCCCCCGCTTTCTTTTCTACATTCTTCTGTCGCTCTATTTTACTGTCGCACAGTGGGCTTGAAGGTAAAACTTTTGGGTCAGGTAAGGGTAGAAAAAAACCGAACCCTCTTTCGCACGATCACCAATTATCTCCTCTCGTATTCGTCCATCCGATTAACAAGAGATAATAATACCGACCTGCGATAAGCACATCGTACAAACAAAGAAAACCAATTAAAATTATTTTTGGTGCCAAAAAATTATCAACAATTATATTTCACGAAGATTCGTTTAGGACAATTGAGATTAATTTTAAACAGTTATTATTGTCGAATTGTACAGAATCAATTCAATTGGAAATAGTTCGTTTTGAATTATTTTTTCATTAAAAAGAAACGAATCTCTGATACAATCAACACGTACGCGCGTTTTAGCGCAAGAAGTGGAATTCGCATGTACGCGAGGCGACAGAGGGCCTTACGCCGTAAAGAAGCCTCTCTGCGAGAAATAACTATCATTTTACACGAAATCGCATCGCGAGCGGTTTCTGTGCGAACTAAAGATTGTGATGTAGTAATGGGCGCGATATACATGTGCAATAGCTAGGAATTACAGAACTGGATGAGACAGACACAAAGGCGTTGTATAAAGCATTGGAATGTGCATAGTAGCAAAATGAGATATACATATTTATAGACAACAGCGTTGATAAGCGCGATACAGTGATGGAAACATGTTTGTCGCGAAAATTCGTTCTCATGGTCGGGTAAAGACTCTGGCAAAGGATGAAATCTGCCAAGCTTTTAACGACCTGGCTTATAATGCAATTCTCCAGAGCGAAACTAGCCTACACGTGAGAGATAGATAGATGGAGAAATGCGATAGCGGTTTAGTACGAAAGGACGATTCATATAAAGAGCGAGAGAGGAAAGGATACGGTGGATGAAGATGGCTTGAGTGAGCAAGTTCGCTGTACAACTCAGTGGCTTTATGATTGTAGTCTCCTCTATTCGGTAGTAATTCTCCCTCTTACCGGGTTGTACACAGTCACGAACAGACGCGCAGACTTAGTTTCAGGCCGAGCAAGTTAGCAAAGGATTGTGGATGACGCAGGCGAACCAGAATTAACGCTATATAGTACCTGCGTTTATATCGTGAAAGAGAGAGCGAAAGAGACAGAAGGCAAGCAAGCAGCAAACCAAAAACCCTTATACCGGAAGCAGAAGTAATATATAGCAATGCTATATAGAGAGAGAATGAGAGAGAGAAAGAGAGAGAGAGATGTGATGTGATGTTGCAGACCATATTGTCGACGCGCGGCCGTAACAAGAATCGCGGTGTAAAGTCGACTTTGCCGAGTCAGCAATCCAGCGGTGCTTTTCTCGTCGGCCATACACTCTCACACACACAGATACACACACCGTTTCACCTCCGTTTCTATACGTTTTCGTCCACTTTGCCAGACTTTTGCGGTTACTATAACCATCCTACTGAACTCTCGGACAAACCTCCTCTGCACCAAAATCCGTAACGATGTATACGTGCAGCCACACATACATCGTCGATAATACAGCATCCACCTCTCTTCATTCATTATTTCCCGATCTCTCGTGTCTACGGTATCATCTAACCGCAATCTTTTCGAGCTTATCGATCAATACCATAGGTATATTTATCTCGTTCGATCGTTGTATCTCGACGCTAACACTTTCGTCCTTGTCTCCTTCTCTAGACATAAACATGTTTCTTAGTCTCCGACTCAGCTTGTCGCATTTCGATGTTTTATACAAAAATGTTATACTACTCCGGTGGCTTTTCTCTGAACTCGTACAATCTCAATGATGTTGAAGTTTGCATCGTTGGAACGGCAACGAAAATGGATTTTATACACCATTAATTCACCTTAAGATTGAATTATCGATGACAAAAATTGTTAAAATGTTTTATTGGGGTCTCCTTCAAGGACCTGGGCTTAAATGAGCACGGGAAGGAAGAGGAATACTGAAAATGAAAATTTAAAAACCCTATTCGCGTTGCGTTCCAACGATGCAAACTTCAACATCATCAATCTCACTCTCTCATCGTCGTGAATCCCATCGGAAAATTTCATGTACTGATTGGTGTCTCTTTTTTCTTCATTCCCTCTTCGCCCGACTCTTCCTCGCTCATTCCACTGATGAAAAGACAAAAACGGTTGCGCATGAATAGCCACCCTGGCTTCGAGGAATACCCAGCCGGAGGGCACCGCTCGAAGGAACGATTTAGGTGAAGAGAACTGTGTGAGACTGTGTATAGGATGGTCCACTCTCTGATGTTCATTCCTGAAGTAGAGTCTGGACAGACGTCTTTGCAGTTGCGAATATACGAGATAAAGAACGAAACGCCATGGGGTAAGACAAAAGAAAGATAGAGAGAGAGAGAGAGAGAAAAAGAGAGAAGTAACGAACAGCAGAGGCATAGCTAGAACGGGTGATAAAAATGTAAGTGCCTTCGAGATTCGCGACTCACCGTGAGCGCGTTATCGAGGCCACGGATCTTGGTGAACCCATAGCCCCCTCGCGCCATTTCACCGCGAGAGATGCCACCGTGTCCTCCCGCTAAATCGATACTGCCTCCCGATAGAGCCAAAAACGATTCGATCGATGGACAAATAGATGCAAGAGAAAGAGAGAGAGAGAGAGAAAGAGACAGAGTTCGCGCACGATCGCTTCTTCGACGTTCCCGGTATTTCATCGGTTTATCCTTACGTATATTTCTCTCTCTTGTTTCGTTCCATTCATTCCACACTCTATACCTCCGTCTCTGAGTCCCTCTCCTCGTTCAATTCTGGCTTCTCTCTCCGTCACCATCAATGCATGTACACCGTCCTTCGAGTTTAAACGTTACTGTCTTGCAGACATTTTTACACGGTACATTATCTCTTGTCTCGTTGTATACGGGAGTCGTAGAATTTTCACGAGAAACATATTACAATGTCCGCAGGGTGTTCGACACGCGAAAATAAATAGATCAGCAATTTCGCGTATTTCTAACTTAAGGGGGGAAATAGGGTTAGGGCAGCGTTTTCTCAATGATTTTCATGAATTTTTTTATAGTATAAAAAATTAATATAATTTATTGAAACTTTGAGAATATTTTATACGTATATTTAAGTATATACTATAAAGTTGTTGAAGAATTTCCTTGAAAAACACCGAAGATATTAGCGACCCCATATTGCAGGTCACAATCAGACTCAGCATTTTGCGTACATTCTGGAAGCCGCAATTTTCATCTGAAATCAAACGCGGTTGGAATTTACTTATATTATATGTCTCTTTTCTATATGAACCTGAGTGCTATAAAAAAAACAGAAAATTGAACTTTGTACAGGGGTCAAAACAAAAAAGCAAAAAAAAAATTACTTTAAATTATGATAATGTTCCGATTTTAGGTTCATATAGAGCGGAATACTATGAAGAAAGTAACTGCCAATTTTCAAAACGATTGGTTGAAAACTTTTCAAACTTGCGTGTACGCAAGTTCAAAAAAAGTCGTTTTCGGAAAAACGCGTTTGAAAAAATAGTGAGGAGAGCTACTGAAGGAGAGCTACTCACTTTAATGGCTTATAACAATAGAACGAGTCGGAATTTTCATAAAAAATTTTGGGAACATATTTTTCAATACTTTTACTAACAATTTATGAAATAAAAAAAAAAATCGATTTTTTGAACCGTCTAACCCTATTTCCCCCCTTAATGTAAACATTTCTTTATTCGTGACGACGCGACGAACGTCGCCTGAAAAAAATAAACAAACAAAACATTTGGAGGAAAATTGGTTAACAGGAATTTTTCATACCATCAATTTCGAAAGCTATATTAAAATACTAGGATTTAAAACGATAGATGTTACATCATAATAATCATCAGCTTTTTCTTCTTCCTCGCCGATACTCCTTCATCAGGCAACCCAATCATTAGTGGCCGGTACAAGCTCATTATTCTTCAACCGATTATTTAATTGTTTTCTCTTAATCATCCCTTCTCTCTCTCTCTCTCTCTCTCTCTCTCTCTCTCTCTCTCTCTCTCTCATTCCATAGGGTCTGATACACGCGCTTTCTCCTCTTCTTCTTCGTCGCGTTCTCTCATACTTTTTTTCTCTCCCTTTTCCTTCCGGTCAACATAGCCTGATTATTCGCCCACCGAATCGCTATACCATCTCGTGGTTATACGTATGTGTGTGCGGAGGGACCACCGTGCTCGGTACAACGACGATAAATTTGAAGTCACATGTACATATAGACGCACGAATCGAGCGTAGTCGTTGCAAGTATGCGGTAGCTGCTTTCGGAGCAAATCCCACCGTGCAGTCGCTTCAACTCTCGCTCGGCCGCCATCAAGATTTGAGGAACCGGCTTGCCATTTCTGTTGCCGACAGAAGCTCTTGATATATCCAGCAAAGCCCGACTATCCTCTGTCTCTCACCAAAGGCGAATCGCGTCAGCGGGACCTGCTTGCATAAACTCCGCGGCACGTCTTTTGCTCTCGCCTCCGGAATGACGAAGACGACCAAGAGCTCGGCTTTCCTTATGCACGGCAGATAGACAGAAAGAGATGGAGAAAAGACCATGATCTCGTGGTGTCTTTCTCTCGTGTCTTCGAAGTTGCCACCACAACATGACGAGACGCTCGACGACGTCGCGCCTCATTTCGCGAGATTCACGATCGCTCTACGTCGCTCGGTCATGACTCCGCTTCAAAATGCATCTCTTTCACCGTTTCTTCATACGCAAAGTACGAAAGGAAATGACTGTTCGTTGCACCGGACAATTTACGTTTCCGAAAGTCGCGTCTTCTCAACGAAAAATCATAATTTTTTTTTTTCCATTACATTTTATTTAAATAGGGCTCCTCTCATCCTTCGTACGATCACTCAATGTAGTTCGTACATATACTCGGTGACTTTTTCCACTTAATAAATTTTCTCGTTTCCTCGTCCAATTGGCTCATTCGTCATTTCGACTATCTGTCATAAAACGGGACCATATCCTACGTATCTGAGGCAACGCTTGAACCGAGATATCTGCATCACCAGCTGTTGATATGCCATGTAGTATATTCCACGAAGATTCGCTCGATGCACGCCCGGATAAAATGGCTACGGTATAGTCGTTGATCGCATCGGAGAATGAGATTCTTACCCTCTAGCGATGTATAGCCACCGCATTCTTTTTTTTTGCGCTCGTCAACCACAACCGGTGGTAATATGTATACACATACACACGACAAGCCTGGGGAACAATAAAAAAGACGCGCGCATACAGACAAAAGAAAGTGGTTCGTTGGTTGGTGAAAAAATTTTCTGAGCGTAAATGTGTATCGAGAGAATGATGCACGGTTGGAGGATGAGCGTGACTTCAGGAGGAAATGAGACAGATCTATACAGATATATGTGTATATATGTAGAAAGAGATCTTAAGGATGCTGCATATACGTTTTATGTGTATATATGCGGCGAGAAGAGGACGAAAGATAGAGTGAATGAGAGTGAAAGAACGAAAGAAACGAAGAACTGTGTATGGCGGTGGACCCCAGCGGGAGAGCACGAGAGGGTGGAGAACTAGTTATGGTAATGAGAAGATGCAATGATAGCTCTTCTCTCTTCTGCCCCCTCCCCCCACCACACACATACACACACACACACACACACTCACACACACACACTCACACACACACACTCACACACACACACACACACACACACACACACACACACACACACACACACACACACACACACACACACACACACACACACACACACACACACACACACACACACACACACACACACACACACACACACACACACACACACTCACACTCACACACACACACACATACACAGCTTTACTCTTTCCTCTTTGCTCTGGTTCCCTCAACTCTTCCTCTCCTTCTCTCACTTGTTCTTCCTCCTTTAGGAAACCTTCTTCCTCCCTCGCTCGCGTATTCTCTCTCCCGCGCGGCGGTTCCATGTCCGCAGAGTGCTCTGTGCGAGATGCGCCTGTGGGCCCGCGGCGCGGCAATGATCTTCGCTCCGTTGAATGGGTGCCACTATCTCGAGCGTGGTTCAGCCTCTTCGTTCACCATCCCAGCTACCTCTCTTATATTCCCGAAGAGAATGAAAAAAAACAACGCGAAAAAGTGTATTTACGTTTTTTCCTTTCTTCCCACTTTTTATTCGTTCATTTCTCTCGTTGTATACGACAGCTATTATATCCGTGTGAGCGAAAAGCTCGCAATTCTCATGCGAATATTCGTGGGGAACACAACCATGCATCATCGCGTCCCCATACGCGTTTGTCGTACATGTACGTCTTCTTATACCATACTCACGCACATACACACACACACACACACTGGAGTGTACATACTGTTGAAATGTGTGCGAATGCCTCCCATGCGCAACTTACGGCTGGTCGTATAATGGGACGGCTGCTCACTTTAAACAGGGTAAATAACTCGCATTGGCGTCGCTTTATCTGGAGCGGGAGAGAGCAGGAGAGTATCACAGCTCCCTGCTCTTTCTTCGCGAACCAAAATGTCCGTACGCGCGCGCCCGTTCACGCGTTCAGCAATTTCGGCTCCGGGAACCCCTTTGGCATGTTACATGTATATATAGGCGTATAGGCAGTCGGCGGTATATACTGAACTTAATACGGCGATGGCTGAATTCTTGGACCGCGTATATTTACGTGCCGTGTGTGTGTGTGTGTGTCCGTGCTGCGAGGATCCCATCGCCCCCGCCTGATTCTTCAACTGTTACGGGTCTCGCTCTTGCATTTCTCGAGTTCTTTAGACAGAGAGAGAGAGAGAGATAGAAATCCTCTGCGCGTTCTTTCCTCGCACCCTGCAGCGACGGGATTAAGAAAAGAAAAAAAAGGAAAGAAAGGATATAAAATAAAAAACGACGGGAAGCCACTCAGCCACTTTGTAACACGCTTCTTTCGCCGTTTCTCCTTCGCCAATGTGACGCTGTATACTCCATTTTTTTTCTTGCAATTCTCTCATTCTTCCCTCCCCCCCGCCCTTTTTCGCAATTTTATACCGCGATTGCACAGATTCATTGCGTCCGCTCTGGTTTTTTTTTATCGAGGCCGGACAGCGCGGTGAAACGGAACGAAAACCGTTCCCCGCGAGCGGTCACCACGTCTTTTAATAATACAGAGAGACGCGAACAGGCGCGAATATATTGCGTTTATATTTGTGTTTTTTTTCTTCTCCTTCTACTTTTCCGCTGTCTCTTTGCCCTCGCTCGGCGATAATCCGTCTCCGTCTTAAATCCTGCTGAATAAAAAAAGTAATTAACAAAGAGAGCGGGGCTCGGTGATCGAAGATATACATATACATATACGTATATATGTCAACCGGTTTGCCTCCGGATTGTCGTACTTTGTTACTCGTCCAATCACCTTGGCATCGATGACCGCAACTTTACATACGTACATGTAATTGCATGCTCGATATCCATACAGGGCGTTCGATGTAAAATCACCCGCACATAATTCAATTAATAATTTGGAGTCCATTTTTTTCCCCAACTCCGTCATTAACATAGTGCGACAGTAACGATTTCTTTCGGTTGGAAGGATGAAAAGTATATGACACAAAAATTTGTACTTCAACGGAACTTCAAACGGATTGAGACTTTTGCGCTGCAGTAATCGCGACAGCGTAGTCAAAGATTTACGTTCCACCGTCAATCTTTCGCGTCAATGCTCAGACTCGGGGGTTATCCCATAATTGGCTTTGAAGCGGGTTAAAGTGGAAAAAATAAGCGACCCTTACGGTAGTCGCATATGATGTGTAACATCTGACATCTCACCTTGGTAATGAGCAACACTAACATTATATCCCGAAAAAAATGATTCGGGTATTATTTGAAATGATTTTTCGTAACGAAGAATAATTCTTTTTAATGAAAATTGTATTTTATTTTATTAACGCTAGGTGTAATGCAATTTGTTATTGGAGACAGTTATTTTTGTTCAATTTGGGGGAGAGCAGAGACATTTCATCGAAGTATTACACGCAGTCGCTGTTGATGTAGACGAAGTAGGAGAAAATGGCAACGATGGCAATCGTAAAGTTGCATGACTGACAAACAGATTCGGTAAGAAGCAGTGGTTGGGTCGGCCGTTGATGTCTGTGAGAGAATTAAGTTCGCTGCACGTGCCCGAAAATCCCTGCGACGCTGAGTCGAATTATGCGCATTTTTTTGGGTCTACCTTTCCAGTTTTTCATTTTTCCTCACGTTTTTTCTGCCGGTAATCTCGCATATATTCTGCTCTGGATTTAGCCATCTCTGCAACTCACGAAATCATTGGAATTAAATTAGAATTATAAATATTTAAGAAATTATTAATATCAAAGAAATTATCCGTGTAGTTAATTAATTTGTTTTTTTTTTTAATAAAAATAAAAAATATCAATTGAGCAGGGACAGAAATTAACCTCAAAAGTTAAAAAAGCTATTTGTTTTTTTTTAAATCAAAATTAAAAATATCAATTGAGCAGCGACAGAAATCAACTTGAAAATTTAAAACGCTAAATATTCAAATATTTATTCGAATAATTATTCATTATTACTCACTTGCATTTTTTATCCATGATCTGCACTTTTTTCAGACACATTATCAATAGTAAATACATTTATTAGAATAGTTTACACATATAAATTAGTTTATATAACAGCACACTTTATACACAACACTGTATGTTAAGCGCACAGCTGATGCGTTCTCCTCTATTTCCCTTTCTCTTTCTCGTCACACACGCACACGCTGTTGGCTGACGGTACCAACCTCTCGGAAAATGGGTTGGTACCATCTGACGGCCAACGCTACCACCGCGCTCGCTCATTGGTCAAATCAAATAGCGCGCGCTTCTCGGGCTTCCTGTTACACACTTCCGTCCCTTTTCACGAAATCAGTGCCACAGAAACCGAGCGGAAAGATATAACACACAAAAAAAACCGCGGAAAATGACGACTACTATATCCCCAAGAGTTCACAAAGTTGGTCATTGTTTCTAAATGAAATTATGGGTGCATTATCCGGTATAGAATTCACCGTGTAATGCATGTTGACTCGTCAAATATCTTGCTTTTTCATGCGCGATAGCCGTCGATTCAATTTCGCCATTACCCGACATGCAACACCGTCTATGTCGCATTCATTATATAACGACCCCGATTTCCGATTAAAATCGCTCTGTGACTCTGGTGACAATCTCTCACGGTGAGGTGAGGATATTAAAAGTACGCGAAGACAGATAACAATGTGTGTCTCGAACCATGCCCTCCCCCCCGTATAAGCCATTGTTAGTGGGAAAAGTGACGTTAATTTGAATAGAAATATTTGTACTTCCATCACTTTTTTACATTACGCAATATTACGCTATGTCTATAATTATATACATATACGTACATATATTTGCTATATTTATCATGCAATAACGTTTCGTAGCACACGGAGACCGGACGTACTCACATCTCGTTAAGATTATCAGCACGAAAGATATACACTCAAATAAGCACGCATACATAACGTACGAGGAATAAAATATATTCGTGAAATAAACATAAAACTTTACGAAGAATATTTGTCTATACGTTAGGTTGTAAGAGGCAAAAGTGATCTCTCGTGTTTTCGCGATCATCAAGACGAATTCCAGAGTCGATTTGGCTACTTGACTCGAATTACGGTCAATATAGCGCCACAAGCTTCGCTCTCCGACTATGCGAAACCACGCGATCCCTTCTCCCTCATGACGAGATATATGACTCAATTTTATGAGGTCGAGACGAGAGAGAGAGAGTGAGCTCGGGCCACCAACAACCATCAATTTCCACGACGATTATCAGGCCGATTCTATACCCCTCTTACTTACATAATAAGTATATATATACATATATGTACTAATTTTTACTGCCTTCGTTTAAACCCCTATATATATCGTGTTATCGCGACTTTTGAACGATTAGCTCGATTGTAAAACACCAATAGATATAACAGCAAACATTGTGAAACACAGACGATACAATTCCCTTTCGGGCAACCGTAGCATCAAAGTCGTTTCATTGATCCCTCGGACAGAAGCGCACCTATCCTATATACATAGTACAATAATGTATAGTAAAACTGTGCCACAGTATGAGAGTACACGGTGCCGGAAGAGCCGCAGGTGCCACTGTGCGATTGGTTCATTCCTCAAACGGTTTTTTTTTTTTTCCCGTCGATTCTATCTTCGTTTCTTTCAACGGTCGTGAAATTGGCTGTTGGCCCCCTCTCGACCATTTTACTATTCTATACGCCTCCTCTGGTCCGATATATAAAAATATTTCATATCGAGCACGATCTGCTGCTCCATTGTGCGTGCGATGTTGCACCAAAATGCGGTATTTTCTATACGGTTTCATATTTCATTTTTTTTTATTCACCTCGGATAACAGTGAAAAGTGGGTCGAATTAATGGTTCTTTGAATCGATAGATTTTGCGCGAAATTTATTAATTGTAATGTTACATATATATATATACGTAGAGCCGAAACAGTAGGTCAAATCGCTTAGCCCGGGGGGGGGGGGGGGGGGGGCGGGGGGGTGATGATCGAATTTCCGGATGCGACAATGAGCACCAATGATTCTACAAGCTAGAAAGAGGCGAAAACGAGGTCGGCGAGTCGAGGCGAACGAGGGGGAGATTTGTGTCAATTGATGGGCACGCAAACTGGTCCCGTCATCATCGGTGGATGAGAAAATCATTCGTTCACGAAAAGTCTGTACAAATCAACTTCGTGGCCAAACGTGAATCGTTTGAGAGAAAACATAATTATTCTTTTGGAAAATCGCGAATAATTATTTTCACAAAATACATCTATATCAATGCTCGCGAAAGAAAAAAATTATTCACCAAATTATTCTTAATTGTTGATAAAATGTTTTTATATTCATTTTTGCGTCCCATTGCCGCTTTGCTGACCAACACCACTAACCACTCTCGACGAATAACTATGTACACACGACGAGAACGAGAGTAAACGTAGCGTACTACCGGTGTCAAGAGAGTCGCGCCAAAAATAGGGACAAACTACGTCATTATTTATGCACATCTCATCCATACTCGCAACCATAAATTGTCTACATTTTTTTTTCCCCTCCTATCTAGACACATATTTTGTGCTCATACATAGTCCTTTCATACTCTCGGCTCACTGACCGAAAAATTTTTTATGTTTATTTATTTTTTATTTTCTTTTTCCCCGTGCAAAGAACCGTGAGCACCGTGTATGCAAACGAAATTCACGAAAGTGCGTCCCACTGTGAAATCGAATGGAACTTGTGTCTCTCACCGTTGATGCGTGATGCCAAGTCGTGTGAATCCATTCAAGATTTTACACGCGACGACGATTCAGTATTTCATTATAAAGCTTCTGTCGCTATGACATATATATATGTATAAATACCTATACTTATGTATATGCATGCAAGCTTTGCAGAATTTGAATTCGAGATCTCGCGATCCCAATACCACGGATTCACGCGATCACTCACAGTCACAAATCTTTTTTTAATTTAATTATTCATCGTCTCGCGCATACGATAATTCTTTTGGGCAAGCCATTATGGACAAACGAAGATCAGCCGAAAAATGAAATACCGTGAGATGAGAATTGAGACGGAAAAAAAAAGAAGGCGAGGTCTCGATGAATTTTCCACTGGCGCCACGTTGGTTATCGTATCGGGGAGATATACGCAAAGAGACGAGAAGAAAAAAGCATGCCCTGTTTCCTGCGGGGAGCCACCTTCGAGCGGTTTATATGCCTGACCTATCGAGTTCAGAAAGTCTCGGGGCTCGCGCCCAGCTAATTTTATCCGCTCGTTTACGAGAGTGCATATATCCTTCTCTCTATGTATGTAGATTTTGCACACATACTATATATAATAGAGGGAACTACTTAGCGCGGATCAGGCCGATAAAGCGGAGAGTGGTTGAATCGCGCTGCTGCAGTCAAAGTCTTCGACGTCTTTATATATCCATGTATATATATATATATACATATATATGTGCATACATATATGTATATATATATATATACAATATCGCAAGCTCACGTGAGATTTTGACTTTTCTACTAAGGGGTTGGATCGCGTGGATATAAATGCTTTCGCGGCGTTCGCACGCTGGCCGTTACCCTATACGATATCTCGATTATACATACTTTTTACCGTATATATGTAGCTATATATATATATATATACATATATATAGGGTGCATGTAGTACATACGATGTTAAGGATATCGACGTTTTCATCCACGTGCAGCTTCCACTATTCTCGGGTTAGTCCCCCGAGGGGTCGTAAAATCCAAAAAGATTTCGTTCAGGAAAGCCTCTTAGCTTCTAGTCGTCACCGTACCTCACGTTAACACCACCATAGTTAACTTTTTAACGTTCCGTGGAAAGTATTCCCCGAAATAAACAAAAAACGTCATTTTTGGGTGCCGTAGGAAACATGTAATTACAAAATTAACATTTCTCGTATAGACTTTCTCTCATCAACAATTTCATTGCAACTATTGTCGGTGACTTTTTTTCCGTCGGTGGGCATCTTCCTTTTTTTAGTGTTTTATCGGTTCAATCGATTTTCAAGAAAATTTGCCGATTCAACCACTTTAACGCTCAATTTGACGAAAATGGCGAACTTGAGTACAATAATAACCATATAATAATAATTCTTTAAAGACATGCTAAAGGGTTAAAGTAGCGTACATGATAGAGGTATATACTTTGCGATAGTTATTGTTATATCTTACATTATTGTTCGTTGTCGAAGGTCGCACGAAGTCGAAGTTGCCTACCGTTGTAAGTTGTAATATATCTGTACATAGGATTTCTCGGATATCGTTTGGCGCGCGGTCAGCAGCTTCTATACCATCTCAAGTGTATATTACAATATATTATAATAGCGAGCGGGATCGGGAGAGCGGTGACCATTTCGTTCACCTTTTGTACCCATCGGAATCATAATGGCCCCATCCATCCTGACCCCCATGACCCAACGAAGATTCCACGCGTTCAAATCCACCCGCTGGGGCTCTCTCTCTCCCTCTCGTCTTCAATCTCTTCGTTCGTACGAACGGAGAAAAGCGCCGATTCCAAAGCTCTCTCGCAGGCCCCACGTTCTTACGCCTTCTATCCGCTCTATAGAGTACTGTGCAGATGAAGTACAGTATTATATAGAGTGTGGAACGTGTAGAACTTTTACGGAGCTTGCGAACGTTCACATCGTTGTTTTTTTAATTTTTATATTTTTCTTTGTCTTCGCTGTTCGTCCTCACAAAATCTTCTCTTTATTTATTTCCTCGTCGTTTTGACACAAGCACGAAAAACGAATATATTTTACGTGATATACTATTATTATCTGCCTTATATATTTATATTTTATACGCGGTATAATAATACCTGTGCCGCGGAGTATATATGCTCGCACAGCCGGGAACACACCTAGCCGCCACCGCTATATGGGCACACTCTCGCTCAGAGAATTGCCGAAATATATTAGCTCCGTGAAAAATGTCGATTCCAGAGGACTGAAATGCGCGAAGCTGTGCGGGCACGGTCGTTAAAACGTTTTACGAGTGAAACAGTCGGGGGTCCGCCAAAGTTTCGGTCTCATTTGGTACGAGGATATGTACATATATATTCTATATAGCGCGGTTATAGAGAACTGCAAATGGTAACGGTGTGCCAGTGGAATATGTGCCTTTGAGCTCTCTTCGAACCGGTCGATTCTTCGCTATTTTAGATAGAGAAAGACATGTAGACCGCGAGAAAAAGATACAGCAGAGAGTGAAAGCGAGAACGGAGGATTGGACGATACAGAAAGCGAGAATATTCGCCAAAATCGAGAATCTTTATATATATGTATATGTGTATGTGTGTGTGTGTATATATATATATACGTATATATATATAATTCTATAGTCGAAAAATGTAGGAAATATTCTATGGTTGCGCGGGGCAAATCGTTTTTCAATAATTGTGCGCTACCGCAGCCGCAATCGTCGAGGGGATGATGGAGAAAAAAAAACGAGAAACAAATGCTGAGTCACGAAAAAGACGGGCTCCATTCTCTATATTCTATACACCTGTACAATCTACCAAAGCCAAAGCTTTGAGATTTCAACTTTCGTGATCGCATACTTTTTATCTGGAATATTCGATTTTATTTGAAAAATAGGCTCGATTATTCCTAACATTATTGATCTTTTTTTAAATTAAATTATTCATAAAACAATCTCAATTGAAATGCTTTTGTGAATTAAGAAAAACAAATCAAATTTTCAACTGAGCAACGTCAAGTTTCCGAGTATAAATAATATCAGGATCATATATACCCGAAATTTCTCAAAAAACTGACACTTTGAAACGGACAGACAGTGGCAGATGAGGCAGCATTAGAAATATCGCGATGGCTCTGCGCGTGTATGTGCTACGAGAATTCTTACGTCTCGGTCATTCTCTTCTTATTTTCGTTATTACCTTGTCCGCGAGTGCGCTTGCAATAGCAGCAAAACAGCATTGCGCCGCGCTATACGGCTCGTTGACAATTTCCGCCATGCTTCCACTCATCGTCGCTGTGGGCTTTAAACATCTTGACGGGGAATGGTAAACTCATACACCTCCGTCGACGCTCTCGCACTTGCCGAATATGTAAATATATGGTGTATACGAGAATACCACCTACGTGAAATTCCATTCTGCGAGATCTTTGAGAATCTCCTCGTTGACGCGAATAGCTGTTGCCTCTTGGATGCACGACGCTCGACAGGATACGTATCTCTAAGACGTTATCCGTCGTCATGGCTTGGCGGTCATAAATTTGTCGTATTCGCCCACCACTCCAGGCCCCTCTTCACCCTCATCTCCCTCACTCGCTCTCTCTCTCTCTCCCTCTCTCTCTGTCTCCTTCTATCCTTTTACTTCTCCCTCGTGGATACTCATTGCATTCAAAATAAACCAACCTATAGAGATTTCAGCTGTTTGTTCACTGCACCACATTGAGCCACCCTCAACCGTCTGCGGTTGCAACTGATGCATCACCAAGATTCTCAACTTTATCATCCACCGTATCACGTAGAAGTCGTTCTCATGGCGAATCGTCTGCCTCAATGTCAGCGACGAATCTTTGTTAAACCAAGGTGTGCTCGATACATTTATAAGGCTTGACCCCCGTTGGTATACTGCGGATAAAAAAATGTCATGTCGCCCTCCAGTCTCAAGCCTGATATATAGTTGATACGAGCGATAGTACGAGAGCTAGGTTAGCAAAGGTTTCTTTTTATTTTACGATGAACAAAAAATACTCGTTACACCCAACAGCTCTTCTGCGGATCTACAGATTTTTATCCATCCTCCAGGTCGGTGTTTTATATCTTTGGACATTTGTTTTTTGTACTCACTGCTTTTCGTATGCTCGATTTTTGTTTTCTCCACGCGCGCCCGCTCTGGAATCTCTTCGTTGGTTACTGGTATTCCCGGCATTGGCCTCGTGTGTCCCCAGTAATTAGAAAATGTATCCTCTTCGCGACGTAGCGTGTTATAATAGCTGTATGACGTCGGTGGCCTCTTGGTCCGCACACACATATCTCTCGGTCTCTCCTTGTCTGCTACATACCTCGCCGTATCTACTTCCCTTCAACACTCTATCTATACGTTACCTTTGGCATATACGCTTCTTGTGCTTACGTACTGTTCAAACCTATACGCTCCGCGTAATTAACGTCTCGGCGTGGTATATAGTAATTTATTAATAACGCTAGCTGTCGAGCTTACTCACCATCCACAAACACCAATAACAAGTTGGTGGAGAGAGTTTCGTGAAGGTTGAAGGCGATGTGCACGGACGAGAAACGTTGTATATCCGCACCTGAGCCGGAATCACCCCACGACGTTTTACGAATCCATTATCCTCGCGGTTTTAACGTCGTTCCGATGCGGCACTATACATGTAGGATGCATCCAAGTAACGCACTGTATACGATGAGGTGCATTAACGGGATATTAATTACCCGTCCCGAGATAAGATGAGCTTCTTTTCACACTTAATGCGCTAATAATATTGTATTCTGCTTTTTAATACCTTTGAATTCTAATCAGCGTTATTCTCGATCCAACAAATATTCTACACCGAGAAGTAGGGGCTACACTTTTCTAATCAATTTCATATACGTCAACAAAATTCGAATGTATAACATTTATTGAGATTGCCATTAACATTTCTTTTATTTTCTTATCGATTATCGGTAAGCTTTGCTTCGTTAACATGAACTTTCCTTAAATAAAATTGATCCGATTTTTCTGAATTCATATGCAAATCAATCGATATACGTTGAAACATATTAACTTACAAAAAAAAAAGATAAAAGTATTCGTAGCTTAGAGTTTTTTTTTTGTAACAACATTTGTATTTTTATTTTGGAAACCGATATCGAAATCTCGAGTTTCTATACACGTGTAAGGTCCGTTGTGGATTTTTCTCTGAACAAGGCCCGTTACATCTTGGACCATGTCCCGCGGTATTGTTCACACCTGGGATATCGAGATTCTTTTGCTCGCTTTCGAAGGATCGCGTTCGACTTATTCGACGTGTGTTATTTCTTTCCCCTCGCGGTTTTCACACTCGAGCGAATCTCTCCAACAAACGATCCCATCGAACGCTATAAGTATATCTTGTATCTCTATATATATATATATGAAATTCACGACCGCGACTGTAATGTTTACACTGTAAACGACACGCGAGAGACCATCAGTAGCACCATAGACACAGGGAGAAGGGAGTACGAGAGGGATTCTGTTCTGGACCTTCGAGTGAGAAAAGACTTTTTATTTTCTACACGTCGCGTCGCGTTTCTCCTCGAATGATCGTCTCACGCGACCCTCGGCGTTCTTCTAGAGGGGTGATCAAAGGACCCATCTCTCTCTTTCTCTCCCTCGGATATCTCGATCCTCATTTATCTGTGAATTTTAGTTAGAGTTCTTTGTTGCCTATCGATGAAAAAATCTATACATAACACTTTAAAACAAAGTCCAAATCAAATGGAGATTGATAAAATTCAAAAGAAAAAACGACAGTGGATAAAGAGTCCCGTTACATTGCATTTGAAAGCAATTTGAGTGAGTTCATTGTATTTGAAATAATGATGATTCAAACGTCAAGCCAATTTCACGGTATATTTAAGTGTATAACCATAGTTTGTACACAATTTATACGGACTTCGTGGTGTGATAAACGATCCGAGGCGCCTTTTTTTCCATATTTTTCGGGCACGTTCGACTGCTCGCATGCGTGACGAGCGACCACACTTGGCAGCCGGCACTCAAAGTAGTCTTAAAAATGCGTTCAAAAAAGTGTCCAGGTCGTTTAACGGCCTCTCGAATGAGACACCCATATTATTACATTCTTGTATATAGATATGTACAGTCATTTAAGTGATGCGTCAGGGTCTATACAGGTATAATACAGTCACACCCGAGAAGAGGAAAGAAGGCGACAGAGCGTAACGAAACGCCTCTATTTTATTTGCCGGACGTAGCTCTATCTTTTTGGAAGACCCATCGTCGTTCCCTGACTTGCGTTTGCTATTATCTCAGTCTCACGATCTCGATCTCTCACCCCCTCTCAAGAGACAAGGCAGAGAGACTCAATGCGGTCATCTCATATCGCATAAGCTTCTCACATTTCCTCCATTCTCTCTTTCTCTCTCTCTCTCTCTCATTCGTTTCATCTTCTTACGTTTTTTCAGATATTTTTTTCTTCTTTCATCGTTTGTGCGTCTTAAAAATTTTTTTCTCCCTCAGTTTCGTCGCTGGAAGATAGACGCTCGGCTCATTTTGACACCCCAATTCTTGTGCTCCGTCGCTATCGCTATGGTTGTATATATGTCGAGAGTCAAGATATCCACCGGTCCTATAATTGAGGAAGGGACGAAAACTCGATGAGCCTTGCAAGAACCTCGTTTGACTGTATAAACTTGCCTCGAATAATCTGTTTCGATGGACTAGCACGTTCCATAACCAAGAGAATCTCGATCGGTCATTTTTTTTCTCTTCTTCTATCTCTCTTTCTTTCTGCCATGGAACAATGCAGCGACGAGAAAGATTCAAGTCCTATGCTTTTATCGTTTCAAGCTCGAGAGACCGGCCGCGATCTAATTTTATATTCGGACGTGTGGCGAGCGGTCTCTGTCGAGGTTCTATCGTCGTATTAGACGAGATCGACACAGAGGACCAACGACGATCGCGGCGAAGAATGTCCCTGCAAGGCCCCCTTTTTCTGTCTTTATATACTTCTCATATGTCTCTCTCTCTCTGTCTCCCTCCTTCACTTTAACAGATTAGTATCTGTCATCTATTCCGACGGAGCACGATTAATGTCGTTGTCTTTGCCGAGAAATCGGCCGATTTCGTTTATCCAGTCTCCTTCGAGGCCGTTTTATTTGGACAATTTAGGGCTCGGGATTGAAAACAATCGAGAATCGAGATTCTCTCCCGGACAGTAATAATACAAAGGTAACGAGTGAGAAAGAGAGAGAGATATGATATTGCGGCAAAAGACAGAGATGCAACGGAGCCACGAAAGCGTGTACGGTCGATAAAAACCATTGAGGGTGAATTGCCGGGAGAAAAGAAGAAGAAGAAAAAATGAAAGAAAAATCAAAATAAAAAGAATAATCGAAGAATGAGAGAGGAAAAAAAAGGCAGGACGAAGGAAGGATGTTGGGCTGTGGGGCCCCGTGTATTGTTGCCTGCTGTATTAGGGCCCGCGTGTGGAGAGCCTATATACACCGGAGAAAAGATCCGAGAGTTACGCGCGGGAGCATCGGATCAGTGAAAGAAAGAAATGGGATGAGACGAAGCGAGAAAAATAAAGCTGGAGATAGGGACCCGTTATGGAGATGAGAGGGCCACCGCGTACAATGCCTTTCGGCTCGGGCCCTGAATTCATATAATATTTTCCATTCGTACATAAACCTCCATAGGTACATATACTATATACTATATTCTGTTTATATTGTGTGTTGGGCGGCATGCGGCGTGCCACAGCAGCTCACTCGAAACATATATATGAGCTCCTCTCACAATGATCCAAATATGTTTTCTGTATAACAAAACGCTTTTATAAATGTTTATCATTAATTTAAATATTATCTGATGGCGGGTGGCATTCGTTGCTTTCCTCCTATACTGTGTGTTTGTGTCTGTACACGCTATAATGTACAATATACATACATATATATATATATATATATATATATATATATATATATATATATACATAGTAACAACATATCTACCCCACAGTATCATTCTACTACAGTGAACCTCTTCTTTTCCTCTTGACTTACGACATCGCGCGGTCGTCTCGGCGTTCCTCTCCTCCGAGAGGGAGAAAGTTGAGAAATGGCTCTGTGATTTTTCACTGCCTACCGCAGAGCACGACTCATATATATATATATATATATATATATATATATATACACACTCGGTTCTTTTTTACGTGTCTTTCAACCCTTCCCTTTTTCCGCCCTTTGCTATTTCTCATAACTCCTTCGAGATCTACTTATAGACCATCATGGTGCCTGAGAAATCATCTCTAAATCCCCCTTCCCCCATTTCATCTTCTCTCTATCTCTCTGTCTCTTATTTTTTCTTTCGTTCGGGAGTTACGAATGAATTAGAGTAAGACAGACAGTATAGGAAAGGACAAAGTTTACCGAAACTCGTCGCAGAAGCCCGCAAACTTTGACTCCTCATCGTCCAACAGCAAGTATCAGACAGGGCTTAAAAACCCTTTGCAATCATTCAACGAACCTCGCTACAACTTCCTCTCTCTCTCTCTCCCTCAGTTCTTTCTTTTTTCAACTACTTTTATCTTGGGTCGCTTTTTCTGTTAAACTTTTGCAACGTTGACGTGGACGTTCGAGAGGTCGCACCCACGTTCATTTATATATGACGCAAATGAATTTATATATATTCATAGAGTACTCTCGCATCTACTCGTAATACATTCTACGTTAGGTTATCGCGTTATGCGTCACACATATTACCTACATTTATACAACTATCGTGTACCTTCATATACGTCATATATATGTATATATATATATATAGTGGATATGGATGTATCGGTACCAACGTCGTTGCAGCTTGTCTGACTATGCCAGAAGGGCCGGGGCCAGCTACACTCACTCGTTTCTCTTGTTCGTTCGCCCAACAGAAGCACCATAAATATTTCATGTCAAAGCCACAACCAATATCGTGCACCAGTCTCGTTGCGTGGTCATATCGATGATGACTGAACGCCGAAAGGACGTCTAGTCAATATGACTATACCGAGTCGATGAGCCCTTTTGACTTTTAGCCATTCGACATACAGATTATATATTATATATCGGTGGTGCACGCGTATATAAGCTTTTCCTCTTGATCAAGCCGCATAGACCATCGAGAATGAATTGTACACATGTATTATACTCGTGTAATTAATGCCCCGCGTGTAAATCATCGAATTTATCGAATAATAGATTTATCGAGTCGCTGAATTAGGAAAATTTAATTACGGCAATATAACATGGTATGAGAGGACATTTTTTTTAAATTTAACATTAGATAATGGTGTTTGTATTATTTGCAAGCGAATACACGTAATAATTACATTGATATGGAGGAACGTGCGATTTCCTTATCAATGTTTAAGCGTATTCAATTGGGAATCACCCCATCAAATACCGGGGCGAAGAAAAGAAACACGAAGTGCGTCGCATATGATCCAAAGATCTTACGAACTCAAACATATTCGAATTTTCAAACTTGGCATATGATTTAATGCTGTAATACATATGGAAGATCTGAATATTTCGAAGTCTGTGATACATCGATAGAACACCGTTGGAAATACCGTAAGGAACAGAAGTAAATGACGTACAATTAATCTTCTAATCTCGGATCGTTCATTACACACCGAGAGGGGAGAGAGAATTCGCTTTACTATCTATCCTCAACACTGAAACGTTCAATGTTTCCCCGCCATTGCCGAAACTCGTACGGAAATAGTACAATTTTAGTTAGTATTACCGAAGGTTCACCATTTCCTCTCTCTCTCTCTCTCTTGAAGTGCTACAAACCCTGGGGATACAACACGGTAGCGTTATACAAACTTTGAACTTAAGTAATTGCTATCGCAAGAAGAGAGGAGGAATGGGAGAGAGTGAGGAACGACGAGGAGCCAGTAAGTCGATCCTAGTGAACTTCCCTCGGGTATCCCGTCGGACGTTAGGTCGGTATCTCCGATTCGTAGCCAGGTATCTTAGTGTTAGAGATACCCCTGTAAATGTTCATATATACATGTATAATGCCATCTAAAGCTCGATGCAGTACGTACAGTTGTAGTCGAGAGGGCATTGTCTTACGGTAGATCGCGAGGGGAGTTTCTCTTTGACTTTAATCCGTAGAGTCGCCGTCCGATTGAATCGAGAACGACGGGAATACTACAGCGGACTGGAGAGTGTGTCAGAGAAAGAGAGAGAAAGAGAAAAAGAAAGAGAGCAACGTCAATGTCAATACATCCGGAAGTTCGATCTTCGTAATTACGAGAGTAGTGTTTCTCGTCCAGAATAATCGAACCCTTGTACCGCGCTTCCGCCGGAAAAGCCTAACAACTTTTTCCCCATTTCCCGTCTTCTCGTCTGTTTTTCTTCGCCGTCGAAACCGATAAAAATTTAACGATCATTGGAGCTCTCTCGCTACGAGAAATATAAATAATTATCGAGTATAGAAAATCGATACTATAATAACTCTTCTTTCTTAGTTTCTTTCTCTTTCTCTCTCCCTCCATTATTACCCGCTACTTTGCTATTCTTCTGATATACTCGTGTATATAACAGACACCCCGCCACAATTTACTGTATACGTTGTCCGATACCTTGGATTTACAGTACCACAGCGTGCCATTCGTATTCTCACAGCTAGAAAAGTCAGAAATACTCACGTACACACACGCCCATACACACAGGAAGCTACAGATCGTGTTCTCGTCGAAGTGAGGCTTACATCGTGCTGGCGTCACTTACATCGCAGAAACGATTCCCCAGTGGACATTACAACGGCCCCCCTCCCGACAACCGATAAAACTGTTCTATGGAACGGTTTTCCCTCGTCCTGACAAACTACTCCCGGTCTATATAGTTCCCATTTTCCATTGCCGTACACTCCAACTGAGACTATGTCCGTGAGTTTGTTTATCACCTCAAGGACGTGTATTAAAAGTATACAGTTAAGCTGTAATTCCAAATTCAATACTTTCATACGTCCAAGAATTGGACATTTACGAATGAACATTGTTCTTTAGTGTAAAATCAATTTCAAAGCTTGACAAGTCATTGCAAAAATCATTTAACGTTTATCATTCATGGTGAATTTTTTTTCAACAAATTTCCCATCACATAATTACCGGACTCGCAATGAATGATACATTTATTAATAATATTAATTGTTAAATTTGTGATTGTCAAAATATTGTCGTGTTATCCTGACGGGTATTCCAACGAGAGTAAAGTGTGGAGGGCGGGAGGGAAGCCCCTGGTGGCTTCTTTCACTTCTCCGGACTCTAACCGACCCTTGTGTGACCCAAATAAGGCGGACGTTCTCGGAACGGTTAGGGGTCTTCGTTGGAATGCATGCAACAAGGTTAGACACGCTCTCTCGGAAAAAAAGTGTCATCTACGACCACCATCACCACTATTACGTTACCGCCAGAGGATAGTGGAAGACCGAGGCGTAAACGTCCGGACGTGTTACATGCAGCCTCTTGTGTGCATGAGTAGCATCTATTATATCTCATCGCAACTATCCCACATATGCGAATTTTCATGCCGAATCAATCATCCCTAGATTCATCAGTAATTTGGAGTTTCACATAGAAAAAACGTAAATTTCGCTGTGATATAAAAAATGTATTCAAGCACAGAACATTTCTTTTTTAAATGAAAGTTTTCGCTCTGCAATCGCATAAGTTGTACTTTTCAATTAAAAAAAAAAAATGGATTCCCAATTCAATCGTCATTTTCCTTAGTTTCCCTGCAATAATCTGTTCAGTTATCATTGACATTGATAGATATTCCATTGCGTAATTTCCTTCGAAGTTGGTTAAAGTAGAGACAGATTTTTTTACTGTCAAGCTCTGACGAAAGAATACCACACAACTATTTTTAGTTTCAATCAATTTTGTAGGTTGCAAATTGTATTGTATTAATTTATAAACACCCGGGTGACACTACGATGTACCGTCGATGGTTGAATTCACATGAAATGACTCGTATAATGTATACGGACGGTAGTCGTAGGGAAGAGTATAAAGGAACCGAGTGAGGAGCTATAAAGTGCTCTTCCAGGAGTCGGATTCGTTTCTCGCGACGAAGAGAGAGCCGACGCGAGGCTCCCACTGGAGAGCGACACACAGAGAAGATTCGTGACGGCATGTGCGAACGATAAGGAGCGGCGGAGAGCCGGGCGGCGTGAGCCACAGGGGGAAAGAAGTGAGCGCGGGCGTGGAGGAGTAAAGGGCGAAGGATAGAGGACGTGGAGAAATGCAGTGCTTCTGCTTCTGATCCTTGTGGCCTCGCGTTCCTCCTCCTTGCTCTGTTGTACGTACATGTATAACCATATAGATATATAAGTATATAACGTACATAGCCTTTGGGCCACGGGAGGACGCGCGACTCCATCCCCGCAGCCTCCACTGAGTCTCTCGTATCTCGACACACGGTTCGCGTTTCGATGTAATACTGCTTGCAGAAAAACTCTCACACAATCCTTTCGCATGTGTGTACGCGTGTGTGCGCGTATCTTTACACGTTCGAAAAGGGTTTCAAACGGCGACGACGATGAGAGGAAAAAAGAGAGAGAGCGAGAGTTCTCTGTCTCACTGTTTTCACGCGATGAAACTGGCGACGACCCAGCTTGTGGAGCATTGCCCCTTTATTTCGTGTATCTCCTTTTCGTGAGCGAATACGAGCCCGCCAGAGTAGCGAAAGATTCATGTAGGGTGTCATACGTTGAAAATGCAGGTACAACGATAATTCGTATGCCATAGGACAACCGAACACGGTGGCACACACACGTTCATTCCCTTCTGTGTACACGTGTTACGCATATCTTTCTTTCTTTCCCCCAACACTTGTTCTTTATTCTTGTTTGCTTGCTCGAACGAGAAGAATAAGAAAACTGAACGATAAGACCGGATATACTCCTTGTCTCGGAAGAGCCACCTTTATCGATGTATATTTCGTGTGGATGTGTTCACGTGTGAACATTTCGGATGCAGTACACTCGGCCATGTATATCATGTTTACGAATGTATGTCCAATAAAACACACGTGCGGTATATGAAAGTTTATCATATATATACATTTATATATATATAGGGAGACAGAGAGAGAGAGAGAGAGAGAGAGAGAGAGAGAGAGAGAGAGAGAGAGAGAGAGAGTGTTAAAGAAACCTATAAAAGTTATTGCGAAACTTTGTGATATACGAACCTCCAAGGATCACTTCGTAAATCAGTTCGATTCTTTGTACATAATCGAAGCATGTTTAACTTTCTTTTTTAATTTCATCTCTTTTCATATTACAGTATTAGTGGATAAGATGATGAAGCCGGATGATCGGTGTTTTTATTGTTATTCGGACGATTTATACTCTGAGATATATCGCAAGGAATATAGCCGGAAATATAGTATATATATATATATATATATATATATAATATATAGTATAATATAAAGGAGAGACGTCAGAGAAAGAGAGAACTTCTTCGTGGCGAAGGTTCGTAAACGCGTGAAGCCAGGAGCGAATGGCATTCCTTGATGCGTGATGCTGGGACAGAAGCGGGTTTTAAAACCGAAGAGAGAAATAAAGCGAACGAGAAATTGAGAGGGACAGAGAGTTCCGAGCAACATCAACGACGAGGCATCACCTGTTACGTTAGGGAATTCCCCTGAACGGCTTTTACCTCATCGCAATCGTACTACCGCATTATATAGCCTCATCATACACACACACTCGCATCCACCATCTACTTCTATGTCCTCCGAGCTTCGGAAGATACGTATCCAAGATGCGTGTAGTAACTATATAGTAACGTATACAATGGGTACCATTAATTGGTACTTTGCTCCGGCCGTAAAGGCCACATCCCTAGCTCGCCCGATCGAAAAAGCCAAGCCGAGGAAAAAAGGTATACTGTCCAGCATAGAAAATCTCTTCTCTCAATCTGAAGAGACTGGTGGAAGCCTATAAAAAAAGTTTATAAAACGAACGAAAGGGATGGGGAAAAAAGATCGGGAGTTCCGAAAAGTAGATAAAAATGAGGAGAAAAAACAACGAACGTCTGTATAAACGGACTTAATTTAATTTAATTATTTCGAGATACATTCAGAATGATTTTCAAATTGATTTGTTTTTTTCATTTAATTTTTTATCTTTTGTCGTGTTTTTTTTTTACGAAAGAGAAAAAGCGAGGGTAGCTGAAGAATTGTGTCAGTCACCACTCATTTCGAGTGCAAAAGGCTTCGACCAATCGCACGGTCCACCGTGAACATGCAGATCTATATATATCGCGATGGCGTGGAATTTCCCGAGGTAGATTATCGACGAAACGGTCACGAGAGTGCAGTGTGCGATGTGAGGGGGTAAAAAAGAAACCGTGGACAGACAGCCCGTCGCGGGGATTCAGCGAGTTTCGCGTTCACACGCGGCCTTATATTTTCTTCGTGGAAAATAAAATAAATGATTGACAACGCCTATCCCGTTAGTTTGCATGTACACGAAACGAACGATATAATCGGCGACCATTTATATATGCTGCGTACATGATTGACACCCGGCTCTGTGGTTATCGCAAATATATTATTTTCGTAGCGACATAAAAACGATTGACGAAAAGCCTCATTCCGTGGGGTCGGCTCTGCCGTTTGCAACAAGTAGCACGTATTTTTTTGTTCGTCTCCAATATACGCGAAAAACGCGAACGTCGCACACATAGCCTTCGATCACATTGACACCAATCTTGCCCCACAAACATACTTATTATTATAATTAACAAAATGGTACAGTCGGGAGGGAAGGATTTCAATCTGTTATTATTTTATTGTCCCATTTACATACTTTTTTTTTCACAAATCTCAAAGATCTCGAAATGAGACTGTCTGTATTGCCGATCCAGACTCGTAACAATAATGATTCCTCGCTAAATTACGAACATTTCCAACAATTTTTGGTGAAGTTTAGATTTTACCATGTAGGAAACTTCGAGCGTCAAGTGACATGAGAGGTGCTTAGCGTGTCAGGGAATAATTTTCTGAGGGATTTAACGGTTGAAATGCTCCTATATAGGAGTATTTCGATCATATATGTATATAGTTATATATCAGCAATTGAGAGTACAATGACTTAACGCCACGAGATTGCAAAATAATTTTTTTCAATATTTTCCCGCCGTTAAACGAGACACTCATCTAGTTTGGAGGGCTCTCGTAAAATGGGTAGAGTTGATTTCGAAAATGTTAACCGATCTGGTTCAAGATCCAACCTCGGTAGGGCGCAACCTCGGTAAGGATATTAGGCTTTTGATCTGAGTTACAATGGGCAAAGCCCCAACTTACGATAGCGACGAGAGTTTGGTTGCTGATGACGGGACCACCCGAGTCACCCCAGCAGGTGCTCATCTTTCTACCAGGTGACAAGGTCAGCCCGCTTCCGCAGATTTGTGAAGTAGGCAGAGTGAAGTTAAAATTGTTCGATATGAGTTCCTCGCATTGCCGTGTCGGTAGGATTTCAAGAGAAATGACTTTGATATTTCTGGACGAATAATCCTTATTGCCATCGTATCCCTGACCGCTTGCGGTGACCACACTATTTTCTAGAGTATTCATGGGTCGATCGTAAAGTGGTATTGATTTGCAATTCTTGCCGTAGTGGAAGCGTTGTTTGAGGTTTATTAAACCGAGGTCATTCACTGATACTCCAATATCAGGTATATGTTTCCAAAACGGATGGTGAATCTTCCTGTTGATAGGATGAACCGAACCAACAATAAAATCAGTGGCACCTGCGAAAACCCGATTAACAGGTTTTTCCGTTCGGTTAGCATGGAAGAGGCAATGAGCGGCAGTTAAAACCCAATACTCCGAAATAATAGATCCACCGCATGTTAATTTGATGTAATTGCCTGTTGCATTCAAGATACTCTGTCCGATGGCGACCAGCCATGGTACGTCACTAATATCCCTCGATATGCCGTTAATGGCCCTGACGTTACGTACGGGTAATACGGGATATTTCATGGCACCCCGATCCGACAGTGTGTCGTCACCTATGCGACGGTAGAATAATGGGAAAACATGAACAATGTAAAACAGCTGTCAGTTGAGCAGAGAACTTACACGATTCAAATAGTTTTCACAAAAAAATATGTTTTTTCATAATTTTTAACTCATAATTGCGGCGCCGACGGATCACCTATTGTTTTATTTTTCTTCGAAAAGTATAATCACCCGAATGAAAAATAATGCGACAGTAACAGATCGGTGGAAGTTATGGCCATAACCATTAACGAACAAGTTTCAAAGACAATTTCAATTTTGTTTTACTTACCGAGCGCAACCGCGACGAAAAGCATCGTTACTGCCAGAAGGTTGAACATTTTTGTGTGCTGCCTACTCGACAACTCCATAGATACTGACTACTTGTATTACCAGGTCCGATATATACTCGAAACATCGCCGATAATGTGTTCTAAAAAGTGTCGTTTTGATAGATCTTGAGTGAGAGGAATGTTCTATTATCTAGCAACGGATATGACATACATGACGCTTATCTAGCTGTCGAAAGAAATTAATGATACGTCAATATTTTGCTTTGTCCGACGCAAAACGAATGAAACTATATACTCCGTGTATCTCTCTCGCTCTGCCGTTGGCTCCACGAATTCGGTCTGCCACGGTGCGCACATTTGTGTCACATCACCTTGGAGAAGTATCAATAGTTTGTTCAGCTTGAGTGAGTGAAAAAGTTAACGATATTTCTACTAAATTACTGCCAAATGTCGTAAACAAATTCCGAGCTTATACAGAATGGCGATTGTGTGGGGGATTCTCCACCAAGGTGCGAGCCACGTGTTGCCGGAATGTGGAGGCAACGATTCGAGACCTTGGCGATGCGGGGCTATGGATAGTCATAAAACAAAAGGCACAAACAACGGCTCGAGGGCTCGGCAAGGGTGTGGGGTTAGACACTTCGTTTCGGACATTCGTCGTGAGCACATCTAATCATTTTTCTCTTGGAGTATCGCTGCACCTATACAGCTTGGACTCCGCGACGTTTACATTTCAATTAATTAAATTGTCTTTGTCAAAATAATCATATAACCATCATATCAGCAACGTATTACTTTATATCACAACTATATTTCAGTAAATGAAATATTTACTACACAAACTAATTGAAATTTTATATTTTATTTTATAACAAAAAAGCGATGGGAGGGGGTAAAACAGAAACCGTGGACAGACAGCCCGTCGCGAGAATTCAGCGAGTTTCGCGTTTATACGCAGTCTTATATTTTCTTCGTGGAAAATAAAATAAATGATTGCCAACGCCTATCCTGGTAGTTTGGCAACTATACATATACAGTGGGTCATAAAGTATTCATACACCTTGTTTTTTTGCGATAACTTTATAGACATAAGCGATACGCAAAGAAAGCCAATTTTATTTAATAGTACATCAGGTGCAGAGATAAATTGCGAATGGAGAATTTTTTCCCAGGAATAATGGAAGAATTATGCCAAAAAAACGAAAATTTTCGGGCAAAAAAAGTATTTATACACTTACGATTATAGTGAAAACCTACATCATCATAGTTGTTAATTAAAACTAATATTTGGTGTGCATCCCTTTTGCTTCAATTACCGCCTCGAGTCTCTTACGCATGGATTCTACTAGCTTTTGCGTCGTTCCTTTTGCTATTTTCGTCCATTCTTCTGAAAGCACTCTTTGGAGATCGGATTTGTTTGTTACTTTTCTTTTTCTAATTTTTACATACACCAAGTGCCATAAATTTTCAATAGGATTGATGTCCGGAGATTGTGATGGTGTAATCAATTGTTTGCGGACATTATAGAGTAACCATTCCCTCGTGTTCATGGAAGTATGTTTCGGGTCGTTATCTTGTTGGAAGTAGAAATTTCCATCCAGGCCCATTTTATCTACACTTGCTTTCGAATTACTGCGCAACACGTCGATATACTTCTGGGCATTCATTGTACCATCTATAAAAGCCAGATTACCAACGCCATAATATCCCATACAGCCCCAAACCATGACGCTTCCTCCGCCGTGCTTTTCAGTCGGTATTAAATTTTTCTGCTGGAGCTTGGTATTTGGTTTCCGCCAGACGAATTTTTTTCCATCCGACCCGAAGATGTTAAACTTCGATTCATCCGAGAATACGACACGTTTCCAAAATTCTATAGATTTTTTTACGTAGGTTTTTGCGAAACCTAAATGTTTTTCTCGATTTATATTATTAATTAATGGTTTTTTGCGGGCAGTTCTGTCGTATATTTGGGCAGAATGCAAAACGTTTCGAATAGTCTGGGGACACACGCTCTTCCCCGATGTTGACGCAACATCATTCGCTAAACTGCGAGCACTTGTGAATATTAAATAAAATTGACTTTCTTTGCGTATCGCTTATGTCTATAAAGTTATCGCAAAAAAACAAAGTGTATGAATACTTTCTTGACCCACTGTATATATATGCTGCGTACATGATTGACACACGGCTCTGTGGTTATCGCAAATATATTATTTTCGTAGCGACATAAAAATTATCGACGAAAAGCCTCATTCCGTGGGGTCGGCTCTGCCGTTTGTAACAAGTAGCACGTATTTTTTTGTTCGTCTCATAACGCGAAAAACGTGAACGCCGCACACATAGCCTTCGATCACATTGACACGAATCTTGTCCCACACACATACTTATGATTATAATTAACAAAATGGTACAGTCGGGAGAGAATGATTTCAATCTGTTATTATTTTATTGTCCCATTTACATACATTTTTTTTTTTTTCACAAATCTCAAAGATCGAAAATGTTAACCGATCTTGTTCACGATCCAATCTCGGTAGTGCGCAACCTCGGTAGTGCGCAACCTCGGTAAAGATACTAGCATGTGGTTCTCCGTCACAAGGGACAGAGCCCCAACTTATGATACCGACGAGAGTTCGGTTCGTGACGACGGGACCACCCGAGTCACCGTGGCAGCTGCTCATTTTTCTACCAGGTGACAAAGTCACCCCGTGTCCGCACATTTGTGAGGGAGGCAGAGTGATGTTCAAATTGTGCAATAGGTCCTCCTCGCATTTCCATATCGGTAGGATTTTAAGATAAACGACATTGATATTTATGGACCCATGAGTCGTATTGTAATCCAATGCCCAAGCGTTTGCGGTGACCAAATGATTTTCTAGAGTATTCATGGGTCGATTGTAAAGTGGTATTGATTTGCAATTCTTGTCATATTGGAAGCGTTGTTTGACGTTTATCAAACCGATGTCATGCACTGCTCTTGAATGATCAGGTATACGTTCCCAACTCGGATGGTGAATCTTCCTGTTGATATCATGAACCGAACCAAATGTATACTTAGTGACACCTGCCATAATCGCATTAGTAGGTCTTTCCGTTCTGTTAGTGTAGAAAAGGCAGTGAGCGGCAGTTAAAACCCAATACTCCGAAATAATAGATCCACCGCAGTTTAATCTGTAGAATATGATTGTAGTATTCATGAAATATTCTCCCATGGCAACATACCATGGTATGTTACTAATATCCGTCGATATACCGTGGATGGCCTTGGCGTTACGTACGGGTAATATGGGATATTTCATGACACCCCGATCCGACAGTGTGTCGTCACCTATGCGACGGTACAATAATGGGGAAATATGAACAATGTAAAACAGCAGTCAGTTGAGCAGAGGATTCACAAAAAAAATCGTTTTTTCATCATTTTTAACTCGTAATCGCGGCGCCGACGGGGTCACCTATTGTATTATTTTTCTTTAAAACGTATCGGGTAATCACCCGAATGAAAAATAATGCCACAGTAACAGATCGGCGGAAGTTATGCCCATAATCATTAACGAACAAGTTTGAAAGACAATTTCAATTTTGTTTTACCTACCGAGCCCAACCGCGACGAAAAGCATCGTTATTGCCAGAAGGTTGAACATTTTGTATGCTGCGTACTCAACAACTCCATAGATACTGACTACTTGTATTACCAGGTCCAATACATACTCGAAACATCGCCGATAATGTATTCTAAAAAGTGCCGTATTAATAGATTTTGAGTGAGAGGAATGTTCTATTATCTAGCAACGGATAAGACGTCCATGACGCTTATCTAGCTGTCAATATTTAGCTTTGTCTAATGCAAAACGAATGAAACTATATACTCCGTGCATCTCTCACGATCTGCCATCGGCTCCACCAATTCTGTCTGCCTCGGTGCGCATATTTGTTTCACATCACCTTGGAGAAGTATCAATAGTTTTTTCACCTTGAACGAGTGAAAAAGATAACGATATTTTTACTAAATTACTGCCAAACGATTTGAAATTTTATATTCTATTTTATATACATATATATATATATAACGCGCGTAAAATATACACGTATATCTAGTGAGCAAGTCTTTATCTATAATATGGTAAAATGGGAGTTATAGTTTCCGATCAAATTCGCTTTCCCTTTCGACGAGCGTAATACACCAGTCTCGCTATTACGGGAGTCAGAGCCGTGAATCCGGTGGTACAATTCCCGCGCCCGTACAGAGCACGTGCTTATGGCCTATCGGAAAGAGCGAGACCATCGGTGCCCATGCATGTATATACGGCTTGTATAGTTATATATCAGCAATAACCCAACACATATAGATAGAGGATAGAAGGAGCACTGTGAAAACGTTCGCTTTCTGTATAACTCTTCGTTGAATCTAATATCGAATCGGAAGCACTTCTCGTGAGGTAATTGGTGTAATATACCAGGCTACATCGTGTTACAGCACGAAGAATCGTGTCGGGCGCAACTCTACCCGTTTTACGAGTGCCCTCCAAACGAGATGAACGTCTCGTTTAACGGCGGGAAAATATTGAAAAAAAATATTTTGCAATCTCGTGGCGTTAAGTCATTGTACTCTCAATCGATATACACATGTGCTAACGAAAAAAAAAAGTAGGTTTCATGTCATGGTAACATGAAGGTTCTTTTATACTTTTTATTTCGTTTTTTTTTCGTTTCGGCGCTGACTCCGATAATAGTAAGAGTAATATATTACGCGCGTCGAAAGGAAAAGCGAATTTGATCCGAAACTATAACTTCTATTTTGCCATATTAACGAAAAAAAAAAAGTAGAAAAGAGCCTTCATGTCACATGTTTATGTCGATTGAGAGTACAATGACTTAACGTCACGAGATTGCAAAATAATTTTTTTCAATGTTTTCCCGCCGTTAAACGAGAAATCCATCTAGTTTGGAGGGCTCTCGTCAAGTGAGTAGAGTTGATTTCGAAAATGTTAACCGATCTGACTCAAGATCCATTCTCGGTAGTGCGCAACCTCGGTAAAGACACTAGGAAGTCCGTCTACGCCACAAGGGTCAAAGCTCGAAGTTATGATAGCGACGAGAGTTTGGTTTATCATGACGGGACCACCCGAATCACCGTCGCAGACAGTGCTGGTTTCACCAGGTAACCAAGTTATCCCGTTTCCGCACATTTGTGAGGGAGGCAGAGTGATGTTGAATTTCTGCGATAGGTACTTTTCGCAATCAGATATCGGTAGGATTTGAAGAAAAATGACATTGATACTCTTGTGGTGATGAGTACTGCCATCAAATCCCCAACCACTTGCGGCGACGAATTTATTTTCTAGAGTACTCAAGGGTTGATCGTAAAGTTATATGGGTTTCCGGTTCTCGTTGTATTGGAAGGGTTGTTCGACGTTTATCAAAGCGATGTCATGCAGTAGTATTTCACTATCAGGTGTATATTCCTGAGACGGATGGTGAATCTTCCTGTTGATATGATGAACCGAACCATCCAAATAATTAGTGGCACCTGCCATAACCGCATTATTAAGATTTTCCGTTCCGTTATTATAGAAGAGGCAGTGAGCGGCAGTTAAAACCCAATACTCCGAAATAATAGATCCACCGCATCTTAATCCGAAGTAACTGGATCCTGCATTCCTGAAATAAATCCCGACGGCAACTTGCCATGGTACGTAACCAATATCCTTCAGAATACCGTGGATGGCCCTGACGTTGCGTATGGGTAATATGGGATATTCCATGGCACCCCGATCCGACAGTGTGTCGTCACCTATGCGACGGTAGAATAATAGGAAACCATGAACAATGTAAAGCAATGTCAATTGAGCAGAGAATTTACATGATTCAAATAGTTTTCTCAAAAAAATTCGTTTTTTTCATAATTTTTAACTAGTAATTGCGGCGCCGACGGATCATGTAATGTTCTATTTTTCTTCAAAAAGTATAATCACCCGGATGAAAAATAATATCAAAGTAACAGATCGGCGGAAGTTATGCCCATAACCATTAACGAACAAGTTTGACAGACAATTTCAATTTTGTTTTACTTAACGAAGCGCAACCGCGACGGGAAGCATCGTTACTGCCAGAAGGTTGAACATTTTTGTGTGCTGCGTACTCGACAAGTCCATAGATACTGACTACTTGTATTACCAGGTCCAATATATACCCGAAACATCGCCGATAATTTGTGTCGTTTTAATAGATTTTGAGTGAGAGGAATGTTCTATTATTTTGCAACAGGTATGCCGTACATGACGCTTATCTAGCTATCGAAAGAAATTAATGATCCGTCAATATTTAGCTTTGTCTGAAGCAAAACGAATGAAACTATATACTCCCTGTATATCTCTCGCTCTGCCGTTGGCTCCACCAATTCTGTCTGGCTCGGTGCGCACATTTGTTTCACATCACCTTGGAGAACTGTTAATAGTTTTTTTCAGCTCGAATGAGTGAAAAAGATAACAATATTTGTACTAAATTACTGGCAAACTAATGGAAATTTTATATTTTATTTCATTTTTGTTACGCGACACACACGTGTCGCGTAATAAATATACTAACGCGTTCCAGGATTTCACGACATTATATGGAAGGAAAAATTGCGTTTATTTTCAAGCACATCATATATTCTTCTATGCCTTTGTGGAAATGCATAAAATTGCAGGTAAAAGTTCGAGGCGAATATTGTCGAGCTATCTAATTTTTGTTAAAGGAAAAATTAAAAACATAAAATAAAATTGAAATTTTATTTTTTATTTCATATTTGTTTTGCGACGCACACGCCTTGGAAAACACCTACACCAATTTTTGAAACATTAAAAAATCAACAAACTCAGAATACCTTCATTGATTTTCTTCAAATTGAATAATGAAAATGCTTTGGTGATAGTCTATTTGATAGAATCAAAATCATTTTATTATGGCTTGGAATAGTGACGAATTAATGTATAAGCTATTGTGAAAAAAGAGTTTTAGTTACAAAGGTTTTTGATGGACATACAATTTTCAAAATTCTAAATAGATTAACGTACTGTGTGGTGGATAATGTACTCGCTCAAGAAAACACAATAGTGCATTTGTCGTGATATTGCAAATTGCAAAAATCTTTATATAATATTTAATTAGAAATAGTGGATCCAACGAGGCGGATGAATATGGAACACGTAGTTCCATATTCCTCCACCTAATTCCCACCTTCCCACTGGTTTGTGTCTGAGCTAAAAAATATCGGTAAAGGTCGGTGCAGAGCTCGTCAGTCAGAACTTTCCTATCTTCATTACTCTAAACGAAAAAGTGCGAAGTAGATAAATTCGTGCAAAATTTAGATACAAACGGAATGTGCGTGAACGAATTAAATCAAAATTATTTTCAATACGTTAATTTTTCGTGTTAATGAATAATAATGAGAATGTACAATTTTTAGGCGAGTGCTGTCGTCATTGAATCATTGAAATGCGTCCAGTGATGACATTCCTCCTCTAATATAGTCGAGAGCGCATCTTCCAGACATTAATGTAGTCACTGGCATGTAATATTGATGTGAATTTTAAATTATTTAATTAATCATTAACAGAGAAAACGACTGTTGACTATAGTGAATATTGTAAAATCTCATTATTTCATACAGTATTATGCATATAACTTTCCGCGCTTGTTCGCACGTCGTTCTGGCGGGTGTGGGACACACATATACATACGGCGACGATTACTCGCGGTGTGGCGCGTTCTCTCGTGCCTCTTTCGCGAAATATCACTGGCAGACATAATGCAAAACAATTATGCTCCGTGATATTTACGAGAGTCGGTCGCGATTATATGCATATATAACAACCCGCTGCCCCAACTGTACGACGGGACAATAACGGCGCGGCCAACATCACGTTGAAATACAATCCGCGCGGAGTGTGCCGACGTCGCGAGGCAAAACCCTTTCCCAATTCTTTTTTTTCCACCACTCTGACACGCGTTTATAGTATTCAATCGTATATGTATGTGATTGTATAAAAGATGTTATTGCTGATGTACGTTGTGTATTATAATCGCTGCGGCGTATCCAATCGGCAAATATTGCCACTCTTAAACGAATGTACGCGAGAAAGGCGACGATGAAATCGATTAACCAACGGTGGAACGTATGCTCTATGATTGTCCCGACGAAACGCATCCATATGAAATGTGTTCTGATTCGAGAGAGTCATCGTTGCATTTAATTGGTATAGACGATTGGATGAAGTATGGAAATGAGTACACAGCCGAAAATATCGTTTGAACATTCCACCAAAAGTCGTCGTATCGAGATTCATTAATATTCAATGGGAGTGCATTTAGATTTGTCGAAACGGAACTCGCGACAAACTAAAATCTTCGAGCGGGCACGACCGATAAATCAATCAAAGTTATACATAGAAATCGAAGTGTTGATTTAGTGAAAATTCAGTTTGAACATCTAACAACAAAAGAAAACTACGAATTTTTGCCCATTTCCTAATGGTGTGAAGTAGCGCCCTGTACATATTCTTTTTGTCCCGACTTCGCACTACCAAACAACAGGTTTCGACGTGTTGTTGAAAATGAAAAAAAAAAAAAAAAACAACAATGGTAATAACAAACCATCAAAGGAAACATAGGGTAAATATATTTTTTTAAACCCTTAAACGAATGAGGAAGAAACAAAAGAGTCACGTTGCAACGGAACAAAAGAGAGTGAAGAGAGAGAATACAATAATAAAGAAAATAAAATAAAAATTTCTTAGTTAAGAAACGACACGACTTATTCGTCTCCATGAAGTGCAAAAGGACCATCGGCCGAGTGGAACAAACGGCGGTTATAACGCGCGTGACTCGCGTGGACTCACGCAACTAGCACGCAAAAAGCAACTAGCACGTCGAGGCGTTGCACGGGGTCCTCAGACGCCGTCGCGGCTCAAATTAAATTTTAATAAAGCCTCAGAGAGAGAAAGAGAGACCCACACGGCACTAATACTCTCAGGCTCATTCGTTCCCCGACCGTCAAGCAAGACTTGACCATAGTGAAGATACGACTCCCGATGAGATGGAAAATAAAAATCAAAGAGATTCTTTTACGAGCAAACAATGCTTATATGGCTGCCCGTATGAGAGAGACAGAGAGATGAACCGGACGTTTTCGTTCCTTTTGCTTGCGCCACTCATCCGTCATATATATACATACACAATGTCTACGCACATATATATGTATATATCTATATAATGTATGGTTATATACAAAAGTATTCGTGCAAGACGGGGGCTTCGTCTGGATAATTATATCGAGGCGGCGAACTGGAATCTTCGACGAAAAAAACTTGTGTTCGCGAGAGTTCTCCGATGGTCGCCCGCGAAAAGTTATTCTTCGGTTGACGAAACCCACGTCCTCTTTGATCTTATACACTCTTCGTTTCGTTTAGCCGTTGCCTCCAATGTCATTTTGTCTCTCGCTCCTTTCTCGAATGTCTCTCACATTATCTTCATCATTTGTCTATCGTGAATTCTCGCGTCGTTCGCCAATATGTTGCCGAACGTGTATACCGAGATGCAAGTAATTTCAAAGTGTCGCCAGATTTTCTATCCACACATCGACTTAAGTACTTATACGAGGGGGGACCCAAAAAAAAACGGGAATTTCGTCATAATGTCTTTATTTTTTAATATTTTTACACCAAATTTTGATCACCTTCAAACTATTCTCCTTTGACCACAACGCACCTCTGCAAACGATCCTTCCAATGTTCAAAACATTTTTTAAATTCACTTCTCGGGATGTTCTTTAGGCCTTCCAGCGATTTTTGTTTTACCTCCTCCACAGTGGCAAAACGCTTGATTGCTGCTTTGTTTCGGGGTCGTATTCATAGTACCACGATTCATCACCAGTAATCACCTTGGAAAAAAGTTCAGGGTCCTCTTCGAGCTGATTTTGAAGTTCAAAACATGCCTGAAGTCGACGCTCGCTTTGCTCGTCTGTGAGAAGGCGAGGGACAAATTTGGCTGCAACTCTGCTCATGTGCAAATCATTGGATAAAATCCTCTGAATTGAACTCCATGATATCCCAGACATCTCACAGAGTTGATCAATGGTTCGGCGACGGTCTTCATGAATGAGAGCATTCATTTTGTCGACGTTTTCGTCACTTCTGGACGTTGAGGGACGTCCTGAACGGGGTTGGTCTTCGATTAATATTTCTCCATTTTTAAAACGTGAAAACCACTCGTAGACTCTGGTTTTACTTAGGGCAGCCCCTCCATAAGCAGTCTTAAGCATTACAGTAGTTTCCGCGGTCGATTTCCCCAACAGGAAACAAATTTCATAGCCGCGCGTTGCTCTCGACAATCGGCCATCACGTTTTCGCCGAAATGGAAAAAGTTGTTTCACTACAAAAATTTCCACGGGCGAACCGATGCACTCACGGCGACAGAACTTCGCACACTGACTCGGGAGACGTGTCCCCAACGGACACCTGGTCGAGCAATGGGTTCCCCCACTCTCCCTCCCCGCCGCAGCGCAATTCCCGTTTTTTTGGGTCCCCCCTCGTATACAGTTAAGGACTCGCGCAGCCGATGCCAATTATCTCATTATAATCGCGATATTTGAAAATCGAATTCTTTACCTTCAAGTCATTGCTTATCTTCATCGTCATCCTCTTTTTTTATCGTCTTCGTTTTATTGATGATGTTTTATTTTATTTTCCGGGGCGATTCAACGATCTATTCCGCATTCATCAATTTTTCCGACTCGCTCGTCACGGTTTACAAGATTCAATTTATTTACAGTAAAAACACTCGGAAATTAAAATATTTCGGAAAATTTAATGAACTTACGCTATTTGGAAAAGTGACTCGAATGAAATTGAGTGAAATCACACTTTACCATCATATTTTGTTAAAACTACATAGTTAGCGTTCATTTTTTATACGATGATTTAACTGCAATCTAGCGATACATGAGAAGTTTATCAGAAATGTATATTTTACCTCTACTACATAATTCTATGATTATATTCTTTTTAACCGTTAAATTTGTAATATTTTATTAATGACCAATCAATCAGAGTAGACGGTCGATAAGCCTTTCCATGAGAATTGAAATTTCGATGATTTTTATAATGGATATACGAGAAATTCGACGACACTACTCGAACATTCTCTGGTCCTATCTTTCGAGGCTATGCGCATGTATTTCCGACAACAGGAGCGAGATACAGACCGGTATGGAGCCCGACTACTGGCTTACACGCGGTTGAAGACTCGTCTCGAGCGACAAAGGAGTTCCGCGCTCGCGGCATCCGCAGGACTCTTTCGATCCTCTCTCCTCTCTCTTCTCGCTCGTGTCGCTTTTCTTGCCAATCTCTCTCGTGCGAGGCAGAGCACAGCTCAAAGTAAAAGATCTGAAAAGTGAGAAGAAGACTGTAAGGGAACAAGATCACACCGGCTAGGTACGAACTCGAGGGAAGAGAGAGAGAGAGAGAGAAAGTGCGGGCTTCTCGACGCCCAGCGGCGAGTTGGATCGTACAAGCGCACAGAGAGTGCATCAGAAGTTGCAGCGTTGAAGACCTACAAGGCAGCAGAAGCCGAAGCAGCGCACGATTCGAGATCCTGATTGAGCCGTTCCCGGGGTGTCTTGCCGCGGGAGAGCTCCTTATCCGTCCGTTCCGTCGCTTCTCATCCTCTCCGTTCTCTTTCCTCTCCTTTATTCCACTCTCTCTCTCTCTTTCTTAGCCTCTTATTTCTTGCTCTCTTACTCTTTGACACTCCTCGTGTTCTCCGCACGATTGCCGATGGAAAATCTATCGGGAATCGCAACAAATTACAGTGGTCGAAAAAGGAATTTTCATATACCGATTGGCACTAATCGGAAATATGAAGGAAAAAAAAACCATTGCGAAGTTGTTGTAAAGAGCACAATTTATTATTTCTTTCTGAAAATAATGAAAGAAAATACGAAAGAATTAATCTTTTATATATACAAATATTGCCTTTTCGAGATAGGGATGATAAACATTGACATGTTTTTTTTTGCTCTGCTTCCACCGTTTATCATGCTTTTTTTCCGTCGCTCTTTCATTTCCAACACGCTCGTGGACTATCAATTTCTCATCGAGACTTTGCGGTCGTCCGGATCATGATATTCGTGTCCACCGAGAATACAGTCCAGAAAGAGTTGGTGTGGTGTGAATGAGCCTATGAACATATACTCCGAAGCCAATGGTTTTTCTCTCAACGAGTATACTGGAGAAAGAGAAAGAGAAAAAGAGGGAGCGAGAGAGAGAGAGAGAGAGAGAGAGAGAGAGAGAGACGTTGCCAACGGCTCTTGTATAAAGACTTTTGTGCCGAGAAACCGATCAAGTGCGAACGAATAGAATCCGATGGGGTCTCATCTTTTCCTCGGTCTTTTTATTTTAAAGGGAGTCAAGTTCATTGATCCTCTGGGACATTCGATACGCTTGTACGTATACTGATGACAAAACTTTCGAAATTTTTCACGTTCAACCCTTCGCGAATATACTTTGACGCACAGTTTTTTCCCACGAAGAGAACGTTGGGTGGGAGTGGTTTGATGGAAAATGTATTTAACAAATTGATATCATTCATACGAACAGTAACACATTCCACGTTCTTGAAAGTTAAACACCAATTAGACGAGAATTTATCAGTATAAATGTTGGTTTTTCATCGTTTCATCGTATCATGATTACTTAATAATTATAAAAATACATTTTAGCCCTTGTACCAAAGATACTAACGAAATAACCATTCGTGTTTCAGGATCGCCACGTGAAGGGTATGAACAGAGATCCTCAGATGGATTCGAGTCAGGACTATCATCTGCTGCTCGGTTACGAGAACAAAACCCACACGGTTCTTCGTTTCACCCGACAGTACGACACTTGCGATCCCCGCGATCTCAAGATCACGGTAAGTCTTATTCATCCGTCTACTTATACGTATATGCCCAGCACCACAAATCCCATTTGTTAATCCCTCTTTCGTACCAAAAAAAAAAAAAAAAATGTTCTCGCGGAGTAAACACTTTCAAAATTTGCGTCGATCAATCTTTTTACATCCACCCCTCACAACCCCACAGTCTCGATTTCACAATCTTTATCCATGTAAAGCGTTGCTTTATAAAGTATCCCTTGCGTTCTAACCAGGCTTCTCCGAAGGCTTATCTGTCTTATCAGCGGCTGATAAGGGAGAAAAAAAATTGTCCTACCTCTTGCACCACGTCAGCACATCCATTTCCTCTTCGGTGTTTCCATTTTTTTGCAATTTACTGTGATTATATCCCGATAACCAACTGGAAAAGAAAAAAACGGAGAAAAAAAATCTCGAACGACAGCGGTAGGTTGAACTCTCTCGACTGTGAGAGAGAGAGAGAGAGTCACTCATGTAGCGTAATGAAAAACTTCAGGCATTCTCCACCGGATGAGAATCTCTCGTTTCGTTCTTTCTCATACAACCGCGACACAACAACCTTATCGTGCGAGTTTATCGAAACGAACGCGTCTGTATATGTGCGTGGTATACGGGGGGGTAGTAAACCGGGGCGATTTTCCTTAGTTACGTAATAACGGCGAAAGACTCGAGTCTTCAGGGGACGGTTCGTAAAATTAGAAAATCTACCTCGGGCAGGCTATTCGCTTTAAACGCTGATACTCCACAAATTTGAAAAAAAAATTTCCATAATCATTATTATTATTGTTATTATCGTGTCAAGGTAGTTAAAAAAAAGAGAAATTTCTCGTGAGGTCGAGGAAAATTGCAGACTCGTCGTATTATTCATATGCTCGTGAAAGAGGTACTGAAATGTTCGAATTTTTTATTTAATTTTTTTTGCCAAAACCTGATAATATCTGATATAAAGTTTATCGTGGATAACGATACCGCTATGTATAATAGATAGTCGCAATGTATACGCGTGGTATAAGCAGTTAAATTGCATCTCGTTTGATATCTCGATTCGCATAAACGTCGGGATCGAGTATCGAATCCTAGCTTTTCCGCCTGTTCTATGACTCCATACGAATATGCACTATTATTATACATGAATGTATAGTATACCACGTATATCAGGGCTTAATGCCGTTACTCATTCAACTAGCTGAGCTTAATCACTCGCCGGTAATCCGATGATGCGCGGTCCACTCTCCGCGAGCTATTACCAATAATCCTCACGTCATGCACACACACTACATCAATTTATATCTTATATAAATGTCGTTTAAATGTTTCTGTTCTCTCCAATTCGGCGCAAATATAATACTTAATGAAAATGGTTGACAAAATAATTACAAATACGATAGGCATTAAATTTCTCAAATGATTAAGAATAATTTAATATTATTCTTGCTGTTGCAATGGAAATTAATATTTTTTAGAACTATTAATCGTAATCAAATTGTCGAAAGATTATTCCACATAGGTTTTCATTGAAACTTTTTATTGAGATTTTTATTCGAACTCGCGTTTGGTGTACCGTGTGGGAAAAAATTGAAATTATTATTCAATCGATACTGAGTCGATGAGTTAAGCAGTCCATCAATATTTGCTTTCACGAGTCATTGGGTAAAGAACAAAAAATAAAACTCATCGACACTTGCCCAAGCTTCACAATGCGTATAATGGAAATAAAGTGAACCATTAATTATACACTTGTCCTGTGTTATATACGTAATATAAAAAATCGAAGCTATACAACTATAAGTATGTTTATAATGTGCACTATAAAATTGCATGACTCGGCGTCGATGAGAGATCGGTGTTGAATGTCGATTAAAATCGACATCTCGAGGGTTCGCTTTCACGACTACCCCGAGATATCAAAGTATCGCATCCTGCGGTAGAAAACGAGTGTACTTTTTTATTATTTTCTCTCGCTCCCCCTCCTTCCACTCCGACCCTTTAACATGGCTTTTTTTTCTTCTTTCTCTCTCTCTCTTTTGTTATTCTCTCCTGTCTCTCGTATCTCCTGCAGGCAGATAGTACACTTCGTTCTTATTCATCGGGAGATTCGGTGGATTTGCTCTCGCACCGCATTTCGTATGGTCACCAGTACATCTCAAGTTTTTCGAATGATATGTGCCCCCTCTCTCTCTCTCTCTCTCTCTCTCTCTCTCTCTCTCTCTTGGCCAGATCGCACTGGTGAGTAACCCGAGACTCGAGAGAGAATCGATATGCAGCTGATCCCGATCTCGGGAATCTCGAGATTCAAGAAACGGTGGCTTTGCTCTTGCAGAAAAAAAAAAATTATATATATTTATAACTAACTCAAGAAAAGAGATCGTTTGATACACGCACGCTTTTTTATCCCTGGCAATCGCGAACACTTCGAAAACGCCTCGTCGCAGTTGAGTCATCAATGTGATAGAGAGATAACGAAGATGAGAGACTGCGAGTCGGAGAGAAAGCGCGATAGAAAGGGGATGGAAAAAAAAGCATACATAAAATAAACGTCAGAGGACACGGAGATTTTATCGTACAGACGACAAACGATGGGCTCCTCTTCGTACATTACATATATTTACGATATGTAGATATGAAGCGGAGTTTCACGAAGAGTTTATCCAATCGCACGAAGTATCGGAGAACGTTGCATTGTAAATATAGCTACGTGCATAACGTAAAATTCGTGTGGTATTGTTAAGCAATGTGCATCTCTATCAAATCATACGTATCCGGGGACCTCGCCTTTCATTGACCCCCTCGTAATATCTTATTTGTTCCGGTGTGTCGCGTTCTTTTTAAATCTCGATATCGCGTAAATTCCTCATGAAATAATTGTTTTCAATGATCGAAAAAATATTGTCGAAATTATTCCCTTTTAAATCGATAATTTTTCACTGAATTGATGACAAAAAGTCAACAACCTTTTATCGCTTTCCTCCGCCTTAATTGTCGTATTTTGGTTAAAAAAAATGAGATAGACTAAAAAAGTAGATGCGCGCGTATTTCTGCAAAGTCAAATGATTAAGCACAGTTAAGTAACTGTTAATTAGTCGGAGATTGTGCAGTGAGACATTCGGAGAGAAGAGGAGAGAAAACTAGCTAGAGAGAGAGAGAGAGAGAGAGAGAGAGAGAGAGAGAGAGAGAGAGAGAGAGAGAGAGAGAGAGACAGAGAGAGAGAGAGAGAGATCGTTACTTTACAGTTCAAGCGACTGTGAGCGTTATCAGATTGGCAGGTTGCTTGGATCCATGGGGTAGATGGGGTTGTAAAGGGGTAGGGAGTCGTCTATCCGAAGATAAAACGGAATTGAAGTAACTCTGGTTGTCTGTGCCGTTGGGTGAACCGGTTAAAAGCGCGAGAACGATGCTCCTCGGATGATTCGAGTTGCTATATGAGCGTTCCCCCATCCCTCCCTTCCGTCGTCTCGTGCTAGTCCTATCAGCATTGGATGGTCACGCGAGCTACGCGGTTGGTGGTATGCGCACCCGCGTTATCGACGTCTCTAACTCACCCGGTGAAATCTTCAACTTTTAATTACTCGCATCGATCCACCACTGATACCACGGACTTCCTCGACTAAACGTAAATCTGTATAATAATGTCTACGTATATCATATACAACTTTTCGTCTCGTCAGACCCGTTGATGTATGAACTTTTTCTTCCAGTTATATTTTCACGATTTTTTTTACAACTTCCAAATTCAACCCTTTATTTTATTTTGGTTTATCTCTGTGAAAGTCGATAATGAGAGAGCTTTACGGAACTTTTGTCTATTCATGAACTCAACGCCCGAACGACCATGGTTATTGGAAAATCGACGATATATTATATAAATATAGAGTATGATGATGATCTCCGATATACAATTCTTTAAATATGTCGGAGTCACCGACGATTCCCATTTGGGCATGACCCGAACGAACATTTTCGGTAAGGCGATCTATCAAGTGTCAACATTTCGTAAAGTTACATATTATAAAACCGATTTTACTATGACAACTCATATTAAGCTCGAGTCTTGTGACAATTGTTATTTCTGTGCGTACATTATAACGCGAAAGAATGTTTCACATATAGAACATTTTGACTAGTGTCAAAAATGACCTGGATCAAGGATCGGCACCATTTGTATAAGGAATCTTCTAAAATACTTCGTTAAATATATAATTATTAATGACTTTGAGTAATCATTCTTTTGTAATGAATATCAGTATCTTTTGGGCATAGTTGACAATCAGTGCGTCAAAAAAGTACAATAGTTATTTCGTTCGAGTGGCACCTATGAGACAGGAGATTTGCTAATTCCAAAAAATTACGAAGTAATATTCATAATTCGTAGGGTGTTTTTAAAATAGCAAACTATCGTTCCCACAGTTTACTCATCACTCACAATTTTCGAAGCACTAATTGACGACTAATCCAATATGTCAGTCTTGTACAACTCCGATTTTTAATATTTCAACAGCCCTATTTTTATATTTAGTTTTTCTTCGCGGATCGCTGGCTCTGACTGGCTTAATTGATAGAGCAATTGACAGGTCCGCTTTCGAACCTCGATTTAATTCAATTTTCTATCCCGTACTATTTTTTACGCCATTATCACATTATTCGGAATATCAGGATTAAAATTGATACTGATACAAGATACTTAAGGAACGAACGGATCGGATAATATGTGCGACAAGTAACAAAACGAAAGATAAGCGCTTCTGTCTTCTCTTCAATCTTTGGTCGTTCGTTGCTTTCTAAATATAATTGTAATTAAAAATTTATCCGTATTCCGCGTGGATGAAAATGTATTATTCACGAATTGACGGTCGTCCGTCTCACAAATTAATGAAATGAGGTAGCGACAATGTCGAACTATAATGCGAGTATCCTAAAGGCATTTATACCGGATCATTGACATTCGGGTATATATGCACTATCTTCTGTACGGACAGAGAGATTATACATTTAGCCGAACGATGGCGTTTATAAATTTGATCGCGAGCTCTGTATTACGATCGGTTATTAATATTTCGTCAGCCGTCGAGCGAATAGTCGCGCTTTTGCGCTCCTCGCGATCTACAGTCGAGCATCGAGTAGCTTTTAGTATGCAGACATTCTCATCGTGTCATATACCGACGTGAAATTAATGCTCAACGAGATATATACATGTATATATATCATGGCGAAGAGGATTGTCATTGCCCTGCTATAACTGTGGTTGATACGTCCTCCAACCCCTCGCTCTGCTGCGTGATAACCCGCGCCGCGACGACCCCGATTGTCGTCGTTGTCGTCGTCTTTATATATGTATATTTCCCAGTATATATTCATGTTTCACTTTGTTCCCGGAAAATCCTCCGCGCTTACCCTCGCACCGCCTTTGCGAGAGCTGCACACGCGATTTCATACTAGGGAACACCACTCGAAATCGTTATAGTCATAAATTCACGTGAATTTATCTATACTCGCTGTCCCTCTCCGATCGAGGGACAATGGAACACGGCGTTTTAACCTCAATAGTTTCGTACACAAGATATGTTTAGTGACTTCGTTGCTTAATCAAAAATTCATGTCAGAATCAGATAATTCGTGACTGTGACGTTTTAACAACCCTTCCTCGTTTATATGGGCAGTATTTTGCTAGTAATCAGGAAGTTGAACTACCCCAAAGCAATAAGGGGTTTAATACTATCGTATTTTATTGTACGAACGAATGAGCTCTCTCTCCGTGCTATAAAAACATGTAAAAAGTTGAATTAAATTTCTATGTACGTTTGTAATTATCGTTGGATGCCGAAATTTAATTTTCACATTGGGGTGAATAAATATAAATATAAATTGGGGTGAAATAATATAAATGGAATACGTGTGACTTGAAGTCAAATTTGTTTTTTAGTCCCATCGAGAACTCTGCGAAAAAAAACTTGTTTTTATTCCCCTAGGACAAAACTTTTCACGATGTAACGTGTATCGCTAGTGTCTCGTAAGAATTCTTTTGTATCGCGCGAAAGACACCGGAATTGGAAATTTTTTTTTGTCCCAGTAGAGGGAATTAGAATAATTTCTTGGAAGAAGCTTAGTCCGAAAATCGACCGTCTCCTCTTGTGCTCTTACGAGATACACAACCCGTTATATACCTTTTGTTGTATCATGTACCACATACCGCAACAGGAGCGCGTCACATGGACCGTATGGTGTGAGCGCAATTCCATTTCGCGAGAAATTCCCTGCGGCAGTCTTGTTTGTCGGTCTTGAAGATGGTATATATGTGTACCTTTGGTCTATATACCGACCACTTCTTCTTTTTTCCCCCAAGGAGATCGCGAGCTTCGAGAAGAGAAGAAAAAGAAGCTTGAAGAAGGAAACGGAATGAACCAAATATACTGTATAACAAGCATATATAGTATGTCAGTATCCATATACCGAGTTTCCTTATACTTTATATATATCCATGTTTATGTATATAGTACAACGAAGCAGGTGAGCTGGTAGGGAGATTGGTGTGCCTCACAATCGGGATTGGCTCGCTGACCTGGTTCTACTATTCCATTCCCTGTTCTACCTATCGCACCGCCTGTACCTAGTTTAGCGTCTCCGCTTTCCGAAGATCCTTACGAAGGTTGAAACCGGAAATCTGAAGGGATACAGAGATCGAGGGTAGAGTATACGAGGGTTAGGGAGAATAGTACGGTGGAATGAGCGACGAGAGCCAACGAGTCTTGAAGAAAATAGTATAAGACCGAAACAGATGAACTTCGGAGTCGTATAAACTGTTTCATATTTATTTTTTTTTACCAGCAGGATATATACTTTCCGTTGGTTCGTGCGAAAGGATAATCGAATTCGTTTTATATCTGATGAGTAGCTCGGGCGATATATACTTCGTCCGATGAATCGGTTAAAGATAAAAAAAAAAAAAAAAAATTGCAGCTAAAAAAATATTCAGGCTCGTTAAAACGAGCGGTAACTTATTAATCAATGAGATTCTTTTCAGAAAAACCGTTAATCTCAATTTTACGCTATAATATCTTATTATTCCTGTACTTTTTCCTCCTAAGGCTGCCGCATCCTTCGAATTTTGTTGGGCAAGCATGTGTACAACGAAAAAAAAAACTTTTGCGAATTTTCTTACATACATAGCTCGCGGCAAACTATAAAAGGGACGAAAAGGAATAAAAACATGAAGAAGAAAAAGAAATGCCGAAACGATGCACTGTACAGTTGCGACACACGCTTGAATTACGTGAATTCGTGGAGAAAGAATCCATTCGTATATATATATGTATATATCGGTAGAAAGGAAATTCAATAATGATCGGAAATGCATCGGGCTAGAAATAACACTGCCGGAAGTCCTCTGTAGAGCTGGGCGAATTTTTCTTTCTTTGCTCATTTTTCTTTCGCCTTTGGCTCTCTTGTCTTTATGTCGCGAAAAGCACTACTCCTTTTCTCTCTGAAAATTGCTCCAAGGGACGCGTACATCGTTTTCCCGAGAGGCAGAGGCAAGAAGTGTATATACACAGTTAGCGAAAGAATTTTTATTTAGTTTCTTTTTTTCTTTCAATTCCTATAACGATCGAACGCGAAAGTTATCCACTATACTGTGTAACGAGACGACGAGACGAAACGACGACGAAGAAGCATCTGTAGGGGGTGTATATATATATATATAAATATATATATATATACACCCCTTTCGCCAATTTCTCGAAGAGAAGAACTTGCGACGAAGTTTTGCGCTCGTCAGCGGCAGAGGAAGGTCAAAAGGGGTTTTGAGGCAAGGGATTTTGTGAACGTGCGCTTATCAAAGAACACACGATACGAAACTCACAATGTTTCGTTTCGTTTTCCCTGTCTCTCTCTCTCGCGCTCTCCACCGTTGTACGTCACAGGGCTGAACTCGTAAAGTTTCTCTCTCTCTCTCTCTCTCTCTTCTTCGCGAAGAATTAATGACAGTTCAACAAAAAGCTCCAGGACGAGATACCCCGAAACTCGTTGACTAAGAGTCTTCCCGAACGGTCCGAAACTTGAGTAACTTACGCGATGCTCGGGAGAAGATCGATTTAACCGATGAACGTAGCGCCTGGTATATTGGAAATATTGGAATCGAGACGAATCCTACATTCAATACTTATATGAGATATTTCACGTGAAGTGGAACGATTTTTTTTCTCATAGATGTTAAGGGGGGAAATAGGGTTAGGACAGCGTTTTCTCAATGATTTTCATGAATTTTTTTATAGTATAAAAAATAAATATAATTCATTGAAACTTTGAGAATATTTTATACATATATTTAAGTATATACTATAAAATTGGTATATACTATATACTATATACTATAAAATAAAAAAGACTCAGCATTTTGCGTACATTCTGGAAGCCGCAATTTTCATCTGAAATCAAACGAGGTTGGAATTTACTTTTATTATATGTCTCTCTTCTATGTGAACCTAAATGCTATCAAAAAAATATAAAATTGAATTTTTTACAGGGTTCAAAACAAAAAAGCATGATTTTTTGCCATTTTTTAGAACTTTATTGGCAAAAAAAAAAATTATTTTAAATAATGATAATATTCCGATTTTAGGTTCATATAGAGCGCAATACTATGAAGAAAGTAACTGTTAATTTTCAAAACGATTGGTTGAAAACTTATAAACTAGCGTGTACGCAAGTTGAAAAAAAGTCGTTTTCAGAAAAACGCGTTTGAAACACTGGCGCGCTCGGGGCCTGAAGGAGAGCTGTTCACTTTAATGGCTTATAACAATAGAACGAGTCGGAATTTTCATTTAAAATTTTGGGAACATATTTTTCAATAGTTTTACTAACAATTTATGAAATAAAAAAAAATCGATTTTTTGAACCGTCCAACCCTATTTCCCCGCTTAAAAGAGCCTCTTCCTACATCGATATCCTATTCAATCATAATTTTTAATCGATACGAAATATTGTCATCTATAAAACATTATTTTTTCATCATTATTAATCTCATTATTATCATTGTTTCTTAAAATTCCTTATTATCTCGACAAAATGTAAATATCATTCGCTAACTCGGATTTTGTTCATCAATTTCTGATCCAATCAAGAATATTTCGTTGATTATGGAGATCGATGCAGTTGGCATCGCATATATATCGAGACTCACGCTCGCGTGTTATGCCATTCCCGTGAAACTTCCTCGTCGGCCATAACCTCTGCTGGTATTAAATTCAGCCAGTTCCGGCTCAACCGAGAGATATATATCTTCCGGCGATTCCGGAACAAGGCTTATTCGGGGATTAGGCAAAGATTAAGGCTCCTGCCTCCGGAATTTAGTACGTGTGTGTATGTGCACATCGTGCTTCGCCCATTGGCAGCATCCGATACATTCTCTGTTGTATATGTAGACATTTTTTTTTTGCATTTCCTCGTCCATATCCGCGTGATCTCGTGTTTTACGTCTCGATGACAGTGAAGTAGTACGCTCATAAACGAACGTCTCTCTACCTCTGTGTCTCGTTACTTCGATGCCCGATCCTCGAGAGACACTTCCCGGGAAACGGAAGAGGATACTCGACCAGGGTTTTTTAGCCGACGCGGCATACGCGCAGCTATATTTCGAAAAAAAAAAGAGAAAGAAATTAGGTCATGCATACTTTCGCTCTGAGCTCGAATCGAAATGATCGAGATATATAATGCGTTGCGGAAAGAGATTTTCCGAACGTTCACTACTCGGAACTTTTTAATCAAACGAAAAATATATTCCGCAATACGATCTCTGATATTCATCCGCGATGTATTGGTGACGTTATAGTACAATGCATCATATATATGGATATAACAGTGCGCAGCTACCTGTAATACGAAACTCGCGACTATTGATATTACAATCGAGCTCACCGTCGTTCCCCGGTTTCAAGTTCGATGAGGTCTCGAAACTGGTAGATGCGATATCGCGGGAATTATAGTTAGCGAATGGTTATGACGCGTGTAGCTCGAAAAGGTCTTGCCGAACACAAACGAGATTGAACACTGATGGTACTTGGCCGCGGGATTTGAAACCGTATATTGTAGAAAAAAGAAGAAGGAAAGGGTGAAAGTGCTTCACGAGAGTTATTACAGTTAACGAGAATAGAAGAGTCACTTTTATTAATAAACTAACGTAGAGTGATTAAAGAAGATATCCCACAGTTTCTCAACAATACATAGTCGATGTATGGTTAATTAAAATTGTACATGAGAAAAAACATGTCGACATTCCCCATTAAAACATTTTCTTATCTCATCAATTCTACATTTATAAAAGTTCTCTGAAAAATGTACATAGCGTAACATTTTTTCTTCTGAAATCATAAAAATAAATAAATTCTCGGTTTGATAACTCGTGTTACCCCATCATAGATAAACCCGCGACATATTCGATATGGTGGCGCACACCTGACTGCATGATCCCCGATATCGCTTGCTCCCTTCGTTCGTCGGATTTCCAGAGTCAAAGTTTGATTAAATTTCGCGATTTTACGAGAGAGAGAGAGAGAGAAGGAGAGTTTAGAGCGAACGGAGGAGAGAGTTTGAAGAACGAAAACCATTCTCGACAAATTCCTCCCATGAGCGCGTTCACGGGGTTTATTGAACAGAGACCAAAAAGGCCAAGTGACTCGTACAGATATAGTACAACGTAATATAGATATATAATATCACAGAAAACTGCGACGACAATGTGACGAAGGTATCCTGAAAGTTGAGTGGTCAGGTTCAACCTCTCGATTGCAGTTCGAACGAAGTACATATATCCGAAGCTAAGTTAGCCACAGGGCAAACATCTGGATTTCATCGTTCTTATGGATCAACACGAAAGCCACACACGAGTTTCTTGATTCGCAAAGGGCTGAACGAACAAATCGTGGGTCTATGGCCACCTTTACTGCTGGTTTTCCGTATACTTCCCGTGCAAGCTTTTCGTCGAGATTGTCGCCGTGTACTCGATCTATCCGGCATTGCTCCCTCGTGGAAAATGTATAACCAGGCTTACATTCTTCGAGTTTTATGCGCTGCATCCCCTTCGCTTCTCGCATATATGTATATACTCTCTTCCTGTTTTCCTCTTTCCTGCTGTCTTCGCGCACAGTTTTCTCGTTGTTTCGACGATTTCGTTACAACACGAAAGTCTTTTTATCCTTTTCTACTATATCACGTTTCGATTTATACATGTATATGTATATGCTTCCGTATAAACCCTATCGCAGATGTTTGTCCCTTTTCATCCGCGTCTTTCTTCCAATGTTTTCGTCAAACGAATTTCCTCTCGTTCCGAAAAAGATTTTTTTTTTCTTCTCAATCGGTACACACACACACGCACACATAAGTTATACGGGAATAAAGTATGATAGGCGATATAGCTTATTCGCTCGGGAATATAGAACGAATATAAATATTTATAGAAACGGATCAAAGGAAGAGGAAAAATGTCGGCAAGGCGAACCAGGATCATTCGTTGCGAGCGTATGAGGGAAAAGATCGTCCAAGAGCGTTTCTGTGAGAGAGACGAATAAGGGTGTGGACCATCAGATGGGGTTTAGTCAGATATACGTGTATGTATATAGACGTCTATCGTATCGTCCACGATTCGACTCGGAAATTTCCCACTGGAATTGCCGGACTCTGTGCGCGTGGCGAGAGACGGAATTCTTCTATGAATTCGAGGACTTGGCGTTCGCTAGTCCTCGACGGAATTTCTACGTTGCTCTCGACCCTGTCTAGCAGTTATCTAGTTAAAAAAAAAATTGAAACTGATGTTCACGAGTAAAAGGAAGATTGCTCGATGTTCGATCAATGAAAAATACATTATTAAAAAGAACTACCCCACTTTGGGGACATTCCTCAAACTTGACTAAAAGCATCAGGAACCTCTTGTAAACAATGTAATATCTGCTTTTCATCAAAGTTCTTGAATTTGTTTGCAACTTCGTATATGTTGGAAAGCGTTGACTAATTAATATATATTTTTCTTAACACATTCGCTAATCGCCTCTAACTACAGTGCGCCAATTTTGTCGTTATTCCCTCGACTTTCGATTTAAATCAGCATTTGTCAAACGGATAATGGATATATCGTACGAGATAATAATAATAATTGCGAGCCTCTTTTACATCGATGGTTAAGCCGCTTCGAGTTAAGCTCCTACAACGCCGAGAGGCCATATCCATTTATATACCTTACGTATTAGGTCTATACACAGTTGCAACGTTGACCAATTTTATCGCGTCGCCGTTAGACATGCAAATTAGTTGCATACAAAACAAGTTAATGGAAAGCGGAAGCGATCGCGTTCGGAGCCGGGTATAAGCCTGGTGGGCACCGTAAGTTCGGCTAAAGGGGTTGAAGAAGAGAGAGGGAGAGCGAAAGATTCTTACTCTGCCTCTCTCTGTCTCTCTCTCTTTCTCCATAAACAATATACATGTATGTGAGAGAAGGGAGGAAGGTAAAGCAAAACAGGGTGAAAGAGAGAGGGTGAAGCGAAAGGGTTGGTGCCGCTTGGTCATGCGATCTTAGGCCGTGCATTCTCACGGCAACTTTCGCTATGCCTTTTTCGAGGCAGCCACGAAAGTACACTACTAGCGTGCCACCGTTGTCCATACATGCATGCTTAATGCTCCAATGCACAGACATCGATGCATAGACACTCGTGTATATATATTTATATATCTACTTGACTTAAGGGAGAATCATGACGACGAGGTAATGTAATGAGGAAAAATTATCATCGTACGAGCACGCTATGACTGTTTCCACTGGGTATTAGCACGATATTCGTAGATCGATTCAATGAAGTAGAAAGAAATTGTTAAAAAACAAAAACGATATTGGTCGTGTCTCCCTCTTGTTATAGACCTGAGACATGTATTTTAATAATATTCTTTTTTTATGCATAATTTTTTTTGTCCGCCGTTAAAATAATCGCTAAAAGACAACCAAGCTACAGAATAATCGAAACGTGCCACGGCATTCATTTAAAAAAAATCAGATACACTCATCTTTTGATCAAGATTTTTACGAGGTATTTAATTTCCAATTATTCTCATGATTTATATAAAATTCCTTGAAATCGTGAATAATATATTTATCACCACGGCGACAGGAACAGAATTAACCGATAGACGTTGGAGACTATCGTGTACACATTGTCGTGACACATTTAATTGTTCCCTTTTAGTACATTTGTATTCCGCATGGAGATGCACATAGATAGCGATGTTGCGGAGTCACTATGATCCGTAAGCCGAATGCTGGACATTGATTCACGTTAGCAACCCGTGCTACTCTCTCACAACTATAGCGAGAGAGAGAGAGCGAGATTTGTGCATTAGTGTTATAACCAATCCTCCTAACTCGGAGCGTGTAGACCTCATACCGCACGTGTCTCTCTGCTTTATAGGTGTAATGCCAAACCGATTAATTCGCCGGGGAAATGCCCAGTTGGTAGCGATAATGCAACTATTATGTCTGCGGTTATCCCTCAAATCGTAGTTGGCGCACTTAACCCACGCGATCGTCGACCACCCAGTATAATATTCCCCGGGAGTACCAAAAGTTTCGAACCTCCCGCGGCTACTCTTGATGATGGGGGAACTAACTATCGTTTAATGTGACACACAATTCATATAGACATACACATAGTCCAATATTGAGCATACTTCTGAAATGATACTTATTTCAATTTCGCACATTGAACCTACACCTTCTGACACTGGCAACTAATTTTTATTCAATTTTCATTATGCTGCTTTATTCTAATACTTGGGATCAGTCTCTTGACAGCTTTCAACTGCATTCATTGAACTCTTATCCACAAATTTTAGCTCACCATTATTATATCTATGAATGATATTTTTTTCTCACCAATCCAGTTGCATGAAAAAAATACTGGCGTTACAATAATTCAACTTATAATCATAGATAATTTTCACCTTGTGCAATATCAGAAATAATTTTTTTTAATGTATCAAGTTCGAGTTTACGGTAGTTCTGTCAAGTAGCCTGATTCTTGAAGAGGGTCAAGCATGCTTGACCTTTTTCTCTATATTGCTATGTTATGATTACAAAGATAAATAAATTATAATGTTTATCGAATCATTTATGCTTACGGCTGACTTTTAGCATCTTGTTCACGCGACCTCGTAATCAATTTTTCTTCTCGGGCGAATAATAATTCACTCAAAAGTCAAATGGCGCTCGCCGCCACGACTCTACGATATTGCCGGTACAAAGTTTGACGAGTTTTATTACAGCTACTTTGGTATACTCGAGAAAACTTTTCTTCCCGCTTACGTTGGTTTCATACTGCAGTGAATATAGAATATTATAGTATAGGGTGTGTATGTATATAATGTAGAGTGGAACATAGTTTGTTCAAAGCTATATACACCGTAGTAAAGTGCGGATAAAGTAAAATTCGAAAGACAGATAGATTCTGGCTAGCTTCTTCCTGGGGATTTTATTTACCTTCAGAGTATTTATTCTCTACCAAACCCACACACATATATATACACAGCTACTGCATCGCTGCTATTATATTCTCTATCGAGAACCGGAGATGAGCACAAAAAAATGTAAATCATAAGGAATAGTAGTACATTTAGCGTCCTTTAACGCTAAACTAAGTATCGACAGACAGTCTGTAATTGCGAGAGAGATAGATCGATATCGTTAATTTCGTTCGATAATTAAGTTCGTTCGGACGTGAAGGAATTAAAAAAAAAAACTTATCATTTTATTTGATCTACCAGAGATTTATTTATATCTCTCTGACTTTCTTTCTCTTCGGTACACTCTCTGTACCCTTTTGTTCAAGAATACATATACTTATTATTGGATTTCGATGGAATCGCGCCCTTGCTTCTTCTTGAAGGGAGTGAAAGCTCTCCCGTGCATATCGCCTAGTTTGCGCCACGAAGATTGAACGAGAAGCTTACTGGATGATGGCTTATGTTACTGAGCGAAAGACATGGATAAAATAGCTTTCATAGTGAAAAAACACATATATATATATATATCAATAAAGGAGGAGGCATCGCCAGTCTCGTTCCAAGATCCCCTCATTATCCGATCACGACCTTTCGCCGGCTATCGCGAAACTTCTCCCATTGCTTCTAGAATCTCTTCAGCTGATCCGTTTCCTTCAACAGATACATTGTGTATATTTGTATACATATGTGTATATCGACTATATTGCTCCATTAGCGAGGAGATATTTGATTCATACCGCGTTGCACTGTCCGTTCAGTGCACTATTCACTATTCTCCGGTGTGTATTCCATACTTCTCTCACAACCACGCCACAGAATCACGATCGTTGATCTGTACCAGAACATTGCGATTCAACACGTTTTGAGATCTATGATCGATATTATTGAACCTCTATCTACGCGATATCTATATATACCTGTGGTAATTTGAGGGAGCTTATATACAGTTAAGAATTCAGACTGAATAACGATCGTTAGATTGCAATTCTAATATAACGTCGAGTTATACTATATATTCACATATTTATATATCCGTACATATCAAGCGACAGGACAGCGTTCTCTTTTTACAAAATATTATTACGACGGAGGATATTTCTGTCTTTTATCCACTACGCGAATATATTGCACTTGGGTCTTTTTTTTTCATTTTTACGAATCATCTTTTGGTTTTTTTCCGACAAGTTTATGAGTAAAGCTTTTTTATCCCAGCAAATAAGGTGTTATAATCAATGTGGCCGTGTCATCATTTCATTTTTTGATAAATATGATAGTACTTTAAATTCTTTAATTACTTAGAGCCACTTTTGATATTACCGTTTTCGCGTACATACTTATGATAGGCACATACACTGATCGTTAAAATCGCAAATCTCTTTGCGTTTTCTTTATCAGTGCCATTCTCACAATCGTATACTACGTGCCTTCCCTCTCTTTTGGAATGGTTCTTTGTGAATGATGAGAGAGAGAGAGAGAGAGAGAGAGAGAGAGAGAAAGAGCAGGACTATCAGAGCACCAGTAGCACCACTTCATCAAAACTTCGAGATGGAATTCGGACGGGGTGAGAGTGAAAAAGATCGAGAGAGGGGTAGCGGTAGAGATATTTGCATATTGCATTCTCGATACGCACTTTTATCCTCGGAAAAACCCTATCTTCTCGCTTCTCTCTTGCGAACCCGCACAACGCGCTTGTGGCACTATGGATACCGTGATTACTTCGCTTTACCGCAGTCGAGTCTTCCTTCGCGCAGCCACGACAGAGCGAGTGAGAGACAGAGAACAAATGCAGAGAAGAAACGAGAGATCTCTTCTCGAGGTGTGCATATTCTCTCACAACACAATTCAACGTCGAAAATACCTCGTTTTCTCTCTCTCTCTCTCTCTCTCTCCCTCTCTTTTTTGGTAAACCCACCGACCGGTAAAAGCTACCGCAGCATAATTACAAAGCATGCTACTCTGCGTTTTCGTAATAAGTTGTTTTGGCCGTCCTTACAATTATAATACATCTAAATAGGGATAGCACGAAGTGCGTTCTTTATTTTTCCATTCCCGTACTTGACCACGTTTTACAGGAAGTATGACCAAATAATAGTGGTAGCTTTATGATCAGGAGAATTTTAATACAGTCAAATTTCACGTCATAAAGTCAGTATTTGACAAAACGAGGATTAAAAGTCGCAAAATAGACTCTTCTACAATGACACATATGTCACGAGTTTTCGATATTCAGGACTTGTTATTGTATTCATACATCCGCGTGCATGCTGTGTGTGCCAACATTTCGATCAAGATTGGGGTTGTCGATAAATTGCCGATTTAATCGATAACGTACTTCGATAATTATGTTAACACACACGGAGGGGCAAGCGTGGCGAAAGTTGGAGAGTGGGCACGGCTAATTTCGTTATCTCTGCTCGTCGTCCGGCGACACCTTTCGATCGAGGCGGATAAGAGGATTGGGTTCCACGGGAACGACAAACCGGTGGAATTTGGAATTCCGCACCTCCGCCCGATTGCTCGGCATGCGCCCGCCCGAATTCTCACGGTGTATGTATGTATGTACGAAGGAGTGAACGAGCGTCGAAAACGGCCAGTAGAGAGAAAAATAAAGCGGCGAATACGTGGAAACGAAGAGTGAAACGATATTAAAAATAATGCTTTAAATCGTTTGCTTGTTCCATTAAAATGTCAATACACGTTGTAAAAAAAGAAATGTTGGCAAATTATTATTAATTATTCGAAAGCGGACATTGTTTTTACTCATTTTTCTTCACAGTAATCACAATGATTTTATCATACAATTATGTTTGATTGAATTTATTGTTTTCTCATTCGATAGTCGCTCATGCTTGAATTTACGCTATCGCGGCGTCGGGGTAGCAAATTCTTTCCTCTTTTGTTTTTGTCATTTCCTCCACCAGCAATATATCTCACCGATTCGCCTCTCATCTATATGCTTATGTACATATATACATCGCATTTATACCTCGAAGCAACGTCTGTGGTTTCCACGAGAGCGGAAAGCTGAAGGGGGTTGGTGAGGCGAGAATTGTTCGCCTCTACGGTCCGCGCCTTCGCTATATATACACGTCAAGACAATAAGTGCCATTAAGATAACGCCCCGAGTACCCCACCTCGATAAACCCCCTGTCCATCCCCTTTCTGCCGCGTTCTCTTCAGCACGTATTCCTCATGAACTCTCAGTTACAACCCCACCGCTCAGTAACGGAGAAATTTCATTTCACTCCTCGAATTATTTTTACCCCGCGAGTTCTCGCACACCGTCACGAAGCTGTATGTTCCTTCGAATCTTCCTCTTTATGTCCAAGGGGAAACATCTTCCACCCTCGCTTATTTGGCTCTTCGAAGCGTTTTTTTTTTTTTTTTCATTTGTTTTTCATCTTTTCATCGTCGTCCGGCGTTTTTCATCCCTCTATCTTTTTCACTTTCAGTTTGCTGTTTCGGGACAATCCAATCTCCGGATTGTGCCCCCCTCCTCCCGCCCCATTTCTCGTATAACCTACGGCTAACTATATCTCGTCGTGAGTGAGCGCACCGGCCCTTTCTTATCTTCGCTTCGCCTTATATCGCCACGGCGAAGAGGGTATTTTGCCCCAATGGTTGTGGGTGCAGCAAAGTATATATATATATAAACACCGTAAAAGTTGGGTCAATGCAACTCTCTTTTACGAAACCACTATGGTTAAGAGCGAAATCCATAAGACCCCGATTACCGCCACGATCTTCTTATTTCAGATTCTCGTTTCGAAATTAAAACAAAAAAAAAGAACGAATTCCTATCAATGTACGTGAGCAAGCGTTAGACTAAGGATTCAAGTTTAAAAAATATATATATCTACGCGATATCGTACACTAGATATTGTGACACACCGCGTTGGTTTTTATCGATCAAGATTTGCCTCGAGATCCACACACACACTTGTGTAGAAAAAATGTTCGCACGGCGCTATCTTACAGAGCTAATAATAGTTATTATAGAGGCGGTTGGTGAGATTCTCGGAAGGAAGTAGAGATTTTGAGCTCGTCCGACGGCGATCTAAAGGCAACATTTTTTTTCTTCTCGCGATATATACTCGTTCCAGCTGTCCTCACACGAGAATTTCGCTTGTTGACACTGTAACGAAGTGGAATGTAAATTTATGTTGCTTGTCGCACGACTTTTGAAGTTTCTTTTTTCTTCTTCTCTTTCATTGTACACATGTGCGGTGAGTGTTACAAATGCGCGGGAGTATCACTGACGAGAGAGAAAGAGACAACTTTGATCGGTAATTCGTTGAATGTTTTCTAAATTATATGGGAAGTTGGTGGACTTACAGATAGTATACGTGAACGAGATACGTGTGTGTGTGTATTGTGTACGCGGTGAGTATAGGCGAGCTATGGTAAAAGATGATCGATATGATGTAAAGACGTACCAAGCGCGAGCTATGATAAGGACGGTTTATCTAGGCTCTAGTTGAGCCTAGATAAACTGTTGGAATTATTTAAAACTAAAGAGCTATCTACGTACATATACCCATACGTATATATCCATACTGTGAGTACCTTATAAGTACTGTAACTGTGAGCCCTTACTCCCTCTCTCTCTCCCCCTCTCTCCTCCATTGTCCATTTCTCTGTGTTATGTGACTTGTGTCAAAGCCGAGCGCGGCTTCGATCGGAAACTACGGAAGTTCTAGCATTGTCGGTTGGCCTGATACGCCTCCTTAATTATGCAACTTCGCGACACGTAGAGAGTGACTACTGGGCCAAATCGAGTTTCCATACTTCCCGTCATCGGCATCGAGTGCATTAAACTATTTGATATATTCCTACGTTACCATACAAATAGCCAAACAGAGTGTTATATTACCTTACGGTATAATGGAGTTTGACGAGAAGCTCGTGGAGTAATGTGATAAATAAACAATGCAATGCTGTGACTATGTAAAAATATTTACGAAAAAGTGAACGATTTTTTTTCACGTGATACTTCTTTCATTTTCTCACCCGAGGAACCCCAATTTTCATTCCTTAAAAAAAAATTCCAGCGACTTTCGTTCGTTATTGCCGAATCATTACGCGGTTTATTTCGTTCTCAGGGGTAGTTCACCCCTTCGATCCTCTGTCTCTCTTAAAATAAACGTCGACATTAGCTCGATAATGGCTTGAGCAATTGCGAGATAATCACGGGAGTAAGAGGGTGAAGGGGGAATGAAAATGGACTCGGTGAAAAACGAAAATAGACAAGGGTGAGTGCGAACCCTTGCAAAAATACCAAATGACTCTGGCCAATGTTTCTATAGGTCCACGAGAAAAAGACATAATACAGCGGGTGGAAAAAAAACTTTTGCTCATTCACGCTGCAAAAACGCTTCTGTCGGACTCTTAATTGCTTTTTAAAACTAGCAAAAAAGTTTCATTGAAAACCCTTTAGGCAGCCCCCGACCAGCATTGACGACACGATATGCTCCGTTCTCTCGTTGCTATATATTGCTTTATGATTATCTGTCCATAATGTCTATCTCTCTGTCTCCCTCGCAACGCAAAGTGGAAAACGAGTGAACGAGTTTTTCAAGGTGATAAAGTTCATCCCCTATTGCATTTCACTTGAGAGAATGTTGGATATTAGTTCAACATATCCATTTACAAACTTCTCGCTTTCTCTCGTGTTAAGTGTGTATAGAACATCTTCGGTGTTACGGGATCCGCGAACACGCGCGGTTCGGTTTTTTTGTTGTTTCAGCAATTAGCCGTCCGGCTCTTTTTCTCTCTCTCTCTCTCCTTCTTTAGCTCGTTCCATCATACGGAAGCTGTACGAGTGGCGAAGCACTTCCGACACACTTTTTTTTTTCTTTCTCGGCCAGCTTCTCGATGATCGTCCTTGACACGAAGAGGGGCGTTCTCCTCCACTACAAATACCTCTTTTTTCTATCTCTTCCTCGTTCTCTTATTTTTTTTCATTCTCATCGCGAGTGGCTAATTACTTTTCGAAGTTGTTAAAACATTTTTCTTTTTCCACATTGAAAGAAGGATGCAACCTAGATAATTAAACATCCTGTATCGCGTATTAGTGAAACGAGTCAACGTGTTTGTTTTTCACTTCGAGTCATCTAACGCGCGTCGATTAATTAACGAGTTTCTGCGAAATGTAAAAGAGCAGACGCAAGTTTTTCATCGCGTTTTTTGCGTTTACACGGAAAACAAAGAAAAATTGTGAAATTCTAGAAGATTGGACAGAACGAAATGTTGTCCGAGAAGTTTGTTAATTCATTTGCAAATTCTCCATTGTTCTATTCAAAGTATATCACAAACACACTTTTTTTTAAACTTGAATAATGAAATTTCATCATATTTCATTCTACAAAAGCATAATCTACCAGGGCGTTAGTTAAAATTACTAAAAGCTTTCGTAAAATGTAACAAATATTATTTATCAGATTATTGTTTTGTAGCATAGCTGAGTGTGCTTAACGTAAATTTGTAATTAATTGAGCTTAAAAATGGATGGTGGATAGCGAGCTTTTTAAATCATTGGAAGAGAGTGTTTGCCGTTGGGTTATAAGAGTTAGACGACGAAGGGGTAGTTTTTTTGTACCCCAGATGAGATAGCGGAGATAACGGAAAAGCTGAGCCGCTGACACCGCTGATCTTGCTGAAAATCTATCCTCGACAACACGATTTTTCTTTCTCTCTAACTCTCGGTATAGTACACATGCATGTATTATTATAAATACATAAGGTTGTACGTGTTGGCTCGCCGAACGACCAACGTGGCCCGGAGCGCGGCTTCACGTTCGTGTCGTTCCCGTTCGATAAATCTGTCCGCCACGTGGCCAAGCCGCGGTGCACAATCACTTTGATTTCTTATCCACCGCTCAGTCACCCCAGTCCCACGGGCGTGATCGCTCGTATACACCACCCCCTTCACTGTCTCTCTTTGTCGACGTCGGTTAAAGTAGTCGTAAATATACATGTACATAAAGCTTTTATACTATAACTTTTATGTACGAAAGCTGGGAAGCTTTTTTGTCGCTATGTCGGGCGGCCTAACCGAGCTTCGACCCCGTGCTACTAAGAATTTTCTATTTTTACCAATAAATAGCGGCGATACTTTAGTCTGTTTTTTATTTATAAATCGCAAAGTGTCTTGTGTCTATTCGTAGCTGACGAAAATACGTGTCGATATATTGTAACATTCGCGATATGTCATGTTCGATAACACACAGGAGTATGATAAGTTGGAGTTTGACAAAAAATTACGATAACATATATTCTCGTTTATCGTTTTTTGCGTCGTTATATTTGTTTTTCCAAGCAAGACGATACATGATAATGACTCTATATTCACATGATGATATAACATGTGTCACTTTGCACGGAAGGGTTGACGGAAAATTGCAGTGTATCCAGTCGTGCTATCTCGACTCTATAGATCAGGAGATATATAGAGATAGCCTTTTCCCGTCTCGTCAACAACGAATAACTTTCGGCTTAGTGTGTTGGTACAAATTTGTACACATATGTCATCGATGAAATTACAGTAATTTGTCATTTTCGTTATAGATATTGCGATTGATATGGAAAGGGAAGATACTTTGCGAAATATGATACTACATTTGAAATTGTTATTTATGAATTATCATATTCAACACATCATTTTATTATTGTTTTTTTTATACTTATGTCATCCTTCTAGAACGATACTTGTTAGAGGGTAACTTATTTGAGAATTCCGCTCTTTACCCGGGAACGAGGCCTCGAACATGATAACCTTTTTTTTCCTATCTGTTTGGGTACATATCCGCCAGAGATGAGAATTCCGACGAACCTTTCCTCGTCCTCGTATGCAGGACAAACCCTTGCGAATCCCGTCCAATAGTTTTTCCTAGCTCGTTTATGAACGGGCCCAGGATTCCCTTGGGTAGCGTTTCTTCCGGACTATGGAGCAATGAGGGCAGTCTCGTGTTTGGCTCTCACTTTTACCGACGCGATGCAGTAGAACGTAAATGAAAATGGTCGCAATTTATAAGAACGACCCCACTCACGTGGGAAAATAGCATCGGCATCGAGTCACCCACATACGCGCACGGTGAACACGAAGCAAGAGTCTCTTGTAAGAGTCTTGATGGTCATTGATACGGATGTCTCGGTCTGCTTGCTTCAATCTTGTTACAGAGGATTTCCGGAACTATCCGAAGAAGTCCCGGGCTTTTTGTCGTTGTATATGAGGAAGAACGAGGGTTGCGTGGATTGGAAGTGCTCACGCATTTTCGCCCAAACTTTATCGCGCACGAACATTTATCTCTTCGTTATCGCTGTTTCGTTTCTCCCGAAGAAAAAAAATAAAAATAAATAGAACATTCCCACACCCCTTCGCGGGAAGAATCCAGGTGTTTTGGGGCGTCTATCGATTATATCGTTGCTCTTATCATCACGCGAAACTATATACAGCCCTCAATGTTAATCAAGCCGGGAATGACAGGAACTTTCACGAGTACGGGGGCCGAGATAACTTACTTTATATCATCCGATAAAAAGTTTGATTAGTCCGTAATAAAACTAATGAAATCTTGAACAAATAGCTGAAGTAAAAAATGATTTTATGAAAGATAATTAGACCGTATACCAATTCGTCAAAATGATTTTATTTATAAATTGTTTCTGTACTGATTAATGTAGAAAGCGGGATGTTCCTCGGAAATTTATCTTTTAAAAATATTTGAAATGCATTTTTGTTTTTTAATTCATATTCGTTGCTTCAGAGAAGAATTATCGGCAATTCGGTATCGCACGAAACTTCCAACTTCCCATTACACAATTCTCATTCGGAATTCTGATATTCCAAGATTCTGCCATTTCCCTCGGTCTTTCTCTGATTGCATCTCTCTTCCACTCTCAACGCCGGTGAACTCGGTTTCGTTAGGTCGATATAGCGACCACTCGAATCGGAATACGATTGCTCCCGGTCCCTCCTCTTATGGGTATGATTTATGCAGACTTCCGAATATTGGAATTGAGCCAAGTATATAGTCGCTCTCAATGTTCGACCCTGCGCTCGCTTCCACCTCGGAAACAGAGAAACGCCGACAGGAGTGAACCCGACATATATACATTTTTTCGTTCGGAGGAACGCTCCTTGGCGCTCCGCAGTTTCACTCGACGTATATACGTACATAAACGAATTTGCATGAAGAAATTAAAATAAAAAGAAAAAATCCAAACTGTTCATGCTAAAAAAAAACTTTTCCTCTTAGTTTGCCCTAGTTCTTGGTTAAAAAAAATTCTTAAACCTCGCCTATCCTCCGAGACACGTAGTTTTTGAAAAAGTTTCGTTGATATAATAATGATTGCTTTCCTACTTTCTAATATTTATCCAATGAAAATAACGATAATTATTAATTGAATTCGTGTAATATTTGTTTCAGAACGATACGATGCAAGTTGTTTGGCAATATCACGCCGAAGAGCCGGTATCCGTTGCTGCGGGACTTCCGGAGGACGGTACGGTGCGAGGATCCCGTCCTCTTTACCTGGTACAACGAGACTCTCAGCCGAAGCGTACGTCGCGAAATCAGGAAGTTCCACAATCCCTCGAAACATGGAACGTCTTGAATCAACAGGTTAGTAGTATTCTCTTTATAGTATCGTCAACGAGATACGAGATTCGAAACGATTGTATACACAATGCGTACGTATATTTATATACCTCGACGTATGTATGCATGTATCGGAAAGTAATGGGAAAAAATTGAAACGAGAGAAAGAGAGAGAGAGATGATCATCGCTCGAGGATAAACTTGTCTCGTTCTATTTCTACTCTGAAGTATATATCTTCTCGATATTCTCGTTTGCGAACATCTTGTCATGAAACATGAAATATTAGAGCTATTTACGTAGAACTATTTCTGAGCTTGAAAAAAAAAGGAAAGCCAATATCGCCTAACAAACAATTGAAATGAAAAAATATATATTTTTCATCTGTCCCGTACGTATATCGAACGGGGTATACCTATATACATATCACCGAGTTCATTACATTAATGTTACTTCGAAATTCTAGTCACGTTACGGATTATCCGTTGAGCTTTAGTTCGAATTTACGTGACGCCGCGAGATCCGCGACGTATAAAGGAGTTACACACACAAAGTAAATATTGGATCTTCCCTCTCTCTTTGCAGCGGCTCTACGTGTCTATTTACATCGTCGAAAGTGTTTTCTAACATGAATAAACGAGATTTCGAAACTTTATGAAAATTTACATCGAGCCGCGAGAATTAGGTTCGTAAAAATTTCAAATAAACCGGTTCTATTAATTGATAATTATAACACGCCTGGCAAATTATTGTAGCACCGACAGCATCGCGAAAGTAGGACCATTTATTTCAACTGTATATCCATATCCATTCGTGGTACACACAATGACCCACAAATACTCGAGGGTGCAGAATTGCATCCGATAAAAGTGCATTCTCCCTCAATGACACAATATTCAAGATTGCGGATTCTCATCCCATATAATACGTGAATGCGTCTCACGATGACCCTCAGCCCTCGCCATTTCGCTTCCAACGAGCTCAGTTACACGCGACACAGTCGAACGTGTTGCAAGAAGAAAAGAAAAAAACCTTACGGGACAGACATTTTAACACGAAAGGATTCTCGGCGTAACGCCGGCTTTTCACTTTTTGTCGCTGGTATTATTATGAAAAACTTGCGACGGTGTTTTGGTTCATAAAGACAAAAGGATGCCTTATCACTGCAAAAATCATCAGGTCAGTTTATATGTCAATGTGCGCCAAGGCTACCCCCAAACTCATCCCTTGAAAGGGGATGTATTTCAAAAAGAATAATAATAACACAAGAATATAACTACAGGGTAGAAAAACGTACATAGGCGGGAAATATTTTAGTCAGACGCGAGTTCTCGTCATGAAACGTCAATTATATCGTCGACGATGCCTGTGGCACGGACGTTTTCACAAAAGCGTGTCTTCTCGTTCTCTCTCTCTCTCTTTTAAAAGTGCATGCTAAATGAGGATAACGACGAGATCCTGGTTCACGATATACTCTTGCACACATGTATATCTATTTACGAATGTTGTTTTTTTTTTTCGCATAAATGGATTTGATGTCGCGTTCGATGTTTCCGTCAGAGGGTCGTAAAAAATATAGGGAAAAGTGGAAAAAGAAAAAATTGAGTAGCCCCGAGTAAATAATAAAATAGGACACGTAGTACACGGCGATGAAGGGACAAAAGCGCGCACGAGCTCTAGTTTTACTCCGTTCTAGTTTTGCCGTTGTATCCATAACGCCCTATCATTTGTGTGTATATACACGACACGTCGTACATGAGCAACTATAGCGGAGATAGCTTGGAGCTAATCTCGAAATCACTAATTTCACCAAAGCGTGTGGGAAACTCGGTTAGCCCACTTGGGTTTTCCCGCTAGCTCACGGCTTTGTCGGAACTAACACACTTTCCACCTTGCTCGTTCGACAAATACATGAGCATACATATTCTCCCTCTCCCACTCTTGGTAAACTTTGTACGTAAATACATAGATGCTGATTTGAATATAAACTCGGTATATAAATACAACGCTATACATAAATATACACGGATATAAAAAACCCAATTTTCCTCAGTCCAGAAGCTTCATACCGATTTTCCAATCAGCAAAGAGCCTTATGACTCGAATAGAGAAAAAGAGAGAGAGAGAGAGAGAGAGAGAGTAATGAGTAACTTTTATTTTACTAACTCGTTTTCGAATGACAACTAGTCCTGTATTTTTTTTCTCGAGTCTCTGTCGCGTATACGCCGACGATGTAAAAGTCCGAACGAAACGAATTTCGACTCTAGTCAGACTGGTAGTCGAAAAAAATAAAATAAAAAATTCGACTCTTGTAATCCAATACTCTAGTTTCGTTTTTGTTTTTCTTCCTGTAACTCGCGATGTACAGGTTTTGATGTATGTATCTCCGACCACGTGCGGACTATATGGTATATCGATACCCGATGGTGTACGCTAAAGTGGTCATACGTACATACACGACATACCAGTTTTGCTATGTATACATGCGAATGCATGCAGGATTTTCATTCGCCGGGGCAATTCGCGGCTGACGGGGCGGGAGGGAGGAGGGTGTACGACGGTGGGTACGACGTATATAGACGAGCTGGCGGGAAAGCCCGATAATTGAATTCAAGCTTCGGTATTTGGTTTTCCGGTGCCGTGAACATCTCGTTCGAGACTTGTTCTCCTCTCGAATCCTCTCCTCGCGTGTGATTTTGGAATACGAGAGAAAGAGTGAGAGAGAGGGGCGATTCGCTATCGTCGAATTTGTTCACGCTTGGCTAATATTACGTGTCTATATCTCCTATAACTGTGTATCGTGTAAAATATATATATATATATTTATTTATAACTATTGAAATATATATATTTCGATAGAGTCGACGATCGTGACGATTTGTCCGTGGACAAGCCCCAAGGCGGGTTTACGATGTGGTTGCCGAATGAACAACTTTTTTTTTTTGCCAATTTCCTATCGTCAAATTTGATTAAAAAAAAAAAACCAATCAATCTCGTGTTGCAGGTGAAATTACCCGCCGAGGAGGAAACGCTTCTATGGTGCCAGATCGTTGAGATGCCGAGCATCGTTCGCAAGCATCACGTCGTCAAGGTAAGATTTTCCACACACGATTCTCGACGTTTTACAATTCCCTCAACTCCAACGTCTTACATCTCGTTACAACGTACACACACACACACACTGATACTAGTGCTTCTCGATTGTCGTTCATCCTTTCCTTCGAGTATGTACCTCACACTTTTCAACGATAACGTTCCAGGAGTTTTCGTAAATTCCATAAATTCTCGCCGTACGCTTGCTCAAATATCTGTGCCTCTCTCGTTTTCACGAAAATGTTCGTGCAAGATTTTCACAAACTCGCGCACAATGTAATTTCATGTAAGATGTGTGCCCTTATACTTACACCTCTGTTGTTATACCCAAGTCCTTGTGTCACGATGTACTTACTCCGTTAGGTATATATACAGTTAAGTCCTCTGTGTTTCGTCGCCGGGGAGTTATCCGGATCTTGAAACTCTCAATTGCACGTGACCCAACTGCCCGATGCGATTGCATCGTGTTCTCCATTCCGTTCGAAAAGTACGATACCGACGAAGTAAAGAAAAGACGTAATAGAGAGAGGAAGAGATAGTGAGAATAGAAGTGAAACATATAGCAAATAAAATATATGACAATGAGACAAGAACACAATGAGTATAATATCGAAACGACCACAACGTAATGAATTTAGATGAAAATTTGATGATTGAAATTTTTTTTTTCACGTTTCATTGATTACAGTACGAGCCTGTTATACAACCGGGCAATAAGATATATCTTCACCACATGACGCTGTACGAGTGTCGCGGTGAATTATCAGAATTGAGAGAAGCTTCGAAGTCGAGCGGCAGTGCCTGTTATGGGCCCCTTGCACCGGCTCATCAATGCAACACCATCGCGGCTACGTGGGGTCTCGGTTCCGAGGTAAGACACATTTGATTATTTTATTCATGGATATATGGATTTTCGTCAGAGTTAGGATTTTTCTCAGCCGCTGATAACCTATATTCGTTGAACACTGCTCGCGCGATGGGAAAACAATCGATCTAAAAATTTGTTTGGATTTGTTTGGGTTCGATTGAAAATAAAAACTCATCTCCCGCGCGCGAGATAACGCACTTTCGCCCTCTTGTACTCGCGAATTCCGACGTTACATTAGCCAAAGAGGCGGGAAGAGAACGAAACGAAGAGAATTAACGCGAACCACAGAGATCACGGGTTTTTGAGTTTCTTTTTTGCGCGTTAAGCTCTACGCCGAAAATCCTCGAATTTTGCGATAATCCCAAGGCTTCTGTAATGCATACGAATGTGAAATCGAGACGAGTGTGCGGGACGTCGGGAGAGATGGCGGTTGAATTCGTTGGTGCGGGTCGACCGCAAACCAGTTCGAAGCGCTTACCGCGTTAGCTTTGCTCGGGAAATATATATATATATATACATATATGTAGAAACGTGAGTTAACTGCGAAGATGGGGTAGTCGCGGGAGAATTCTCTCATCCCCGAGATTTGTGAATGTCGCGCGATCGTCCTTACGTCTCTGGATCGCGATGTCCTTACTCCGGTCGTACTAGCCGCGGCACGTACGATCGTGGCATCGCGCTATGTAGAGTGTCTTTGCGCCCCCCAACTTCCACTTCGTGAAGCTATCGGAATCTCCTCGTTGGAAGCTTTTCCGAAGGCCGTGCCGATCACGCGGTGTACTGGTCGACCCACCGAGAATATCCGAATATTTGAAAAGCGAGGAGTCGTGGTCTTTTGTCATTCCACTCCACTATTATCGAGCGTTGAACGTTATTTTTGGATATATTCGCTGAAAAATATATGTACAGCGAATGGTAACTAATTTACTCGGTGAAAAATCTCTTTTTTGTAGGTTTGACTATATTTTTGGCAATGGACAAACAAGAATGTCGATCGATCTACCGTAATCTTCGTAGTTTTACCCATTTGTGATAACGTAGTGGAAAAATGCTACTTAATACATGTAACGACTTAATAATAGGTTAGATTTAATCAATAAGTGGAAAAATGTATAATCGTTCGAACTAAAAGTACGCAGTTGATTTGCCCGGCTCTGAATTCACGAATAAACATATTCTTCATTGCTCCTATCAATGTACTTCAGTCGTACCGTGAGAAATTTGCTGAAAATTTCTTCTGTTAGTACGTTAGTATCAGACAGTAAATTTTTTCGAGTAAAACTAGTTCAACGTTGATTCAGTTGATAGTTAGTTCAGTATACATGTAGAAAATGGTGTATCACTAACATCATTAGCCGCTTCCGGTACCGAAAGCAACCGTATACTAAAACTTCGAAACGTCTCTCGTTACTATGTTATTCAGGGCTTCAATTATCCTCCGGAAGCCGGATACGCTCTGGACCCGCACACAGGACCACGTTACTACATGCTCGAGACCCACTACACGAATCCCCAGCTCGATCGATTCATAACCGACAGTTCGGGTCTTCGTTTGTTCTACACGAATCGTCTGCGTATTCACGACGCTGGCATTTTGAGTATCGGAATTGATCCAAATTGGCGACACATAATACCACCGGGTCAGCGCGAAGTCGTTTCCGAGGGCCATTGCGTCGCCGATTGTACCGGCAAAACGGTCCCCGACAGCGGTGTTAACATGTTTGCCGTTATTATGCACACTCATCAGCTCGGAAGAAAAGTTAGATTGAGGCAAATCAGGGGCGAAGAGGAGATGCCACCTATCGCTTCGGACACCAGTTACGATCCGAATTATCAGGAGTACAGAAGACTTCAGCGTCCCGTCAAAGTTTATCCGGTGAGTTGTCGTTGTTTTTTTTGTTCAAATCATAATTCATTACAACAGATTGAAGTGCGTTTTGGAAATGGTATATAGGGGTTCATATATTATTATATAAAATAATTTATTAATTTGAATCATAATGAAAAAATAAATAAATAAATTTAAACTTAAAAAAAATTATATAATTACAAATTTACTAAAATTCTATTATATGTGCAATTTTAATTTATTATTATTCATTTCAATTGTTAATCTGGACCATTTGGAAATAAATTTTTCAATCATTCTCGCATTATTTATATAAAATATGAATAATATACAAGTTAAATATATTTCGATCCCGGATATTTCACGTACGTTTGGAAACTAGGAAAAATATAACTATTTTTTTGCCGATGTATATTTTATGAATAAAAAAAAATGAATTTCCACGAGAAAATGTTTTTCATCGTAGAATCTCTCGTTCGAGTCGTTGAATCTCATATGGATAACGTTAAAATTACGCCCGATCATAATACCTTTATACAGCAACGCGAAATTATTAATTTCATTGTTTGTTGATTGTTCCCAGGGTGATCATTTGATAGCCGAGTGTACATACTCATCGGAGAGCCGAAAAGTAATGACACTTGGAGGACTGACGACGAAAGAGGAGACCTGTCTCGTATCAGCGTTGTACTATCCACGTATCGAGCTGTCACTCTGTTACTCACTTCCGTCATTGCCAACGGTACTTCACAGCCTCGGTATACAGAAGCTCAGGCAGTAAGTTCAAAATCCTCACGAGGCTCTTGTGCTGTATATATTATTCGTCTCTATTGTGCGGCGGTGCCGCTATAAAGTTTGTCTGTATTGAATTAAGTGTGGTCGATGGGAGAGAGTCTGAGAAGAAGGCCGATTGCCCCTTTACGAGTGCAATCATCCTCGTGGTACAACGACACGTCTCACGATCAATCTCAATTGCCTATTAGACTCCCTTCGCGCGTCCCTCATAACGCGACTATATAACGTTCATTTTGTTTTGTTTTGTTTTTTTCTTTTTATCTAACGAGTCACACTCGATTAATGTAGGAAACCGTGTATCATATTCGTCACGTGGTCGTTTATCATTTATCGAGTGGAATAGTCGCAGGAAAAAAAAAACATAACCCAAATGATTCTCGCGGGAATGAATTATCGCCTGCGCGAAAAGTTATTGCGATGCCGAACGGCGATTTCGCTTTTTTTTTTTTTTTTTTAACAAATGAGAAATGCCTTTTGGCGCCGGTAAACATATTCATAGATTTTTAAAAATACCGGAGAGAAAAGAAGGAAAATTCGTTGTACGAGAGAGAGCAACGGTGGAAAGAAAAAATATCAACGGCATTTCTAACGAATCGTCATTGGTATGTTCGCAGGGGAGTGACGCCGATAATCATCGAGGCACCGACACAACTGGAGGGTATGACCCTCGAGGAGCGTCTAACGAGTTACGACTGGAAGGAGAGCTTTCAGAGTTTTCAAGAAGCAACGCATCGCGGCACATTCAAGCCGCTGTGCTCGAGTACAAAGGGCGAATTGCTGCCCGGTACCGACATACCGGAAACCCATTATCCGCAAATTGATAGGCTCTACAAGGAGACGACTTTGCCGTGCGCGAAAAAAGCAGTGAGGAACAAGCTCTCGAGGTTATTCGGTCAGGACGATGATCTCGGTGCTCCGATTGATCCTGACAGCGACGAGGCGAACGCCATCGAGAGGGGCCAATTGGTACGTACGAAAGTGTCGCGAAGCAGCGAGGGACCGGTTGCCGGAAGTTCGGGCGTAACAACGGTATCGATAGTTCTACTATTACCGATTATAATCGCTGCAATCAGGTGAACGCCTTGTTATACACAAAATCTTAATTCGTGGTGATTCAAGATTTCATTTTGCGCGAGCGTGTTTTGTATTTTTTCAATTCTCTCTCGCCTCGCGTCCTCGGATCCTCGAAAAGGATCCAATGGCGCGAGGATATTCGCTCGTGCCGCAAAGAACAATCGTCGTTAATGAAGTAACGCGCGCTCGAGCACCATAAAAACACGCGCGTGGGCGTGTAGGGGCGCGTGTGCGTGTGTGTGTAAACCAATCGCCGGCTAGAGTTTAAGCTCACTAATTTTTGAAAGATTACTGTTTTTTTTTTTTTTCATTTTTTGTCTTCTTCTAACGTTTGCTCGGTCTATCCGGAAGTACTTTGAGAACTGGCATTTATATAGATGGATATGATTCACTTGTACGTTTTCCAGGATCTCTCGATAACATGGATATCTCCCGATTTCTGCGCAATATGCGCAGATCGATGGATATATATTTTTTTCCCCAAATTCTCTTTCCACCGGAACACAGTTTAAAAAAAATTCATTCCCTATTAAGGGAAGCTCGACGATTTTTTTTAACACGAGATCGTTGAATATGCTTCCACATTCGTGCAAAACAAATACTCCGAGCGGATTATTAATAAAGTGTAGGTGTAGATGCATTTTTCAAAATGGAACGAAAATATTTTTTTAAATACAACTTCTGTTACAATTTTTCATATACCGATGTGATTTTTTTTACGCGATCATAAAAAAACATTTCGAACAGTCTTTCCTTTGGGATTTTTTGTTGTCGATAATTTAAAAAAATAAACCACCTTTTTTTCGACCTTTAACCTTCGAAATGTTGGGTCTTGCAAGCCCACCCGTTTCAATAAAGACGCAATATTTATTATCGTTATTTCGCAAACAGACGGTAACAACCTTCGGGAACTTGCATAATTTTTATTTTTCATTACGACATACATTTTCCGCCTAATTGGATTTAATTGTCGAAAAAATGGCCCTGAGTCTTAAAGATCTTGCGTAAGGTTTGAAGGGCTAAAGTGGTTCTCGTCATTCCTTAAATTTCAACATTGAATGATGCCACTGCGAGAAAACGATATAGCAATTGTGTGTGTGTTTTTTCCCTGATCGAGAGATATCCGTGTTTTATAATCGATCGTACCAAACGTAAGAACGAAAACGAGGGCAAATCGGTTTGGCGTCTATTTTTTAGCTAATGAGAGGCGAATCACGAGGATAAACACTGGCTGTTTATAATGCGTGTCCATATGGGACAGCCACGAAAGAAAGAAAAAAAAACAGAACAGACGCTGATTACGCGATGAGTTTGTGACTATTGTGGACACGAACGAAAAAAAAAAACGAAAGAGAGAAAGGAAGAACTAAATAATGCAACTTAGGCTTCGTCGTGATAACTTTCACAGCGAAAAAAATGTCGTGCAAGTACACATGATTGCCGAAGAAACGCGCAAACATAATAAATCACATTTTCGTACGGGTCGTCGTGCGACACTCCCTTGGCCGCAAATTCTGTATATTTCGTTAATTAGATAATTATATTCGAGTTTAGATCTTTTGTCGAAGCAAGCGTTGGTCGATTCGCGCGACAATGGCATTGAGTGAATTGACGTACGTTTTTTTTTTAATAACTTAGTTTATTTAATTTTTGTTTCCCTCGTGAGACGATCGAGAGAGAAAGAGAGAGGACAAATGAATAGAAGCAGACTCGTAGACTGAAAAGCTCGACGACTCGGCCAACGCTTGACGCGCGACTCTTTGTAACATTTTGTACAGTTAATTCAATGTAAAGAAACAAATTTTTTCGCGTTTTTATGGGCTTTTCGAAAGTTTTTAATTGCGTGAAATAATAAGGAAAAAAAAACGATTATTTATTTTTTATTTAAGCTATATGAAGGGGGAAAAGAACGAAATAACACGGTTATAACTGTAAAGAGAGATTATTTTGACGAGAGGATAAAGAAAAAAAATACTGAAAGAGAGAGTAAAAAAAAAGATAGAGAAAGAATGAATTGAGAATTTATTTGCGTTCTACGTTGAATATTTTTTATTGAATGGCGTAAAAAAAATATATATTATAAATACTTAAAAAGAAGGAAGAAAAAAAAACGACAATTTGGTTGTTTTACACGAAAGCTCGAGTAAACTTTTTTACGAAACCCTCGTCGAGCGCACAAGCTTTGTCGTCGTCACTCTGAAATGGAAAAAAAAAGAAAAGATAACAAAAAGTGGCCAAGTCTCGCGAAACTCGTCAAGCGAGAAAGAACATAATATTCCAGAGTTCTAGGATTTCGATGTTCCTTTTTCAATTGCGAGGAACGGGGGATCGATCGTTCTCTTTATAGCCTTGCACCTAGTCGTTTCGTCCGTTCGAAAGGAAGAGAGAGAGAGAGAGAGAGAGAGAGGGAGAGAAAATTCATGCAACAAGAGTCGCGCACTTTCCGCATACTTATACCGCGAACACGCACGTAGACAAATATTTCTCGCGCGTTTAACGTTTAACATTTGAGAGATAAAAAAATTACGCAACAAGCAATCGTCGCTGTAAAACGAATGAAGAAAAAAAAAACATTTATTTGCATCTAAACAATCGCAGTGATGAAAACGACAAAAAATTGTCTGTTTCACCGTAAAAGTCTTTACTTTTTTTTTCCATCGATCCATAACTAAACGTACTTTTTTTTTCTTTACCCTTCCTCCCCTCTGAACCAGTCACCGAATCATCGACTTTTGATGTTTAGACCACGTATCCGCATAGCCGCGGCGAAATTATTATAAATTAAAAAAAACATGACGAAAAAAAATGTAACTTGACGGCGATTTCGAGCGATTTTCACGTAGTCGACTAATCGATATAATACGTAGAAATATTTTACAATTTAATACGATTATTCGTGAATGTCATAGGGAAAAATAAATAAAAATCTGTGTATGTGTAGTTACGTAGGGCAGTTATCTGGCTAATTTAAATGAAATGAAAAAAAAGCTAATTACGACAGCAAAAGCAAAAAGAAAAAAACTATCGAGCAGCAACGGGAATTTAATTGTCAAATGGATATTTAATTCGTCGGTCATTAAAGTTGTTTTTTTTTTCGCTATATAATTCATCGTCCCATATCGTCGCTTGCCCCAAAAGACTATCAATCGTCTGTCGTTTCGACCATGTTGTTAAAGAGAATAAAAGAAAGTCTTGGCTTATCGTGAATTTTTGTGAAAATTTTCATTGCAAGGACCGCACGAATTTAGACTTTAAGGGAGGGGGTCACCGCGATCCGTTTCAAATTGCCGAAAAAAAAAGTCTTTTCCGACTTTTAATCTTGAAGCCCTCCCTTAATCCATTGTAACGTAAATGAAAACGAAAACGTTAACGAGATATCTCGACCGATTCGCCGTTCTGGTCGCAGCCCAAAGTATTGGGCTGCGACCAGAACTATTGGATATTTAGCAAAGGTGAAAAAAAAACTAAAAAAAAAACATTAAAATCATAAAGGGATGCCAGCAACTGCCAGTGATATGACCAGAACAATCAGCAAAGTGTCGCGCGCGCGTTATTGTCAAAAAAAAAAAAAAAGAATATTTAAGGGAATGAAAAAGCATCCGATTAATTGGGAGTATAATGTTATAGATAGATCGAGAATGGATGAAGCGTGTAACGTGGGAGAGATGATAACGAAGAATGAAAAAAAAAGGAAAAAAAAGGGAAAACTTATTATAACGATATCACGCATCATTACTCAACAATCTTGCATCATGTGTCACAAAAGTTTGTTCAATTATTATTATTTTTCGTTTTTTTTTTTTCAATCTTCAATTACGGACAACTTGGTTTCGCCGCGAAATCAATTTTATCACTATCATTATTACTATTATTACCACTAATAATAATAATATTATTATTATTATTATTATTTTTTTTCATTAAACACACAGTGACATAATCAACGTACGCCGGGTCGTGAACGGTACCGGAATATCCTATTACGTGATTAAAGTGATTGAGTATGTGACGAGTCAGATTAATCGATATTTTAATTATCCTAGTAAAACAAAGAAAAATAAATGATTAATGTTCCCGTACGAATGTAATGCGGCGAACGAAAACGATTGATTCGCTCTTCGTTAGCCGGGATAGACGGTGCAGGAGAGGGAGAGGGAGAAAGTGAGGTTACTTGTAAACGCGGCGAAACCAAGAATTGTCGGCTCTGTATGTATTGTACGTAGAAATATATTTATATAAATATTTAAAAAGTGAAAATGCGATCGATGACGTTAAGCGCGTCATAAGTCATTTTAAATGCGCCACATGACGAAAAAAATGTGTTTGCCTGTACGTTTGAGAAAGAGAGAGAGAGAGAGAGAGAGAGAGAGAGAGAGAGAGAAAGATTACCAGATATACGAATAGACGTTGCGAGCGAGTTTTTCGAATGATTAGCGAGTGCGTGTGGCTGTGTGTAAATAGGAAGAATCCTGTATATAGTTATAGATTTACATACACGATCCCGATATATAGTCATAACGGGTTTTTGTCATCGATTGAAGGACGTAATCCCCGAAAGATAAGAAAAAACATCTCAAAGACCCGTAAAAAAAACCATCAAGACGAACGAATAGTGTCCGTCTTCTAGCGTTATTGTTTACTCACGTAAAAAACGAGGTATAACGAAGAATTGAAAAGAAAAAAAAAGAAGAAGAAAAAAACGTTATAAAAACAAAAAATGAGAACACAAACCGGCCGACCTACCCTTCCAAACAGCTCTTAGATTTATACCTAAACTTTTGAAATCCTTCTCTGTCCTCCCGCAATTCTCTTTACACCCTTTCGATGTCCTCAATTTACGCTCTAACCTCAACAACGAGGATGAGAATGAAGAAGAAGAAAAAAAAAAGAAATGATAACTAAACGCTACACTATCATCTACACTGTAACAAAATGTATTATATTTTATATATATAAATATGTAAATGTTTTTCTAAACAGAGTATTATTTCTATGACTGAAAAGAAAAGCCCCGGTCCTTCATCATTGTACCGAATTTCGTCGAGTCGTACGAAGTTCACGACGCATCAAAATTATTAATAATTCAATAAAGGTAAGTGCAGGCTTTCAATATTTTTTACAAATGACGATTGACCGATACTCTGAATTTTGTCATTGAATCTTGTCGTTTTGTCGTAAATTGTCGATAATTTTAGCTTCAGAAAAAAAAATCGTCCGAGCCGCATCGATTTTTCTACTGTCGATTTTTTTGTTTTCACAAAGCTACAAACGCTGCCTCGTTGAAACTCGGGATACGGCAATAAAAGTGAAATTAGCGAAGACAATCGATTAACAACGTTAAACCGAGCAAATAGTACCTCGATTTGAGCCCCCATCGTTGGCTTGTAAAAAAAAAGCTTACACGGCGTAGGAGTTACGCAAGTTCAAGCACGGGGTAGGCGATATCGATCGGACTTCCTCGGTGGAGGAATAAGCCTTGCGTCAGATCTCAGAGGCTCTTGCTAGAGGAGGCTTTTTCATATATGTATACATATATATATTACAGATGCAATCTCACATTCGCGCTAACGAGCTACCCGATTACATCTCAAAACTTGACTATCCCTCTGTGGCCTTCCACGGGCGAAACTCGATGAAACTAACTGCCGCCGTTACTACTTTACTTCGCAGCTTCGTATATACTGCCGCATTTCCCAGTGGATTTCTCCGACCTCGCGTTCTATATATACATGTATATTTGCACGAGAACTATCAATTAATTCTCGGCTAATCGACCGCATCTAGAGAGACAACTTTTCGAGCGGTCATTACCGTGTGGCCAAGCGCCTGTCAAAATCAACGTACATATTTCTTTGTCGATTCACATGCGTATTTGTGTCTGCGGAGGTAAGAAATATTCGAAAAATCGTTTTAAAACTCAATGCGATAACGATCGATAATTTTCTACGCGTTGATAATTCACGATATGTACAAATGCAATCGTTTCGCAACGAAAGGTAAGTACAATTTTCTTACGACATATTTCTTTTTCTCAACCCTTGATAGAACGTTAGAGTTAAATATCTTCACTCGTGTATTTCAATACATAGAAAATATGAGAATTTGTGGAATAAATATGTATGTACCGGGTGTCCCAAAACTAGCATGTCAGAGTGACACGGCGTTTAGATTGGCTCCGGACCTGTCAGAATAAGCAAATATATGATCTCAGTAAAAGTCTAATGGCTTTCGAGAAAAATCGTTTCTCTTGATTTTTCGGAAAATCGCTACCTAGCACGTGTTATTCCGCTACCATTTCTATGAATTACTTTGGATTTAAACAAAAGGCACGAAAGCGAACGAAGTGGGTACCTAACGCGGTAAGCAAACTGGTTCTAAGAAAAAAACAATAGTACCTTTGTGGGAGTATAAGGAACCAGAAAAAAAAATATCTAATGATTTATTCAATTTTTACAACATGTGTTTAAATTGTCTACCTCCAACCCTAATACACGAAAGGTATATATTTTAGGAACAAAATATGAATAAACCCAAAGTAATTCATAGCAATGGTAGCAGACTAACGAGTACTAACAAGGAAAGTACCCGAGGTGTCCTCCTCTGATTTTGTTGAAACTCATGTATGTTATAGAGCATTAAAAACTAAGCGTCACGTATTTTTTTTTATCGGCGGAAAAACGGTTTCAAGGGGTGAAACCACCCCTTAAAGTTACACAGGTCAAAGAGCGATCTTGCAGTTTCACATAGAAGCAGTGCATCGATTTTGATGAAACAAAAACTAAAATGTTTCTTATGCGAAGGAATGAAGAACCCACCAGATGATGAAAAAAAAAAATATTTTACGGGGTCGAAACACCCTTGAACATGTACTTCTTGCATCCTATATTGAAAACTTGGGAATCGATTGGAATGAAAATTATGCTACTTTATAACGGAAATAAAATTGAAGTTCACTTATTTTTGTATTTGTGCAAGAAAACAGTTTTAAGGGGGCAGGCTCCTCCTATTTGAGTTTTTACATTCCGGTTGTCTTCTTGTCATTCCAAATGTGTTTGCCGATACGAACTTTTCTCATTAAGTGAAAATGAATGATTCACCGTTTTTTTTTATTTTAAGGGTCGAAACATCCTTGAACATCGACTTCTTGCACTCTACATTGAAAACTTGCGAATATAGCGGAAATAAAATAAAAGTTCACTTATTTTGGTGTCACGCCTTGAAACTGCCGATAAAAAAAAATACGTGTCGCTTAGTTTTTAAGGCTCTATAACATACATGAGTTTCAACAAAATCGGAGGGGGACACCTCGGGTACTTTCCTTGTAAGTAGCGATTTTCCGAAAAATAAAAAAGACGTTTTTTCTCGAAAACTAATAGACTGTTAGTGAAGTCATATTTGTTTATTCTGATAGGTCCGGAGCCAATCTAATCGCCGTGTCACTCTCACGTGCTAGTTTTGGAACACCCTGTATATATATATACTAGGGGGGGCTCTGCCCCCCTGCGCGCTTCGCGCACCAAACCCCCCCCCCCCCCCCCCCCCCCGCCCCGCTCGATCCCCTCACCCAGCCTACTCAATCCCGCTCGCTCTCCTCAACTCTTGTACACGGCGGCGGCGGCGGCGTCGATATATTTATATAATATAGAGAGATATATATACAAGTTCAATTTATTGATATTAATTGGAAAATATGTTGCGACAGGATTATGAACTATACAAGTTGGTGAAACGTTTAATCTGGTGGGCGGACGACTAATCACAAACACTTGTGACTAGGAGTGACGAGTTGAGGTTTACATGTATAATATTACGACCAATATGTAACTGATCGCTTCTAAAGCTCTACGAGAACGTTTAGCAAAAATTCGCTATCGTTAACATCAGTTCTCTCGTGTCTATCGATCTTTCTCTATCGCCCGAAGTTGGTTCACGGATGGGATCGAAGATTTGCTTGGCCATCGAAGCAATAATCTACTAATGAGCGAGAGACTTCTCAAACCTCCTTCACCATTGACGATATCCTTAAAGGAGTTTGACAACTCCTTGCTCTCTCGATTCTATTCATGCCTCGCAACACGTAGCCACCTAATCAAACTTTCTTATAATAATGATACCGAGACTGCTGGTGTGGTTCGGTTGGAAAATCGGAAAGGAGATGTTCGTACTTCGGCGAGTCTCGCAGAGTTTATTCATTAGAGGATGAAGTACCGTACTCCTATCTTCGTTAATACTAGAATATAGATATGTTCATGCATATAGACGGAAATAGTCGAGTTTGCTGTTTACTAAGTCTTGCATCTTCCATTGCATATATAGCCATACTCTGCTGTTTCGACAGTTTTTAATGTTCCTTGCACGATAGATACCCGACTTCGCGTTGACTTCAAACTTCGTCAATGTATATGAAGTTTATGAGCCACTTACTGAAGGTTTCCACTGACAATAGAGTTCGTTTAATATTAACCGTTTCTTGTACATTCTGTGTAAAAGATTTACGTGTTCTTTAAAATTTTTTGTTGAACCATATGGGATTCGTTATTTATCAACAAATATTATTGTGTATTTCAATGTATCTATACGGCATCCTATATTTTAGTAATTCTATACAATAGCCATAGAACTTTATTACAGTTTGACATTTCAATTTCACGTTTAATTTCGTTCTCAATTTTTCTTTTCACCTTCATCACAATTTATTTCCGATGAAAAATCAGCTTAGGGGATGATCGAGCCGAGGAAATGCGTTTCAATTCACAGAATATTGAAAGTACGTGGCTTTAAAAACTTTCAGTTGGAAATTCCTCGCCATTAAAATGTTAGAATTGACGAAAATTGAGGTTCGTGATCTACGCGCAATGCGCGAGTTCATCTGGGAGGAAGTGAAAGCAAACAAATGAATGAAAAAAAAGAAGAAAGGCTTCAGAGACGGGGGAGATTTTCAATCGGCTCTCACCACGACGAGAATCAGGGTGATAATAAATAGCAGCAGATCCGCCGTGTTACTGCTCTGATGTCGATGAAGGGTGGGCGTCGTGACGCCTTCGGGCGAGTACATCGCAATGTCGGGACTCTCTGCCAGGGCGAACGATTTTACCGTACACTCGCATCGCCGGGTTAGTATCGACTACCGCCGTGTGCGAACCCGCGAGTTGATTGAAATTTATGTCCAACGGGAAACGCGTCAATTTCACTCGAGCCCATCTCGTGACAACAATCTCGAGACCTCATCGATCCGATTCGCAACGTTTTCCTTCTTCTATATCGTACCCCAGTGAATTCTCAATCGTTCAGCTCCAACCCCCCGAGCTTTTCTCATATCAATCATTACGTCGCATATTTTTTTTTCTTCCCATACATACATAGTCCCTGAATTTGCAGGTCGCAATTTCTAATAAAATATACGACAAATATTCGTTTCGTTCCAATTGCGGTCTTTGCGGAAAAAAAATCCGGGCGGAATACATAAAATGAAAGATGCGCTACATTAATTGAAATTTATTTACATCGATAAATCAAAGTATATTTTCCATTTACGACATATTTTTTAGACTTATAGAGGAACCAAATTTTTGTACCGTTCGATATATTTGTTGTTTTACATGAGAAAGCAGTAAGAGGACATTCTAAAAATTGTTCCGTAATCGAAAAGATATGTTTTTCATCCGAACCAATCAGCCGATAGAGCGATCAGCTGATCGCTCACGTGTTTCGAGTGTGGACAAACCAAAGAGCGAGAAAAAAAATTGGAGCTTTGTGTACCACCTCCCTTGACGTTCGACCGAGCGATTAAACCGGGGATTAAAGCGTAGTAACCCCTACTGTCACAGGTTGAATGAATTTGATCGTATCGCTAATTTCATTATCGGATAAACGGCTTGCCAGGAATTAATTAACACGCCACACGAGCTCGGTCCGGGATCACTGCAAGAAGCTGTAAAACAGTCGCGTTACCAAGAGAACAGAGCGAATGTGTCGGCTTATATATATATATGAGAGCAACCCCTGCAAAGCGGCTATGTCGTAACGTTCGCGATTTCGCATTCTCTCGTCGCTTTTTGACCCGTGCTAATTTCGCTCGCGTCCAACCAACGTTGGACATTCAAAGGGTTTTTCATCGCCGCGATAGAATTCTTTTTTTTCCCCGCCAATAACATATTCGACGTTTTTATAATTACACTGCTTGATTTTATTTATTTATTTTTCCTTTCTCAATGGGGCCCCGTGAGAGAGAGAGAGAGAGAGAGCGAGCGTGATCGCTCTCGTACAATGCTATCGTTTGGGATTGTAACGACAATGCACTAAATCACTCGTAAATTTCGCTTTCGTATCAAAATCACTGAATATAATTTGTTTACGACCTCGTCGTATTTCACGATCCGTCGTGCGCCCGTTTCGATGAGGATTTATCGCGAGCTTCGCCATATTTCTGTCCGCTCGGTTCTCGACGCATTTCTCGTCGCTAGCGCCTGCATCCGTTCTTTTTTTTTCTCCCAATTTCATCTCTGTTTTAACCCAAGCCCAATCCCGTTTTTTCGTGCTCGCGTCGCAATCCGCAAAAAAGTGAACGCGACACTCCGCACCGGCTTCGTTTACGCTCGTCTATATCTCTCTATTTCATCGTCCTCCGCGCACTTCCAGCGAATTTTATCCTGTCGCCTATTTTTTCGCCCGTTTGTTTGTTTTTATTTTGTTTTGTTGTTGTCAGAACTAAATCACGATATATCGTCAGCGTCGATGAGCTCGTTCGCATGTCACGCAGTTGCATCGGTGCCGGCAGTGTCATGGGTGTAGCGTACTCGCTCTCTTTTGCCTCTTTTTTTTTTTCATCGCAACCCCGGACTTTCATTGCTACGAGAGCCATGACAGAGAGAGAAAGAGGGAGGACTGAGTCCCAATTGCATTGTGGTACTTCATTTCGTGGATAAAAAAAAGGGTCGCGCGAAATCGCGCGGAATACGCTGGTTGCAAGTATTCGTATTGTCGAACAATGTGTAGTAAAGTTGAAACGTTCGTTTTGAGAAAATAACACTTTCGTTTATCAAATCAATCAACCGGACGTTTATAATTCTGTATCTCATGGACAAAAAAGTCGTATCGAAAATCCCAAGCGAGCGATTATTCGGAATGCTATTTTGATCATGTACACAAATATTCAGATCCGTATATAAACAATTGTAGGAGTTCCATTAAAAATTATTTTTAATTTCCAACGAGATTCATTGCCCCATACAATTTTCTAGATATGGGTTTCAACAATTGTTTCCACGAACGTAGAAAACTTTACCAACAATCGCTTGTTTGGGATTTTAAACACGGTTGTTTTTTTCGGCAAATGAAAAATGATTGTCCGAACTTATCCCTTAAATTTTTCCCATATTCCCTACGGTGTATTTATAACGTATTAAAGTGTGACAAGGAAATAGATGAAGCGGATGTTACAGTATGAAACGTCCCCGTTTCGTCGAGATCGCTCTTTCTCTCTCTCTCTCGCTCTCTCTCTGCGCAGATTTCTCTGCGGAATTTGTTCGCGAGAAATGCCACTCGTCAAGTCCCGGACTGTGCCACTATGGATTAACAGCAAACAGAGAAACGAAACAGCCTCTGCCCAATGATTACTGTGCCACTCGCTATGTATGTTTATACGTATGCCCGGTGCACAGGAATAAAATTCGCCCCTTCTCTTGGAATTGTTTGCTCGAACGCGCATTCGCGACCCTCATAGTTTGACTATGAATTAAAACGTAAATTTCAATCAAACGGACCCGGGCATTTATGTGAAGCTCGCGGCGACCGCGAGCACACCTATTATTGCACACATGCTGTAGGCTCACGCGAGCGTGATTCGCACACCCCATTGGCTAACCGCATAGAGGGCTCACCTGGAATTTGTATCTGCATATCTCTCTCTCTACCACTAAATGTTTATACTCGATGTCAATATGAAATATTCAGGAAACTGATTTATGAATTGTACACAATCGTGTTCATATTCATCAATGTAATTAGTTCATTTTCTCATTCGCCATGTGTTTGTTCACTGTTTCTAGTTACATTAGTTGCGAAACTAATGCAATGCTGAATAAATACCAGCATTGCATTAAGGGAGGAAATAGGTTTAGGACAGCGTTTTCTCAATGATTTTCATGAATTTTTTTATAGTATAAAAAATCAATATAATTTATCGAAACTTTGAGAATATTTTATACATATATTTAAGTATATACTATAAAAATTTTGAAGAATTTTCTTGAAAAACACCGACGATATTAGCGACCCCATATTGCAGGTCACAATCAGACTCAGCATTTTGCGTACATTCTGGAAGCCGTAATTTTCATCTCAAATCAAACGAGGTTGGAATTTACTTTTATTATATGTCTCTCTTCTATATGAACCTAAATTCTATCAAAAAAATAGAAAATTGAATTTTTTACAGGGGTCAAAACAAAAAAGCATGATTTTTGCCATTTTTTACAACTATATTTGCAAAAAAAAAATTATTTTAAATAATGATAATATTCCGATTTTAGGTTCATATAGAGCGCAATACTATGAAGAAAGTAACTGCCAATTTTCAAAACGATTGGTTGAAAACTTTTCAAACTAGCGTGTACGCAAGTTCAAAAAAAGTCGTTTTCAGAAAAACGCGTTTGAAAAAATAGTACCAAGAAAAACGAAGTCTAAGCAGTCATACATTTTTTCGTTGTTTTTCAAGGAAATTCTTCAAAAATTTTATAGTATATACTTAAATATATGTATAGAATATTCTCAAAGTTTCAATAAATTATATTCATGTTTTATACTATAAAAAAATTCATGAAAATCATTGAGAAAACGCTGTCCTAACCCTATTTCCTCCCTTAATGGCTTATAACAATAGAACGAGTCGGAATTTTCATTTAAAATTTTGGGAACATATTTTTCAATAGTTTTACTAACAATTTATGAAATAAAAAAAATCGATTTTTGAACCGTCCAACCATATTTCCCCCCTTAAGGGGTATGGCCACGGTAGAATTTTAAAAAAATCGATGTTTTTTTTTGCTTAAACGATGCTTTATCATCATAAAAATAAGTTACTATTCGATTGATAGCGAGAAAAATTTGTTTTCACCATCTTTGAGAGTATAACGTAAGCCTACCTCAGACACGGCGATAGAGTATCCGAGCGCGCCGCGTGATAAATAACTTCGCCAATATTTACCCGATTGACTTCAAATTAAAAAATTATGTTTCTAATTGCATCTTGCAGAGAAGTACGTACGGAATTTCTGATTAATTACAAACTTTCCATTTTATGAGCAGTTTAATACGAAATTTTTCACTGCAAATTCACCTTTTGAGTTGAAATGTCTACAATATTCGAATAAAACAATATTTTTCAATATCCGTACGTACTTCTCCAGGTATTCTGATGTAGATTAACGAGAATTTTTTTTTTTGTTCTAGGTCAAAAATTATGGATGCCAAATGTTACGTCGCGGAAAAAAGATACGAAAAGCAAATAGCAGTAGTCGGCTATTTTGTATAACAAAAAAACAAAAAAAAATTTTTTTTATTAGCTTGATATTTACACTAAATAGATGTGTAATTAGTTTTACAAATAAATCACTTTTTCATACAAAAAAAATTGTTAAATGCACACATGATTTTATACCCGCTACCGTGACCATCCTTTTAATTTCCTGTACAAAACTCAATGTTTCTTCAGGTTTTCGTGACAACAAACATGTCACATTACCGGATTACGTGCGAATAGCTATTTTCCTAATTCGAAAGATTGACATTCGGTCGGTGTGTGATACATGAAAACGGATGAAGACCTTTAATTTTACGACTATATTTTCTCACGCACGTATCCGTACCAGAAACGGTGATTGGGGAACGAAGTCGATATCGCAGAATACTGAGAGAACAATTTCACGGAAGGAAGAAAAACGCAGCGTACAGACAGGCACCAATCCCGTACTTACACACACACATATACGGAGTTTTCGCGCCATAAGAGATAACGATGCCCGGGGGAATCGGTAAGTAGATATACCGCTTCCGGTGGAGCGTGGTACCCTGCGAGTACATATAGGAATACGGTAGTGACGTTTTGGATAGCACTAGAGAAAATATATATACGCCTATGTACGGGGTATGCACGTTTGAGCTTGGAGCTGGGGTGGTCGGAAGCTAGCAGAAGCAGCAGCAGCTTCTGCGGTGACGTACGTGTGCGGTGAGCGTGTACCGTACGTTCGAACAGAGAATGTCGAGTGCGCTCGTCCCAATGCTCTCTCCAAAGGCGACACCAGTCGACGTTACACCCGCGATTCAAAATTGAGCAAAATAGTTTGAACCACACACTCACTCCGGTCAGCGGGTCAGCCACCCTCCTCCCCGCCGTTCCCTTCCGCGACCCAGCTCTGCGACGGATTCAATCAGGCTTTCATTGTTTAAAAGTGCTGGCCGCGATATCATGTGTTCGGTCCGCCATCGCACACTATCGCATATACGCTATATATGCACAGAGAGTTCGAGAAGTCTAGCATTTCCTTGTATATTGGCATCCGGTGACTGTCGGTGAGCCGAAAGCATTGCGCATTGTCACAGTGATGAATTCACGAAAATTTTTGAAACAGGGTTTAAAGGTAGCCAATCAGGGGACGTTTTTTCATCCGTGACCGAATCTTGGTTAGCGAAATTGTTATCTAATGAACTGAGATAACATTTTATTCTCCGACAACGTTTCAACAGAAATTTTTGGTATGGTTCTCCAATGGATACTCTTTAGGCAACCGTTTAATTAAGCGTATCTTCGAAAAAATTTTATTTCGTGTTGACGAGGAACTGTCATCGTTATTACGGAATAACTGACGCAGCTTCCACAAAGTCGTCCTCGATGGTTATAGCGGTTATACTTTTATGCAACTTTGCTTAAGCTTCGATCAACTCGTTTAGGTACTGAAATTTTGTCTCGCGTTTATATCTTGAATTGTCTATTTGAACAGATGTATCGTGGTCCATTTGTCAATTAGGACGAAAGGCATCTCTAATATATTGCTAGGCATTGCCGGATAACTATAACTGGAACGTTATAGTGTAGTTGATAAGGGGTAACGTAATTATATTACTGCGCAACATTAAATTTAGTGCCGCACTAACTGTAACGTGCTGACCATATATACTGATGGTAATCGTACAGTAGTCCGAAGTCTTGTATGTACGGGCACACAAGTGGCAAACTTATGTGGTTGGTATCCACTGTCTGTGTTGCTTCCTCCAAGAATTGCAATGAAACTGAGACTACACGTGGAAAGCAACAAATTCTCGAAGCGGTCACTGCAATTGCGGAACCGGCATCGCTGATACCGATATACGTATATCAGCTACAAACGTATATAGCCCAAGCCAGTGAATCTACCCTGAATATATAGCCCTCTTCGTTGTCTCAATCGTCCACTCCAAGTTTCTTCATCCCTTGGTGCCCACCCGCTCTCTACCATACTCCATCCTATATGGTTCTCGTGAGTTCTCACTATCTGCTATTTTCTCTTTGCTCCTGTACGTGAGGTACAGCCACTTCGTCGAGCACATTAATTACCATTAGGCGACCAGGGGAATGAGCGGCGTGAGAGGGTAAGAAGCGACAGAATCGCTCTAATTCCATTTCGCTAGAGCCCTCGGGACCGACTTCGCTTTTCTCTCTGCCGAGACGCGGTTCGCGTCTGCACTGGTGGACCCACTGGAAAACAGACCGAAAGAGAGTCTTGCAATAAAATCCACGGTAGCGGGTCGCAAGGATAAGAAACGCAATTGCTCGATCCCGGAGGATAACCACAATCACAAGCCTTCATTAGGATTTGTCAATTTTTTTTTTAAGTTTCCCTTAATCGTCATATCTGCTCATTAATTGTTATTAACGTAAGATATTGAAAAGCGTACTCGATTGAGATGTATCGAATTACAAAAAATCTTTTCTACGTAATTCTTGGGACGAGCGGAAGAACAAAGGCCCACCATTATTTATATTTTTCATATCGCAGATTGTTTAAATAATGTGGTGAAACATGAATGTCAAGGTGCCAACATTTTTTTGATTTTCAAATCGGGGTAGGAGTGTTCGATGCCGAAGACGTGTTTCACAAAAATTTCATTCAGCGAACATATTTCGGATTAATTATAGATATTTTATATATAAATATAACTGTATCTTTAAACGCCTCTTTCTATTACTTAGCGACAAAAAGATCAGCCATTTCTCGATAGTGCAATTTTTGATAGTTTTACTTTGTATAATTCGGCCATTCGATGCCAAAAAATTCAAAGATTTTTCACGCACGACTATATCTTGGATGTGGTCTGGCGAAATTCAGTTATTTGACGAAACAACAGTTTTTGCCAGTATTTAGATTACATACATTATTGTCGGATGCAGCAGTCATCATGGTCTCAGCCAAAAAAAAGACAATGAATTCACGAGTGAAAAGACTTCCGCCAAAATTAACGGACAGCCGTGACGAACGTATGTACGTAGTTTGTCTTAAGTTCAGTCGATATATAGTTTAGAAGCTTTGTATGATATAACCTCTGTATTTCCTGTGAGATCTTGAAAGTTTCTCCCGTGCGAAAGGGTTGCGACTCTCTCAGAGTCTGGTCGTGCATTAAGTATATACAGAGATTCACAAGCTGCCTCGAGGTAAATGCGAGTAATGTGGTGGGAGGGAATCTCGGTTTGTTACTTTGTAGTACCAAATACACGCGATGCAAAAGCTCGGTAACGTTGCAACGGTCTAAAGTAAGTTAAGGAGAGATAGAGACAGAAGAGAGAGAGAGAGAGAATGAGAGATATCTCTAAGACTACGAGCTATAATACTAGGGTATGCTGCAAACACGCATTGTCAGAGGATAGTCGTAGCTCCTCCGGTTCCGCATCAGCGTATAGTCGCTTTCTGCATACCGGGGCATTATTAAAGGAACATAAGTATTATGACGGGTAATTACCGGGACTTCCCGAGGAGCACGGTTGTAAAAGCGAAATATATACGCGCGTTGATGTGGCTCAAGCGACGACGAGAGATATGTACTTAAGCCCAAGAGGGCAGCGAAACTCGCGCTTTGCTATGCTTCCTCCCGGGCCTCTGTGCTTCCTCCTTTGTCTCTCTCATTTTATTCTCTTCCATGTCGGCTTCGTCCATGCACGTTGTGCTTTGACGAGCATTCCGACAGGTTGGTTTGTAGATATACACACAAACACACAAATGCGGACAGTTTATTAAATAAAGTTGAAATCCTGATTGCGTCGACGTCGATAAACTTTCGCGATAACTCACCGAATGCTAGGATATTCTAATATAATATACAAAAGTACTGTACGTAAAAGAGGTGGAAGACTTATAGACTCTTAGGGATCTTTCGAAACCGTCAGCATAAATATTTCGATTTGTATCGTGAAGTTGGAGGACATTAAGTGATGATCGAGCAATCGTTGACGTCGATTTGGGTACCAATTACGATTATATAAACTTTTTACCAACACCGCATTCAAGCGTTTTGAATCGTTGAAAATTCCAGTCAGCCAATAATAATGTTTCAATGAATCGAACGCGAAACGTTAATATATCCGTAATTCCTGGATAGAATGGGCACATGCGAGACATGGCGAACGAAAATCCTTTCGATACCAGAATCGGCGTGTGAGAGGGGCAGAGTGTAGAGGAGAATTGCTGGTACATCGAAAATTATATTACTCAAAGTGGGCCACAAGCCTGAATAGGCTCTTAACTAGGCTGCGAATTATCCGTGAACTCTTACAATCGCGTCGCCTCTCTCGATGGTAACACACGATTTATCTACGATGTAGGTGCATGTAGAAACAGGGAGGGAGAAATAGAGAGAGAAAGAGAGAGAGAGAGAGACGAAGAGCTTCAGTCGTGGTAGCAGTCGGTTCGCGCGTATAATTCTTGCATCTGGGACCAGCGAACTAGTTAACCCACAAATGCAGAAAGCCTTTAGAGGGAAGGTGACGATGTAGGAATACGAAGGTGACTGAGTGGTTAACCGCATTCGTGATGATTAATGGACGACTCAACGACAGCGAATCTGGTTGAACTTTTGACAGCATTCATCGTCGACAATTTGCACCATTTAAAGTTATTGCGCGTCAAGAGGGAATGATCGAATGTCCTTTGACCGATACAATTAAATTCCAGATACACGTGGCTACTACAAGCTTGAAAGCGGCATACATAATTGAATGTCCTAATAAGTCGTACATTTGTTCTTAACGATCGTCCGTAAGCGATTTTGATGGGCATATAATTGACGTTCATTCGCGCGAGGTAAAGGTGTGTTGACAACACTCAGGTCAAAAGTCCGATCGACGCTGACTAATAGATGACTGCGAAAAGCGCTCATGGTCTGGACGCGTGGTAAATTTTGTTTTTTTCTCAACGGGCGCGCTGTATAAGAAATTAAGGGTCTGGAGGATTCTCGTTTGGCGATGGAAGTTGGGTCGTTAACGAGGCGGCCGAGTGTCTCTATATAGATATAGGTTAAGGCTGTCGTCGGTGCAGGACACGGTAGAACACGTATACCTATGTAAACATCCCTCTGGTACCGTGTTGCCGGTAGTCAGCCGGGTAGAGGAAAACTACGAAAAGAAGCGAAATAGACAGGAGGGCGACTCTTGAACATTTTTTTATATTAAAATTGTCAAGGTTAACAAAACTTGCCACCGCCGGAAGGAAAACAAATGAAGATGAGAGTTACCAGGATAAAATATGTTAGAACGCATGGGTAGCTTAAGGGAGGAAATAGGGTTAGGACAGCGTTTTTCCAATGACTTTCATGAATTTTTTTATAGTATAAAAATGAATATAATTTATTGAAACTTTGAGAATATTTTATACATATATTTAAGTATATACTATAACATTTTTGAAGAATTTCCTTGAAAAGCACCGAAGATATTAGCGACCCCATATTGCAGGTCACAATCAGACTCAGCATTTTGCGTACATTCTGGAAGCCGCAATTTTTATCTGGAATCAAACGAGGTTGGAATTTACTTTTATTATATGTCTCTCTTCTATATGAACCTAAATGCTATGGAAAAAATAGAAAATTGAATTTATTACAGGGGTCAAAACAAAAAAGCATGATTTTTTGCCATTTATTACAACTTGATTTGCAAAAAAAAAATTATTTTAAATAATGATAATATTCCGATTTTAGGTTCATATAGAGCGCAATACTATGGGGAAAGTAACTGCCAATTTTCAAAACGATTGGTTGAAAACTTTTCAAACTAGCGTGTACGCAAGTTCAAAAAAGTCGTTTTCAGAAAAACGCGTTTGAAAAAATGAGTGACCGCTCGGTTATACACGTGGCACCCTCGGGGCCTGAAGGAGAGCTACTCACTTTAATGGCATATAACAATAGAACGAGTCGGAATTTTCATTTAAAATTTTGGGAACATATTTTTCAATAGTTTTACTAACAATTTATGAAATAAAAAAAAATCGATTTTTTGAACCGTCTAACCCTATTTCCCCGCTTAATACTGAGATAAAGAGGAAACTGCCGGGACGGATGTCCATAAAGATATTCAGACTATATACTTACTCGATGTACAGACGCATGTGTATGTTAAAATATATGTTTATGTCGTACTACTAATGATATTAAGGGTAGTATATGGTTTCGTTTGCAATGAAAGGTGCAGCGCTAGCCAAAGGTTTTACAAACGAGGCTATACGCCAGTTGAGAGGAGGCGCGAGAAAATCTCTGGCATATAGAACGCAGACATACATAACTTGCTGAGGCATCATAGCGCTACTGCCGCGGTGTATACCGGGGGTATACGACGTAGGAGGGTGAAAACGGTACCGGGTACGAGAGTAAAGTGAAGTGTGCTGTGGGTGATTTGCAAATTCCATCATCCCCCGACGTCGCATTAGCTCCTGCTCTAGACTTCCTCGTTCTTATTCTTCTTCTCCGTGGCTGTCGTCGTCTTTCGTCGTCGCGCGACGAAACGATATTCGTTCGCGGTGGAATAAGGCGCAGTATGATGGCGTCTTGACGTGATTGCTCGAGGGACAAAAAGACGATTTGCGGGAGTCTCTATATATGCCATATAATATGCACCTTTACCTCGTTTTTCCACCTCTCTATTATTCCTCACTGAATCGTCTCTCTCTCACTCTCTGAATGCCGTTTGAAGAATTTCTCCCTTAAAATTGGCGCTATAATAGCCCCACGTGAACGGATATAGACCCTTCTGGTCTCGTTCGATTCTCGGTTGTGCACTCGAAAGGAGACGGTTCAACGAGTGTGTGCGGTAGAATATTTATCGATTTTTCACCCACACTGACCCAAAATGGGATCAAATTTGTACGTATATATATATTGCTGCTGTTCTCGAAGTTATGAGGACCAAGATTTTTCGCTTCGCTGCTTTTCAAACGATGGTATTTTGGATTATAGACGCGTTCGTTCGACCACCGATATTCATCTATTTGCGCTGGAATAAATATTGAGGTTAAACAAAAAAGTCAATCGTGCAAGCTCGGCTTCGATTTTCACACATTAATGCGCACCAAGCTCAGTAACCAAGATTAATAAATCAATTCCTTCGTGAATTCCATTGGCGTATGAATACGAGTGACGTAAACTCGTGGGATCGCCGATGAAATTTATTTCGTGAGAATCGGTGTCACAAGCCCAGTCGAGCTTGAATCAGTAAGAGTCGAAGTGAAAGAAAAAACTCAAATAGATTGTTCATGATCCGGAAATTTTCAGGCTAACCGGCAGGAATTAGAGTGTTCAAGGAAGTACAACGCAGTTCATACACTCACTCTATCATGGACCATTATTGCGCGTCGACTTACTGATAGGAGAATAATAATCCAATCCTTCATTGTGGAATTATTATGCTTATCATTATTGTTTACATTACATCATACCCATACGTCTATCTATCACATTCATATCTACGCAACTAATGTCTATGGCTATGTGTTATATATTTGCATGCAGCGAAGTTATATTGGTATTGTGCTGTACGATGTATAATGTGGATCTACCGCATTAATTGGTACACGTTTGTGCCCTTCCATCGTTCATGAGGACATTTCCATGCCTGTCGATATTCAGTTTCCGGATTATAGGAGCATGTAAACTCGCGATGTTGATGTCCTTTGATGAATACTGTAATCGAACGTATATGGCACCTACTCACGTGCATCTATAGCGTATGTATAGTGTGTCGAATATCCCACTGAGTGAATAATAAAACGATATGTTCATGGTGAATGAAAGTCATATCCTCGAACTCGTGATACAAATAAAAAAAATTGCTAGTCTTTGTTTTTTAGGAATCTGCATTTTTCACACATTATTCGCTACGAACGTTACCCAGTTCATAAATGCGTTTCAAGGAGGTAAATAATCAATCGTAAATATAACTTACGAGTATTAAACTTTTATACGTACTTGGCCAAATGTTCGTCATCTTTTTGTGCGCCAGATTTCAAAAAGATTGACAGTCCTGTTTTCGAGATATACATACAGTGAAATAAACGCGAAGCGCTCACGATATATTAAGGTAGTAGTCTGGTAACTTAAGCCGATTTTCATGTCTTTTTTGGAGGGCGTTTTTTTGTAGGAAAATAAAAATGAATCGTTTTGGATAATGAGGATGTTTTTATTTACATAATGAAGATACAAAAAAAAAAATTTTTTTTAAATTTAATAGTTTATTATTATTATTATTATTGGTCGAAGTTGGCACCTCGAAATAAAAGCGCGTGGCCCCGGTGATTTTGGCTCTTGATGTTATCTGAAATAAAAAATTCTTGATAATTCTTAACCTATAGACATGTCATTCTGGTCGGAACTACTGAAGTTAAATTTCATGGATAAATAACAAAATGGATAAATAACAAAATAACATTTTGTTGAATGACATGTCTACAGACTAAGAATTATCAAGAATTTTTCATTTCAGACAACATCAAGAGCGAAAATCACCGGGGCCACCCACGCGCTTTTTTTTCGAGGTTCCCACTTCGATCAATAATAATAATAATAATAAACTATTAAATTTTTTCAAAAATTTTTTTTTTTGTATCTTTAATATGTAAATAAAAACATCCTAAATATCCAAAACGATTTAGTTTTATTTTCCTACAACAAAACGCCCTCCAAAAAAGACATGAAAATCGGCTTAAGTTACCAGACTTCTACCTTAAGAAAAGCCGCAGCGTTTCCAATGCCAAGTAATCAAATAAAAAGAATTTGGTACATGCATTTGCAATGTTCATTTTATGTCGTGAATCTCGGCTTCATAGACTGTAAAAATGAATGATATTTGTATGAGATACTTTCTTGTTGCGATAAATACTACCCCAGTTTGGGAATGAAGTGAGTTGTCATTGCCCCTACCTCGCCTCAATCTCGTTCGATAAGCTCTGGAGGTATTTATCATAGATGCTTTATTCTCATAAGCCAAAATTCTATTTTAGAGAAATCCATTCTTCCTCCATCATTTATGCAGCTTTGATTACGCTCGTTTGCTTTTGGATATTTTTTTTAACAGGAAGAAGAAAAGGAGATAGAGTTATTCTGCGTTAGAGTGACGAGGGGAAACCAATCGAGCATAATCGATGGGCTACAATTATCGGGGTAAATGTAGATTTTCCAAGACCACGATTGCGCGTCTATAGAATGAAAGTGAGAAAGAAAGGAGTAGAATGAGGTAAAAAGAGTCGTGATGCAGAAGTGAGAGGAAGCGAGGTGGATAAAGACAGGACTGCAGTGGATTGCGCAAACTCGCGAAAACTCGATGGCAGATATCGAAGTGCTAATAGGAGGGGTTGTGTGGGAGTGCGGGTCGATCGCAGGCAGAAGCTCCGAGATAGCTGGAGGGGCCTCGAGAATCGATTTTCTATTCGTTCCTCGCCTCTCTCGGCACACTCTTTTTCACTCCTCTCACTCCCGATCGTTTCCTCCTCTTCTTCTTTGCTTCTTTTTTTGTTTTTAAACCGATTTGGCATTTACCTTGGGGAACCAATTACAGGAGATTAACGCTTATTCACACTGGGAACGCTACTGTTAGAGAACATAATTGCGCCGCTTCGATTCAATCGCGGGTCTTCGTAATTCAAGGTTAAGCTTTTTCGGCTGTACCTTTTTACCTCCTCGTGTTTAATCGTTATCCTTTTTTTTCTCTCTGTTTTATCGTCGCGCACGTGGCTTTATTCTCCTATACACGTTCGTTCCCCAACTTTATTTCAGTACCCATCGAACAATACTCACCTTGATTACGCTATTATCCAGCTTCGTGATTAACGATGGACCAATTTGTCGATTTGGCAATTAAGAAAGAAAAAAATGACATTTGTCGACCAGCAAGTCGGTCTATATAGTACGGCTGGAAATACTGAAAAGTACGGTGGTCATAAGGAGCCCTAAAATCTCATGACTAATGAGTGCATTGTGCTAGCTAAGAGCAAACTGTTTTCGTCCCGTTTATTTTTTCCCCCCCGTTAAAGAATAATATGTCGCAGAGTTGCAAACGCGTTGCACATCATATGAGCGGTTCGTGTGTGCTAATGAAACGTATGGCTAATAGAAATAGGTAGCGAGGTCGTGTCAGGGCCGCGTGCCTGAAAGTCGTAAGCTCCGGAACTCGGTCGAGTCCGAGAGAGTCGCTCGACCCCGTCGTGTATTAATTCCTTCATTCCACGGAGTCGACCTCTCGGCAATCGGAGTAACGTCAAACGGGGCATTCCGTGTCGGTTCAATCGCGTTATAATTCGTCAGTAATTTGGTGTTTTTATGAATGAATAAATTCAAGTTGAGAAGTAAAAAATTATTGAGACAGACGTAGTTATTTTTTTTAGGCAATCATATACACTGCTACCTTGCGGAGCGGTGCTTTTTGTAATAAAAATAAATAAAAATTGACTAGTATTTGACAGAACGACATTTTGATTCCTGAAATAACGCAAGTGCTGATTTAATCAGTCAAACGCTCAAGCGGAAAGCCAGGGTTATCTAATTATATAAATACCTATCTCAAATAACTATTGTATCGTGAGTAACTGATGTGATATGGAATACCCCATATATACAATCTCGTTATATCAAAAGCTTTGCTACCGGCGGGTCTCCAAAGAATAATAACCGTGTCACCTCGGTTACAAACGATTCGTGTGTACTTCTTTTTTTTTTATCAGCCATATGTTCCGAAAGCGGTCTCTTTCTTTGTCCTTACTCTTTTTCTCGCGGGTCGCATTTTGAATGCCAGGAATGACAAAAGTCGCGTATCAAGCGGTGCACCAGGTCGTCGTTTATATGTATATGTACACTGGTGCACTAGGCTGATATTTCGAGTAGCGCTCGAGTTATGTTACTCGTGGTATGTCTTACGCTGACACGTTGACAAAACGAATGTTTCGACTAGGAAAACAAGCGATAAAATAGGCCCAACCGTCTGTACTCTGTAGAAAGTAGTATAGTGATGTTTTGCGACTCCGAGAGAGAGTTGGGGAACCCACACGGTACATATCGTGCACATATATATTGTATATATATATAGTATATATATACTCTCTCTCTCTCTCTCTCTATATATATATATATATATATATATATAGTATATCACGCGATGATATAAAGCTTTATGACCCATTACTCCGATAAGTAGAAAATTGCAAGCTTCTTTGAAACAGGATATGATTTTTTTTTAATACCTCATAAAAAAAACATTTGTTGGGCTCAAATTGGCAATTTAAGCTTGAACACTGTGAGCTTTGGTGAAAGTTAACTAAGCTTAACAGAAAGAGAATGATCGATTTTCGAGTTATGTTAAATATAATAACGTTGATTTTAGTAGAATCTGTTCATTTGTCCACATTGGATTTTCACATAATGACACCGTTATTAATGTGTAAGAGTTTTTATCGGAGCAAAAATAGTTTATTAAAAGTTGTCATACATATATAATATACATATTATATATATATATATATATATATATATATACATATTATATATATATATATAGAGAGAGAGAGAGCGACATCATCTGGAAATTTACATGAATATATTTTTCGATGATCGCAGGAATCATTGTTGGCGACGAGCCGTTTACCACCGTTTCGTCACATGGAATATTATACAGATGAAATTTTAACTAGTTGAGTGAAACTTGGATAGTTACCCGGCAATAAGTTTCGCCAAAGTTCACAGGTACCAGTAAATTGTCCGGGATACAGTAGTGTCTCTTTAAACGCACCCTCTTCCTTCTCGCTCGCTCGCTGTATACCCTCGAACGCTTTTCAGTCCTACACAACTCCGTTAAACTCTACTGCAACACGATTGTCCTACCGGCATTTCGCCCCCTTCTCGAACTCCCATAGCATTATAAAGTCCTCGTTGCTTAATATCCTCGTGAATTAAAATCATCTCGTTTCTACAACGTTATTATTAATAGAGTTAAGAGAAAACTTTCCGGCGACACCGACGGCCCAACAATTAAAACAGCGCTCGACGCGATATTAATAGTTGATACAAGTTATACTCGTGCTCTCAGAATTGCCACTGTCGAGCAATTATGTTGTAATAAAATCATCCCGCCTCGACAACACTTATTTCTTAATAGAGCAAGAAAGTTTTTCTTTCCAAAATATTTGTTTAAACATCGCGTGCACCGTTTTCATGCATTAGAAATAAATAAATGATTAAAATTGTTCTATTCTGAAATAAAAGGAACGCAGAGATTTGTCGATATGACGATAGATATGAAATGATGAAAATAATGTATTGATAAATATTGAATCGAGCATAAACTCCAATATCAAAAAGCTGAAAGACGCGGTTACGAATTCATAGAGAGAGAGAGAGAGAGAAAAAGAGGAGAGCTCTCTACTCGGGAATTTTGCCAGGAGAAACGCGTTTAAAGCAAGTACACCCACTATCTGCTGAAAGAAATTGCTGACGCTGCGTCAAACGAACTTGAAGAGGCTGCGTTGTCCTTAAGATTTCACGCAATCATCCTACTTCGACTATCTTCCTTCCGCCGTGTATCGTCCCGAACTTACTGTATACCTCGTAATATACCTCTCGATTTTATGAAAACTGCTTATTGGCAATATATTTGAATACTGTAAGAGTCATCGAAAAAGTACGCGATTCTGTACGTTTCCTCGGCGTAAGCAATACATATACGAGAATAACGAGAATGTTGCCGCCGATTTGTAAATACTTTTGATATGAATAATGTAAAATATTGTCGGAAATACCTTTTTTGTCTTCGTACTTAAAGGTTTCTTCTCTAAATAATAATAGCGCAAAACAAGCAGCAGGTTAAATTGACTAAAAAAACATCGTACAATCAAAAAATTTTATATCATTAATAAGTATAACAGTATTATGAAATTATTCATACAATTCGCCGTGTACTTTATTTAAATATTTATCCGAGATGGCTCGTTCTTATTCCGTTTCCTTCAATTGTTGATGAGACCGAAAAAAACATGGATTTATTAGATGTAAGTAAAGTTTGTCCAGATGAAATTCGTCTTTATAATGAATGAATCGATTTTTCTCAATGTGATCAGCATATAAGGTGGCTAATTATTAGTTACAGCGCTAAAAACTTTATCACTCTATTGCACAGCATGTGTACGTATATATACAATGTCACATCGTCGACGTTCTGACCCAGGCGCCATATAACCGAACGCACGGAGACATGCAACACGCGCATTAGGATGCATCGGCGCATAGTTGCCGCGCTCTGTGACACTCCAGCTATTAATCGCCGTCTATGCTGCCACGGGTCATGGCTCATGCATATACAGATTGTTTGCAAAGTGGCCGGTTTTAAGTGACAAGGATAGGCGAAACATCGTATTCCGTATGACGATATATATATATATATGTTTATGTATGGATCCGTGCAGCTTTCGAGAAGTTTATCGATTCGCGGCCCACATACCCTCATCACTATCATCATCCATTCTCTCGAGCCGTCCACACCTGCATCGTTAAATGTACCGTAGATAAAAAAAAAGGGCCATTGATCGTATGCATGTAGATGACGTTAGTGTGTGCTTTCAACGGAGATTAAATTCGATTCTATTTTCACGATATATGAAAATTATCCCCAACCGTCTCGTTTAATCACATGAGAGGCTCTTTATCGTTCGTCCACTTCTCAATTTTGCATGCTCTCTCTCCGTGCTCGTTTTCGCCAACGAGCATTTTTTTCAGTCGGCGATTTATCGCGTCTCACACCTCGTGCATTTTCATTTCGATAATACCCTCGGTTGAATTATGATTTGCGGGACGTTTTTTTTTTTACCTGCTTAGTTCCTACCTACATAGGTATATACACGACGTGGTAACTGTAAGAGTATAGGTAGTATTATAATGTCCGGTGCGGGTTCGTGATGGCCCGCGTACAATCGCGCGAATCCAGAACGAGCACCCGGCATTAATTATCCAAGACCTCGAGCTCTCGCGGTTTTACCGAGAGTCGACATTTTCCTTCCGCGGCCAATACTATTTCACCGGGTATATATCGTTACATCTATCTATATTGATAACTCTCGTCACGCGTTCCGCGATTCTTTTTTTGTTTCCTCGATTTGGAAACAAAATCGTGCGCGAGATTCGTGTATTCCGTTCTTGGTTTTCCTCTCGTTTTCCAGCAATTTGTTTTATCGGGTGCATCTCTCTCTCTCTCTCTCTCTCTCTCTCTTTCGACCAGCATAACGACCTAAAACATGCTTGATGTAGGCACGCACAACTCGGCACAGAAGCGCTATACCGCTTACTGTGAAAAGTCCTCGGGGATCAAGATGAATGTATATACAAAAGAATTGTTTCGATTTTTATGACTTTGTACAAATAAACTATTTGGCAGGGATGGCAACCATTCAACATTTTAAATGTCATGGCAGAGTTCTACTGTAATTCAGTTACCTATCAGTATAGCACAAAACTGTTCCTAATCCTCTTTGTCTTAGTTCAAACTAAAAACTGCAAGCCCTGCGAGATAACAAACGAAAAATATGGCGAGTAAATATTAAATGTATTAATAACATTTCACAGTGCGATATTAAGAGTCAGAGAAGCAGAATAAGCATATAGAAGAAGATATGCCAAACGGGTATGGAGATGGTACCCGACCACTTGCTCAACAGTGTAACACGTTTCAGCAATCAATATTGCAAGCGTTCCCTCTGCTTGCAACTTTTATTGGAATGTCTCTTACGTGTCCTACCATCCAGCCGCTAAATTATTCGATGTCGCCGAGTACCTTCACCTTTGAAGATGCCTTCTCACGGCTCAGAGTGGTGTATATATACCGCCACAGGGACTTCCAAGACTCTACACACGTATAACTCTACACGCGCAGCTTCCTCCTCTATCGCTCTCTTTCTTTCTCTCTCTCTCTCTTTCTCTTTACCTCTGGAGCTCCGTCGCTTTGGTCGCGTCTTAAAGCTCGCAGCAACGATAAAGTGAGATGAACCGAGCAGTAGGAGGAGAAGAAGGAGAACGAAAAGGACGAGCCGGTGAGGCAGAGTCCCTTTTGCACTATATTACGTCTAGGATATTTTACGAGGTCGGGTGCTCATGCTCTAATAATCACGAAGTTGAGGTAAGAAGAAGAAAAGATCTCTTTCTCTTTCTATTCTTACTATCTTCCGTGTGCCCTAACACACCTTCCTTCAACCCGTGGACCATCTCGCCCAGGCGCCTCAACACCACCGCTTCCTCGTAACGAGTCCCGCTAATGAATATATTACCCGCTGCCGCGATAAGCTTATTCGGATTTCGAGTATATTACTCTAGAAAAACGGGAGAGAGAGAGCGAGAGAGAATGAAGGATGTCATGTTCCTCCTCTGAGCTGGTGGATCGTTAAAAGTTTCTATATACTCAAGATCCTTTCTCCCTCACTCATTCGATAGATTCTTTTACTTTTATCTTCATTATAACGTTGAGGCTGCGGTAGTGAAATTAATTTTTTGTCGATTATTCTGTCGTATAAAGATATTTGATGCCAAACATGTGCGATATATTTTAATGAACCCACTGATAATTATACACGAGCGCACACAATATCTTAGATCATGACAATAAGAGTGAGAGTCACATGTAGCTAATGGGATATGTTTTTCTGTAGATAATAAAATGGTCCCATAAGATTACACTAGTTATTAATGTAAATTGCGAGCTATCTATCCCGTGTGGTTAGGGGTTGGGAATCCACACCACTAACGAATAAATATCTCCGTATGAAATAAATGCCAGATATCTCATTAGTCGTTGATTATGGATTGAATCAAACCATGATGTATTGAGCGAATTAAGATAGTGCGAAATAAAATTTAAACAAACGTTACCGATCTCGATCGAAAAGCTTTGAGACGATATTATCGATTCGGGTATGTATAATATTCTCATAAAATCCGTTAGCGTGCAGCTCCTACAAACGATAACCTTATAACGGTAGACTGCACGTCAGTAGGTAACCGCGGGTAGTCACTCTCGTCGGAAAAGATCAGCTGATTCCCCGGGAGACATGGAGTATGTCGGTAGGGGTGTGGAATTGCAACCCCTAACTCGCTTTCTCGTAAGGGACTATATAGTTCTCTGTCGACGATCCCCATCTCGTTCTATACCATCGCTTGTATAACATCGAGGCTCTCTCGAGGTTCTTCGGTCTCTCTCTCTCTCTCTCTCACACACGTTATATTCAAGAACCCATTCCTATCTACCCATATCGCTGAAGTTGCATACTCACATCCGCACATACACACAGACAAACACACGCAGAAACATGGGAGCTTGGACTCCGTGGCTTGCACGCCACGCGCCCAGAATTTACCGTCCTGTAGATTGTGGGAAACAAACGGCTATTCGGCTCACACCCGGAGTATACCTAGGGTAGCTGGCATCACAGGTTCCTGGTCTGTCCTATATCCAAAGCTTGGCGGTGGGTGCAACCAGAGGAACCTAGGAATCGAGATCATGCAAGTGAGGAGGAAAGCTGAAATGAGAAAGCAAAAGAGTACGCCGGAGAATGAGACGGGCAGAAAGGAAAAACGAGGGAGAGTATAAGAAAGTTTAGAGGGCACACCGATTGCAAAGAGCTCGCACCAAAAGTCGCTACTTATTTCACCGAAGACGCGCAAACCCATATAGCATCCCCCCCCTGCGACGACTCTTGCAACGATTCTAGCATTATTCTCTTTTAAACAGAGAGAGAGAGAGAGAGAGAGAGAGAGAGAGAGAGGGAGAGAGAGAGAGAGAGAGAGAGAGAGAGAGCGAGAAAGAGAGAGAGAGAGAAAGAGAGAGAGAGAGAGAGCGAACGAATACTGAAAATTGAACCACGAAACCCTTTTATTCCAAGATCCCTATGGACAGATTGTAGAATTTAATGAGAATTGGATTTTCACGATCGTGCGAGTAACTATATATCTGTCTGGAGTATCTGCAACTAAGGATTGAAACAAGAGAAACGAGTCTTCCACTATGGTAAATGCATTAAAAGTTCTAAAAAAAAATGCTGTACCTAACTTATCCTTGTATTATTATCAGTATAGCATGGTCATTAAGTTTTGTTATTGGTATTTCGAATTCTCATCCATTCACCATTCATTTTATCAGCGTTTATTTTGAGTAAACATTTTGTTCAAAGGTCCTATAACAATTCTAAGCTTTAAATAAGATAATAGACATATAAAATGTTTACATAACTTTTATTCGCGTTCCATTAATATAATCATTCTGATAATGTATCAAGAGATGCGACAGCACCTCGACAGCAAGTATTCAATGAAAAGATCAAAGCTGTTGTACTATAACTGTACGAGGTCTGTTCAAAAAGTATCGCGAAGTTTGAATTTCCGCGGGCTACGTATATTCGATTTTCGATTTTTTTGTGGCGTTAGGTTGGTACTCATGTCCCTCACTTATGCTGAAAAAATCGGCCCTTTTGAATGTTTAGTCAATTGTTGACAGCTGTTTTGGTTAGACGTGTTTTGGCTTGTCTTCGATTTTTGCCTATTCCAAAAAAGCAGCTTCCATTGCGGTGATTGAGCTTTGGTTTCCACGTCATAACCATACACCTATGATTCGTCACCAGTTATGACCCTCTGGAGCAAATTTGGGTCGTCGCGGACCGGGTCCAACAGCTCCTTAGCAATGTTAACGCGACACTGTTTTTGTTCGAAATTGAGCAATTTTGGCACGAATTCCGCGGCGACCCATCTCATGCCCGAATCATTGATAAGAATCGAATAGAACGAGCCAATCGATATGTTCAGTTCCTCAGAAACTTCTCTAACGGTGATTCGACGATTGGCCAATATTATTTTCTTCATTTCATCAATGTTTTCGTTTGTTGTTGATGTGCTCGGGCGTCCGGAACACATTTCGTTGTTCGCATCTTCTCGGCCCTCTGAGAACATTTTGTACCACCGATAAACGTTGCTTTGGTGCAAGGTAGCTTCACCATATGCCACAGTCAACATTCCGAATGCGTCCGCGCACTTAATTTTGTTGTTCACACAAAATTTCATACAGATCCTTTGATCCATTTTTTGGAATAGGCAAAAATTGAAGACAAGCCAAAACACGTCTAACCAAAACAGCTGTCAACAATTAACTAAACATTCAAAATGGCCGATTTTTTCAGCATAAGTGAGGGACATGAGTACCAACCTAACGCCACAAAAAAATCGAAAATCGAATATACGTAGCCCGCGGAAATTCACAATTCGCGATACTTTTTTAACAGACCTCGTATACTAAAAATATTAAAAAGTTAAAAAATGTCATTAAATACAAAAAATATATTACTTATACGTATTCTCTGTGCCTTTAACCTCTGCTACTTCTACTGAAATCTTTATACATTCTCCAAAAATATGTCGTACGCAAATGCTTCAGATATAATCGTTATAGTATCCTCATAAAAAAATGATCACTCTAAAATGGTATATCGTCGTGCAACGCTGATTCGGTAGTTTTTTACTCGCCGTGTACTATCATAGACTGACGAAAAAAGAAATAATAAAATCGACCATCATCTCGAGGGACTTCTTGTTATCGGAACTTGTTTCCCTTGTTTTGTTTTCTCTTTGCGAACAAACGAGAAATCTCAACTCCTTGACGTAAAGAGACCGAGAGAAAAAAAATGGTCTTCCGCTTTAGTTGCCATTTATTTTTTGTTTTGCGCTGCATTTTTTTTCCAACATCTCTTTTGCCACTGCCTCGGAATTTTATACTCAACTGGCGAGGACTTTTAAGTAGAGCTCACCGAACGAAAGCGATGGTTTGGTGGGGATGATGATATCGAAGTATTTGGTTACCAAAGAGAGGGTGAAGAAAATTCTCGAGCTTTTTCCCGAGTGTATATGCTTGAGAGGTATGTAAACCGTTAAGCTAAAGTATATCCGTCGATATTTTCTCATCTCCACTCCTGATATATATATTTATACATAGTGCGAAAGTGGGTATAGGACCCTGCGGCACGATCGACCGCTCACCGTATATAGCACTTGAGCCCTCTCGTCTCGCTCGCTCTCGTCGATCGTTTTACGCCACGAAAATCTCGTTAGGTACGGAAATTGTTCCACGAGTAAGTTTTGAGCGAATGCTCAAGCATTATAACGAGCAACTTCCAAAGCTTTCCCTCTCCCTCTCCCTATCACTCTCTCTCTCTCTTTCTCTTCTTCTGCAAAACGCTGCTTCTTCTCTGCTCGGTCTTACACAGATCCCACAGCTTCTCTCGTACACCCCCAACCCTCTTGTTCGCCGTCCTCTTCCTCTACGTTCACCCCGAGCTGGCGATGAGCGCCTTAATCCCGTTTTTTCAGTAAAAATAAAGGAAACCTGTCCTCGAACCGATACAATCAAGGGATATCGATCTTTTACCTTGTTTTCTCTCTCGCTTTCATTTTCATTTATAAAATTCGTTAAAGGAGGGTATCAAATGATTTTCCGGAACGCTATGACGATAAGGGAAGTATAAATATTACGTACCTGTACAGTAATAATAAACGAAAATCTCATTATAATATACCCCAACAGAATATGCAAAAAAAAGGGATTCCTTTATCAAATTTTACGTAAGCCCGAAGGTATATAGATAGTCGCGGTAAGATTTTACGACACCGACGTTGACGACGGTTGGTTTGTTAATAATCTCCACGAAACGATTTATGGATAATTAAGAAATATCGGCTAATTAGTTTCTCCTCATAGAAAAAAAAAGAAGTTTTTTTTAAGATACCTGATAAAGCCGGCTTGTTTGCTTTTCTTCTTTTTTCTTTCATATTATTATAAGAATTATGCCACGAAACTGCGAGTGTCGCGTAATAGCTAACGGTGTCTCTTCTCTCGTGCCGCGTGCACGGTGCTTCAGTCAGCTCTTTTTCCCCGTCAATCCGTCCAATTAGCGCGCACAATGTCGGGGTATTTTGCGCTACACTGATGGAATGCAAAAGAGCATCGTTGGTGGAAACGGGACAAGAGAGAAATAGAGAGAGAGAGAGAGAGAGAACTTGGTTCAGGTTATTTGTTACTTTTTAACGTGTTCAAAGCGCCGTGTATCTAAAGCGTATAATTATGAGATCGGTATGAGAGCTTGTATTTACGATCGACAACGTTTCTTATAACCATCGCCAATGTCCCGATGTCGTCACTTCCCCGGATGTGGTCAAAATGAAGATGACGGAAATAAAAAATATAATGTTCATCAGAAACTTTCCCAAGGACGTACATAAAGGAAAAGAGTAAAAGAAAATTGTAATCAATTACGATCTTTAATACGTGTAATCTTCGAAGGAATGGCATAACGGATAATTAGTTATTCATAACTTTCTTCACAACCTTATTTTTTTGGCATCAACGATATTCGATGTCAAGAAAATTGCAGAAAGGGTGATGTGCAACCAGAATAAGAAGAGCAACATGTAAGACTTTGTATACCGCTGCATCTCGTCTCCCCCAACAAAAAAACCAATAACACTCAAATATCTTCGTCAAAACTCTACAAAGGACAGTCTCCAACAAGTATTCCCTTTTCCATTTCCCCGTTTTTTACCTAACATACTTTTATATTATATACATATATATAGGACACGCGCATCTACCTCTTAGGTATATCTTTTCTTTTGCACCCTTTCTTTTTTAATTCGCGGTCTCGCTTCAGTATCCGTAGACGTTTCCTTGCGTTTTCTCTGTGTGCTAAGGCAGATGGTGGATGAAGGGAAAAAAAAGTTTTGTGAAACGTGAGAGAAGAGGGAGAAGAAAAAATGGGAGTGAAGGATAGACACAAGTATAAAAGGTGGAGCTTTTCATTATATATAGGTATACGTACGTAAGTAAGACCGGATATTAAAAGTTATTCCGGCACCGAATAAAATATCAAAAGTTTCAACTTTTCATATTGCTGGTAGAGGGCCCACCATTATTCGTCGAGATATAGTCAACCGTGGGGTACTTCTTTCATACTTTTTTTTTTAATCTTTGCTCTCTCCACTTTCCTTAACGCTATTTCTCCTTTGCCGCCATTTTTCTCTATCGCTCTTCGTCGTTCGCTCGCGATATCGTAATTCCATACTTTTTCGTCAGCCAAAGCTGAATCCTTCTATATATACTCACGAGTCCTTTAAACGAATCTCAGCAGCGCACCTTTTTCATATCTTCCCTTTCGCCGCGACTCCGTGAACATTCTTTTATTCCTCTAGAATTTCTCTATACGCATCGGGGCGCTTTCTTACTCGTTATTCAATCGGTGAAAAGAAGCTTCGTCCGATTATCTCACGCTCTCATCTCGCTTAGTAACCCATAAACTCGTAATCTACCGACTATCCAAGAACCTCGTCCTCTTCGTGCAGTAATATTTTTAGATGGAAAACATTTTTATGAAAAATCGGAGGGTAACGCATAGTTAGAAAAAAATCTCTGGGCTGATTAAATGAGCTGTGACAAATATGAATTTATTTCTTGATGCCAAAGAAAAGGTAGAGGCGAAAATAAATTAAGAAGGCGTATCTATGGAAAATTTTGAAACACTTTTACTTGAAAAATTTCACAATTTAAAAAAAGAAATAAATAAATTGAACCACAAATTTCCCATTCGATCGAGGGAACGGCCATTAAACTACAAAAATGAAATTCGTTTAAATTTCCAATATCTGTGTTCCTCTAATAAGTATTGTGTCGACGGAGCATTGTGGTACATTTTTTATATAAATTTTTTGTTTTACAATCACCGATTTTTCTAGTCGGAGGTTTTGTAACATTTTATTTAGTTTCGTGAATCATTTGAACGCACTTAACGACTGAATATGTTGAAGATAAACATTTTTAATAATAGTAAATTTGCCCGGTTCTGATTCTGTCAATCTCGCGAAGCTCACCGACGTGAGCACCTCCTAGAGCCGAAGTTTCTAAGCTCCGAAAGTCGTTGATGAAAACATTTTGTGTTCAACCGTTATAGTTGCACACATATATATATATATATACTGTATATATACCGGTACGAAAAAGTCGTCAGAAATCAGTGTGCGGGACGACCCGGGAGAACGTGAAGGAGAAGGCAAGAAAAGCTTGTACAAATGCGAAAGACGGGGATTTCCCGAGATCAACAGGGGAAGAAATAGAATATTTCCGGAAACCCGCGTGAATGGCGAAAAAGACTCGGGAATTCACCAACATATGTATATAACTACGAGATGCCAAACCCGCGCAAATATTCATGAAATTCAAGCCGAAAAGCTCTGCCAACGGACTTCCGGATAGGTAGGGTATGTATACACGTTTGTAACCATGATGGAAAAGTGGTATGTGTGTAGGAAAATGCGAACTACGAAGAATGAGGAGACAAAACGTAGCGGGAGAAAGCGAGAAAATGCTATTCGTACTAATGGACAAGAGAAGCGACGAAGGCGAAAAATCCTTGTGTGTGTAAGCAACTTTTACGTTTGGACATTTCCGTACGTTCTGTTTCTTTCGTCATCTACATATACATATATCTTTATCTCTCGCAACGGTGGCAAGTTTTAACAATGAGCTTGGCTCCCGACGAGGTGAAGTTGGGCATTATGCATAATTTCGCATCATCAGTAATTTTCCAGCCTTCTCTTTCTTCCTTTTTATCTTTCTCTCCCTCTCGACATACGTATACTTCGCTGTAGGGAGAAGAAATAGTAATTTTTTCGATAATCGGAAGCAACGAAAAAGCAATGAGGGAATCGTTGCTTTTTGTTGATGTAGAACTATAGTTATGCCGAATAAGAGTTTTTAGAAGTGGATATATGTACTTTCTGAAAATCTCCGTACCAAAATAAAGATAATCCATTAAAAATAAACAGTAATAAACTTCGATAGTATGCCAATCGTAACTTCACTCACTTCTGACAGTTCAGAGTTATTCTGCCTGTGAGTGGTGTCGATGCTCTTTGGGGGAACGAAGGACAGAAAGAAAAGTAAGAAAATAAAGTTTTCCACTGTCTTAACACATCGAAAACCTCGTTCTTATGGTTAGAACGAATATACGAATATATATGTATTATATCTGAGGCATTCAATCGCGATTCTCTCGTCTCGTTCTCTGGCAAAACTTCGTTTCGCTATTTTCTACGTTAGGGCGGCGGAAAAATGTCACTCTGTCTTTCTTTCCGCGGATATATACGTAGGTGAGATTTATAAAAAAAACGCGTTCTTCTCAGTTCGAGATCTTCCGGGAAAACGCAATCGAAAGCTGTTTCCCGCTTCTCTTCTTCCTCCTCTTTTATATATATTGCCACCCTGGATAATGGCCTTTCCGGATAAGAACAAAACTTCAGAGCGCAACATTCTGTCTTCTCGTGCACAAAGATTTTTGCAGCATTCGACACACAGTCGGGACTTCGAAGCGCACATAAACACCAAATAATACGATAAATCCACTGAATTGTAGTTGCAATTTCGAGGTCTGAGCTCGTGAGCTGCTTTTACTCTCCCCACAGCCCAAAAAGAAATTCTCACGTCTCCTGCTATCGGGTGGTACAGGCATACACACACGGCGTTGCAAATCTTTCAGAGCCTTCGAAGTCTTTGGGATTTCCACAACCAGACGGATTTGTGGTTTGCACCGATGTCCCGATGGAATATAGCTTGCCCGCGAGAGACAGCTAAGATGCAACAACAAAAATGCAGTACCTAGACACAGAATTCGCTTCAAGTCACAATAACTTGGAGTTTCGTGCAACTCAATTGCGGCAAACTTTTGGATCGGATATATCCAGTATCCATAAATTTTAGTCGCAATACTCCAAAGTTCTGTATAGTATTAAGTACAGTGTTAATGTGCAAGAAATTAATTTATACAAATTTATTCAACAAATAATGTATCAATTAATGTACAGTCGAAAAACAATATTATCATCATTATTGTTATAGGTGCATTACCCAATGGTATATACGTTATCAAATTTCAACTTCATTCTAACCTCAATTTATCCAGGGTAAAAAAATCCAGTATACGGTTTCACTCCATTGGATATCATGACCGCATTTCAGTTTTATATTTTCGAAAAACACGAAAGCCCCAATGTAAAACAATATAACGGACGAGCTCGTTATATCGATATTAAAAAAGCGAGATCTAATGATGAGAAAAAAAAAATCCATTTATTTTATTCCACATTCGAGCTAGTTTCAAAGGAATTTTACGTTTTTCCATCATATTAAGTATCGAGGAGTAACGAACACGCTCGCGTATATCGCTCTCTTTTCGATCGACAATAAAACAAAATTTCCGGTCCGTTTGAACGATAAAAGAGCACGACAAATAGTAGGGGATGAGAAAAAAAAGTACATTATTTGACTGACCTCAAAACCCGGGGCCCATTGATTTAGTTCATTGCGGAGTATTGTGCGCAACAGAGGGAATACGCTCGTCACCAAATTCATCCTCGCGGTAATCGTACGGAATTTGGGGAAAGAGGAAAAGGGAGAGGCAAGAGAAAATATGATGGAAGCACACGCGCGATTGATCAAAGGCTCATAGTTTTTTTTTATGGTTATTCGGTTGATTACTCTCTCATCGCTTGTCGACACGTATCGACTCGTAACTACATATTTCCGTCGAAAAAAATGAACGACAAAAAGAAAATGTGTTCTACCGTATAGCGGTGTTACTCTGCTATATCGAAAAACTAACGCTGCTGATGACATCTCTGTTACATTTTTTAAAAATCATTTTTAATCAAGTATATGCATGCATACGTATATGCGACTGTTAAGAAACCAAAGGGCGTAACGTACACAGTTCGCAACACATGTGATATGGATTACATTTTTTCGATTGCTAGCGGTGGATATAAATACATAAACACGTGGCGTCCTCGTTAGTCCGTGCAGCTCTCGAAATCCTTCAGGCCGTTCATCCTTCGGAAACATGAAACCCTTGCTTGAATTAATCAATATCATATCAATAATTCTCTTTTCTTCAATATCCAAAAATGACATGTGTTGAAAGTACATTTGAAACAAGGAACGAAATGGAAGCTCTTTCTCGACATTTTTCTTGATTAACAATGAGATATTTGAATTGAATAGTAAAAATAGGTGTATATGTGAAACGATACAAAGAGAAAAGTCGTGAATAGAAATTAATTAATTAATTAACTTTAATTTAACTTTAAGTTCAATTAATCGAGATGCAGTTATAATTGCAACTATTGGTACAGTAAAGTAGAAGTTAAAAATAAAACACATAAATCTCTCCAAATTTATTTCGTCCTGAAAGACAATTAGCGATTAGTGTGTCAAATCATTTTTGACCGTATACAAAATACTCTATCGAAACTTCGTTATCACTTTACTCTTTCAGCAACCAATCAGAGAAAATGCCAACGGGGCAACCTCCAAGAATTCGAGATTTTCGATATCGTGACAACCAACTTATTAGCGGCTGAATCGCTTTTTTTCTTTTTCCCTTCAAACTATATGTACACAACGTGATTTCAGCGAATGAAGAGAATTTCAGGGGCTCCAGGATTTACGGGGGTAGCACAAGTTCATGGACTTCTTACCAGCTCGGGACTTTCCCCAACTGGTGTGCACGGGTTAGTATCACCGGCGGTTAGTAGTTCGCGCAAAGTTAGACTCCTTCTCTCAGGCTCTCTTACCGAAACATGGAATCTCATAGTTGTTCGGTGTGTAAGTGTGTGTGTGTGTGTGCGTGGCTGAGAAGTTTTGCTAATCCGCCAAATCGCTGCGTCTGATACACACAATTCAGTGGCGTGTGTTTTGCAGTCGCGAGCGCCTTGTGTATTAGAGGAACGAGCGGACCGCAAGCACGGATGATTCTGTGGAGACTCGTGATGCATATTTAAAAGGACGAAGATGCTTTACTTCATCGTACACTCCTCACTGATGGTTAAACTTTCGTTTGTATTTCTCGTGTGCGGTCTCTGTTAAACCGTAAGATCGTACGTAATTATCCGGTTATTAAGGCGTGCGAATATTCATATAATATTGAATTTGTTATTGCGAGGTTAGTAAAATTTGAAAAAGTATTTGCACTAGTTTTAAAGAAGTAGAAGACGATGCTGATGTTAAGGGACCGTAAAATTTAGGGATATCTACCTCGTATAAAAATAATTAACAGCGATCATTAAAAATGAAAATTGCTCAGTTTGTGACGAGTACATTTATTTTTTCTTCAAGAATAAGCAACAGAATTCACCTGATCCTGATGAGTTCATTTTTTTTGTGGCGTGATATACTGTTAATTTATCGAAGGTTGGTGAATTCCGTCGTTTGAGATATAAAAAGATAAACGAATAGTCGCATTTTGTAAATAATCAATATCAACATAGTTTAACGGAGAATTCATATAGTATCTTTTGACGTATACAAAATGATCGGTCATGCATCATCAAGATTGGATCGATTCTACTAATTTGTTTTCTACAAACTTCTACGTCTTCATCTTCGTACAAGTTATCCGTTCATTTCTGTAAATTAATCGATTTGTATATTTTTTCTTTCAACATTACGTAGTGCATCTTTGATTCACATTCACTTGTACTTCCACCATTTTCCCTTTTTGACTGGGAAAATCATTACTTTTTTTTTTACAACCGAATAAAAGTTGCATACATAAAGAAAGATCTCGTCCATCTTTTTTTCCGTTTCTGTGAGAAAAGGAATGGAAAACGATTTCAAGGGACGAACGAGAGCGATTGCGGGATCGCACGAGTAACGTGAAGCGTCGGGGATGGAAAACGTAATGAGGAAATTTTCGAAACGAGTAAATTTATTCCCTCCATCGTGCTCGGCTCTTCAAATGAAATCGCGCACTCTCGTTCACCCGGAGTTTTCGCGTAAAAGGTGACTCCTCACGCTCTCTATCTATATTGGTCTACTCTCTATAATATATCCGCCCTCTCGTTCACTTTTACTTTGCTCCGCGTCTCTGCGTATTAAAAGATATTAGAAGCACCTGGCGGTCGATGTAACGCGTACGCCCTCACGTGTACGATATGCTTTACGATCCTATACACATCGGCCACGCCGAAAATTTTAATAAACTCATGCAAATTAAACGGTTATGTAAATTCACAACGGTAAAGTTTTCACGGCTAGATAACCGGCTCACGTATTTCACGAATACGTTATTTTATATACTACTTTCGTATAATTCTTTTTATTGTTATACCTGTATTATCCCGCGAAAAGTTTTCACAATTTTTTTTTTTCCCACCCACCTACACAGACGTGATATTTGCACTGCGGGTAAGGTCTGCCATATAAATCACCCATATATTATTGAATAAATTAATAAAAAAAATATGAATAAAACAAAAATATTTCTTTCCAACGCGCGGAATGATCTGCACGAAAAAATATTTTCATTACTTAGCTGCGTATCGCAGCCAAACAATGAAAATGTTCTACATCGAGTTCACGTTTGAAAATACGAATTCGAAGTTTTCCAGGAAATGTATAGATTCCCGAGAATCGTAATGACATTGTCTGGATATCAAATATACCAGTTCCGAATAAATGTGCACCTTATGAAAAAAAAAATGTTCCATCCATAGATAGATTAACAACCCCCATCTAATAGGTATAACGCTATTTTCATTTTCCATAACTATGCGTGCATACCGCTAGCCCGCAATGTATATTATATTGATAAAATACATGACAGGAACATGGAGCTCATTAGAGCATCAATGAACGAGATTTCGCATTGTTCGTGCTCTATAATCCATATCTGTATGTCTGAAGACTTAGAGCGCAACGATGTATAGGTTGTAGCAAACATTTTTATGATGTTCATCGCCGGATTCAGTGGCTGCACGCATAACAAACACCGGATGTAGTAGGGAATATCAAACCTGTTGGCAGCGTGGAAATATTTAAACAAGCGTACACTGCGGAAAAGCTCGAGAAAAAAAAGAAGTGGGACAACGTATACGACACGTAAATTTACACAGTGTGTGTCCCGTTCCACATCGGCGACAACTCCGACAACATTTTTATTCCGCTAGAAACATTTACCCAACCGTTGAGATACTCATACGAGGGTTGTTTTTTTTTTAAATATATGCTTCAAAGTGCATCACGCTGCAGTCGCGAGAAAAATGGCGGTTATATGTATGTGTATACATATGCCCGACAAACCGAGCGTGTGTCTCTTGATTCGCGAAAGAAATATGAATATCGCGAAATGTTTTGTGAACAGAGCGAAATTTCGACACAAAATAATGACCTACTTCGTTCGTGCAATTCTTTATCTGCATTATTTTTCTCATGTACGGATCACGAGATGTACGTTCATGTATTATACGTGCGCGAATCGGGCGCACTCTTTAGCTTCCCGTTTTCCGAACCAACTACCCGATTCCGCTTCACTTCCTATTATTTTAATAACAACAATGCACATGACCCCGCACGGATAAAATCGTTCGATATATATTCGCACAGCCTCTTTTAGCAAAAGCGATACAGCAGGATTCGAGCTGTATACCTGTTTTATTTTTATTTTTTTATAATACTCCTGTCGTACCGTCTTCGTTGCCGATAAATCAATTAGACGAGGATAACGACTTTCAGAGATATATTTCCGGTTGACCCATCTCTTTGCGGAATACTCGAGGGTGGGAACAAAAGGCGAGAATTAAAATACGAACAGCTAGCTATTCTGGAGGCTTTTATCGATTATGTTGAATTATGAGCGAATGATACAACATGTTCGCACGCCAATACATAATCTCGCTTTATTTTTGCCTATACTTCCGTTATCGATAACGCCATTACGATGTTCGATTATTATCTACGTGCTAAGTGAAATGTATCTCACGTCGACGTGGGAAAAAGATAAAAAGAGACAAATTGTATTGGAAGACGAGGGTCAATGTTTTTTTAAAATCCTCTTATTTCACCTGTTCTCCGCAATCGGGCCTGTTCTCTTACCGGCTTGAATGTTTGAAGTGCAAAGTGGTTCGACATATGTCGCTCGTAAACCGTAATAATAATATGGTTTTGATAGTCGCACAACGTGTATACTATGCCGCGGCATGCACACAACCATCAGTGGACCTAGTCGAGTTTGTTGGTTGCCCGAAATTAAATTGCACACTCTCGTCGTTGCTTCTCTTCCTTCCCTCTTCCTTCCCTAATTTTTTTCACATTCTCTTTTTTCCCTCGATTTTGTACAGAGGACAAAGCTTTTTGGGAGAGTCTCTCGCATTGTCGAAATAAAAGTAAAATGGGCATAACGGACTTATCATTTTTTCTGTATTACATACGACGTATTATATGACAGTAGAACAAAGGAGGAGAATAATGTGCTTCATTGATCTCGCAATGGGTTTGAGCGAAATTCAACAAAACACGTGCCTTTTACCAACTCTTTCTCTTCTCTCTTTTTTTTTTCATCGTCTCTTGTTTCTACCACCTCTTTCTGCTTTTACTGGAGTTTAGTTACACCGCTCGGTCGGCTATACTTTGCGTATACTTATATTTATAATATATGGATGTACTAATATATTTATGTACTAATATATGTACGTATGTGCATAGTATATAGATTTAGATTGCCAATATTAATAAAATAATGTACATATCGTTAGTCAGCTCGCAAGAACGATGTTACAGTCGCGGGATAATCCAACTCTTAATTCACTGCTGTCTCGACTTAGCTTATGACGTTGCTTATGTGGCTAATATAGAATTCATGGGTATATCATATACTCCTCGCTATCTAAATTCTGCCAAGTTAACTATAGACGGAGTATATGTAGCCTCAGCTAAACGGACTTATACAGACAATCAAATGTTGAAGTAGCTTGGTATTTATGAGTTGGAATTTATATCTCCACGATTGGCAGGTCCAGTCGGCGGGAAAAAAGAATTAAGAGTGAAATTCTGCTATGAAATTCTATCTGTCACGAGTGTTGCAGATAGAAGTAAGCAATTACCTTAAATAGAATAATTTCATTATTTAATTTTCATTTTATGAAAAATGAAACTCGTTCTTGTGGATGCTTAGGAAGACTCTACGAACAGCTTTTGGGCTTTTCGAATATTCAACGTATCGTCGCCCACTCGAAATTTTTCGACAATAAAAATAAAACGCATCTGCCGCCACGCTTTATTATATTTTAACTTGATAATCGTCTCACATACTGTGGAGAGCAGACATATCAAATATACCTCCTTCTTTGAAATTTAGATGATCCAGCATCGAGATATCTTATTATCCGTAATACGTGTACGAAAAATGTGTGTCATGCTCGACTATTTTCACTGAAATTTGACGGCGAGTGATGTTGGCCCCTTCAATAATGGGTAATTGATGAATATATGACGACAGAAGATAAGAACTTTCGGTCACAGAATGTAAAAAACTTTCGTTCTTTTTATCGTCGACATTTGTAAAATTTATTCTCCCATCAGGAACGAAATTTCCAGCTTCGCGTCTCTCGACGTCTCGACACGTTCGAGATCGATATCCTCGGCATTATTTAGTCGCTGGTTCTTTCCTCGATGTGGCATGAACGATAGAGGTAGAGAGAGAAAGAAAAAGAAGGGAGTGACGAGAGTAACGGTGGGGAAATTGGACAGGGGGGGGGGGGGAGAAGGAATTTCGTGAAAAGCTTTTCGCTCGTGTCAAGACGGCAATTTACGAGATTAATGAGAAACAGAGTGAAATCACATCGTCGTCGGCGAAGTCGTTCTTAATCTCCTTCTCTCACTCCAGCAACCCCTCTCTGTCCCACTTTTTCGCGTCGCGGTTCGTTCGTCCCGGGGGAATGGTGTAAGAAACAAAAGGGTGTACCAGGTACGTAGATATATATGAAGTATTGTTTTTTTTATCGACAACAGTTTGTTGCTCCTCGATATACATATACACGTACAGAGACGGAGAACATAATCAGTCGACGATTTCGAGCGACCGCGAAGAAGACCGACTGATTGGCAAACTCAAAATACCTGGTACACGGTATATAAGTGCTTCCCGGTGGAAAATCTTCGGCAATATCAATCTGCGGTTCTTGTTCGGCAAAATTTCCAGAATTCAAGAATATTCCCCGTGAAACTCGAGAACGATGAAACAAGACATGGCAGGTTAAACAAGAAAAAAAAAAGTTTCCACGGTATTATACCGGATAGAGGAACGAACGCGATGCCGTTCCGCAAGCAAGAAAATATATAGCCGTAGATTTGAATATTTTAAAGCGTCCGTGCGCCCGCGGATTTGTGAAAACCAGCAGAGTGGAATATGAGCGAGTGGAAAGCGAACGTCCAAAGTTGGGCTGATGGCCTCGGGGCATTCGGAGTTCACGCGGTTTGCTATGAGCATATAATCGTGCCATTATTCTACTTCTGTTTTCTTTTTAGCCTACGAAGTGTCAAAAGTATCACGACGGACGATCGTAAACTTGAGAATCCGTTGAATAGCCTATGAACTGAGAGTAGAACGAGAAAATAATTGTCAAGGGGTAATAATGTTCACCCTAGCCGCCAAAATTCTATAGAGAAGTGAAATCGAAAGGAGAGTGGCTCGAAGTTTGTATTCAACACATATGGAAACACACAGGAAGCGTCTGCTTGAGCGTTAAACTAAATTTTATAGAGATTTTGGCTCTCATCAAACTATAGGGAAGTTGATCGAGGGAGTGTGCTCAACGAAGTAGTGACATTGGTACCGTGGTGCATCATCAGTTACCTGGTACTCTGGGCACGTTACGGCATGTATTTGTGTACGCGGTTGTGTATGTATACGTGTGTACTCTGGTTAGAGAGCCCGAGGAAACGCTCTCGCAAGATTTTCATGAATATTCTTTGGACCGCACATTAATGTATCTCATAAATATTCATTAAAATCCGTTGGATTTTACAATCTCTGGTAAATTAAGCTTTCCAGCTGCCTTAACCCTTCCTTCATTCCCAGTGTACATACAGTGGTTGTGCGGTCCAGAGAGTTAGTAGTGCTGGAACGAGAAGAAGCAGACGCTCATCTAATTCTAAGCTGCCATGTCCGGGGCAACGAATGGCTGGAGGATTTTCGAGTTGGGAGCACGTTTTGAAGGACTAAATACGGTAGAGCGTGTGATATATATATATATATATATATATATATATATATATATATTTGAAATAGGGCAATCCCTCACCGAGAGTTTCCTCGTCGACGAAGGAACCGTTTCGCCTACAGCCATACACGATATACCGTGCATGTGTATGTTTCGAAATTGAGCATTTCCTATTCAGGGATAGCGTGAAATTAATCGAGAGTTTTGAGATCTCTACTTTGAAATAACGAGAAGAGTTTTGATAAATTCTTTAAAAAAAAAAACCCAAAATGATTTTACCTTTCCATTCAAAAATATTATATTTATATATTCCGTACATAGATTATTTTCGTCGGGTTACAACGCGATGGAACAACGGTGGAGAGACAGGTGATGACGTGAAGCGCCGAAGGGAAGTTTCAATCAATTCGCATCAGCCACATATCACGTATATACTAATAATAATAAGTAAAATATTATGGAAACCAGGACAGACTCTGTAATATCGTGGTGTATACCGACGGACAAGTACTGGAATGACGTGTACATATTAGACTGATATATAATATATATATTTAGTTTATCGAGAAACTAGGAGATGCCGGATATACGTCAGAATGCGAACTTTCTCACATACCCGAAGGTGTCGCGTGTACGTATTAATGTCCACGGGATGATAACTTCCCGGGCATTATGACGTGTACGCGTTATCCGCAAGTCTTTCGTATTATATGTTTTCGGTACGAGTATTTGTATCCACTGCACTATCCGAGCATTCGCGACACATATATTACATGAGGAATTCTACATCAATATGAATCTCACTATTTTGTTTCCCAGCAAGTATCTTTTGAGGTTCTATGGCACCCCAAACCTGGTGCCTGTCGTACAGCTCTCGAATTATCTTTCCTGGCGGGAATCCGTTCTTCCTGAACAACTAAAAAAAATGTTGTAATTATGGATTAACTTTATTGTATATAAATTGAAGAAAATTCGATTTAGATTAACAACGTTTTGTTTTGCGATGCCATGCGACACATTACTTGGGCTTACAAAATAAAATTAGATGGTGATTGTCCCATGAATATTGGCCAGATCGCGTTGACGTGGAATGCCCCATGTCTATAAATATAGTACTGTAACGTGACTAGTGACAATGTGAAGCACTGGAAGAGCCACGTCGGGGCGAAACTATCGATTCGCATTACGCCGATTTCTCGTTCGGTGGAGAGACAAGACTAATATAAAAACCACAGGCCATGTACACGATACAATGGTTTACGTGTCTCATCGTCTACGTCAGTTCTACGTATAGATGTCGAACGAATAGACGTACTAGCGAGAAATACGAGCAATAGGAGTGCACAGTTTAGACGACGAGCCTCGAACGTACACACAAACACATTCATATATAATGAGCGAATAGGTTCGATCAGTCGTAGCAGTGGGTAGCTTTGAATCGATATCACGAGGTTCGTTAATAAATGATGCTGACGGCGAATGAACACTGCGAGCGATTTTCCAACGGGTATTGTTTCGTTGGCTTCATTGGATATATCGCCGGAAGAACCGGAAACGGAAAAGTTCCATTATACTTTCGTGGCAACAATTACCGTGGAAAGACCTATAATTTATTTTTGAATCGTAGTTTCCACCATTTCCATGGTTTCTATGTAAAACATTGTTAAATATTTAACGCAACAAATCGTTCATTAATTACAGGGAGTTAGTAAATTTACGGGCAGTCATTTCACGGGAAAGAGGTCGATAAAAAGTTCAACGAGTCGGGTGGAAGGGAATTTTGATTTACAGCCGCACTAAAAACAATCAATACTCAATGAGTCTGTGGGCCGCGATTCACAGAGTGCTCTCGAGACTCGTAATAAGCGTAACTAAAATGTCAATCGGGGTTGCGGTTGATGAAACAAAGTGCCATTCGTGGTAAATCTACGGGTATATTATACGCGGACATATATATATGTTATGATTCTGACACGGGTCTGATTTGTAGTTGACAAACGAAACGCACAAACGTACATAGTTGAAATTGGAAGGGGAAATCACAGTGAGAGAGACTGGTAAAGCGGAACCGTTGTGATCTGCAGGCCATGCACCTCTCTCTCTCTCTCTCTCTCTTTGCCTTCTATACTTCCATATGCACGTGTAAACTCTCCGTACCAACTTCCACTCGCTTATAATCCTATTTATCGGATTTCAGATAATTAACCCCTTTGACAATCAACTCGTACGTAGCTGGTTAACGTGCTTCGCTGTTTGCACAATTAGTGATTATGCGAGAGGGCTGCCTGCAGAATATAGCAGTGGCGGCACCAGCGGCAGCGTCACGTACCACAGAACGTGTCCGCTAATCAGTACACGATGAATTCGTTCTGTACCAGTCTTTCTCTCTCTCTCTCTCTCTCTCTCTCTAGTCTTCTCGCGACTTCACATGTCCACAAAACGCGAGCGTAAAGTATACGATATGGTGCAGGAACTGCAATACTTATGTTTGCCATTACGTTTGCATCATGCAGTTCGTAGGAATTTATAACAACGTGGAAAGAACGAGGTCGTAGCGAAATTGCATTGATTGTGTATGAAGCATCTTAAATATATCATAAAAATTAGAAATTCCAGTTTCCATAGTCAATATCTTTAGATTATTCATCGGCAGTGTGGAACCGCTGATAAGAATCTGGACTATTTTGATTGCGAACATTTTTGTCGTAACGTTTTTTTGCAGATATTAATTAGCAATATTTGAGAAATACCTCGTGAGAAGAGCCGGACGATGAACTTTTGCTCTCGCAACAAAAGTGGCTATCGTATATAATATGCAATATATTTTTTTCTGTTCGTCGCTATATCGAGAAATGCTCTTTAATAGGATAGTAGCAGAAAACGAATATTATATGTATATATTTTGTTATATAGCACGGTACATAGATCGACGTAAAGGACGAGACTGAAGCGGGCAAGTACTCCCGCAGGGTAACGTTGTACTCGGTTGTTGCAAAACTGCCATAATGAAAGTTTTTGTCTCCTTCGTCCTTCGGTAAGGTGGAGGGAATAAAGAAAGCGACAGAGGGGAGGTTCAAAGTGAAGTTCCACCTTTAAAACCAATTAAGCCCATATAAACTTGAAGTGGCTATGTACTTGGCCGTCTGAGAATGGTCCTGCGGAGCGAGGGAGAAAGGAGTAAGGAAAAGCGCGAAAATGAGAAAGAAAAGGCAGTAGAAGAGTTTTCATCGTCCTGTATTCCCCTCCTGCCTACATATATATACTCGTATATACATATATATACAATATAGTTTAACAGTAACGAGTCAAGAAGATGAAGAGCTCGTTGCATCACACCAAGTTTTAATCTATGCGTAAGACAATGACCGAAAGGGACGGATAATACGACACGAGACCACAAACACATTGCGAGATCAGCACAAACACAACTTTATAAAAGCGACAAGTGAAATAGTCAAGCCGGATAACCAGGGCGACGAACGAATTAATAACTTTTTATTTAACCCCTTCATAAATTTATTACATAGCGCTCTGTTATGCGATCCAAGAGCCACAGAAGGTACAACATTGTTGTTGCACGTTTTTACCCTGTGGATACGACAATGAGCTAAATTAATTTGCGTCAGTCTCCCAGTTCCCAGTAACCCGTCCGCTTGTACTTCATTGAAACAATGTTCAGTCTATTACTGACCACATATATACAATTACCGTGTGTGTCAGCCCGCTTAATAAACTTCATACCTGTATATCCACTGTTGTATTTAATACTGCGAATCTACTAGGAGAGCACGAGCGAAGAGGAGAGTGGATGACCCTATAGATTAAAAAGTTAAATTACAAATTGTTAAATTAGTAAAAAAAAGGACTATTTTCATACAAAGCCTGAAAAGTTGATAAGATGGGTTATTTTTAATTGTAAGAAAATAATCAGATCGATTATTTTCTGCATCGAAAAAACCTGGGTAATAAAATTTAAGGGTACATAAAATGATCAATTGGGGTAGTTTTGCCAAGCTGATGTTAACATAGAGCTCTGCATGTACAGGATAAAGGATTTAACAGAATAATAACTCAGCTCTAATATAGAGACGTGCATTTGCTTCTCGATCGTTTTCCGCTTTCTTTTTTTCGTTCTTCATCAATCTACCACTCGACCGCGATGCTCCACGAACTTCATGCCCATTTTTTCATTTTTAATACTCATTTTTATTTTGCACTGCGGTTTGCCCGCGAGGGATTCGGTATGACCTAAAATAATGATTTGGCAATAAGCCAAACGTTCTCCACAAAATCGGGGAAAAGAGAGAGAGAGAGAGTGCTTTGTTTGTACAGCGTGTCAACCTGTGTTTATTTTTATCTGGCGTTCACAAACGACGATAAAAATGTCATTGAATAAATAGTCACGATGTATTTTCAGATAAAAGAGGATAAGAGAAAATACACATTTTAAACGAAAAAAAAAATCTAGCATTTTATTTGCTATTCAGTGAAAATATTCGGGAACTCCCGAACCGTATAGATCAAGAGCTTTCGTATATTTTTTTTATTATTAACCGCAAACCAATTACTAGATAAATATAAAAAACGAACTAATAGAAACCATATACAGATGGGTGCGATATTTTATCGAGGACATGTTAAAGGATCGATGAGGATACAAAGCAAAGTTTACGTATTTACACCAAGAAAATTGATCAATTTGTCTCAAGTAATTTCAACCTCATATTACACAAGATTTTTTTTTAACGTAAACTGCAAAATCAATTTTATGCAATTTTAATGTATTTTCTTTCATTCAAATAAATTGTCTTCGACTCAAATAACGTTTATCTATTTATATAACATAAATCGATTTTTATCTATATACTTACATATATAGCCGTAGGGTTGAAAGTAATTTACATCGCATACGCCACGAGGGCCTCTCAATCTTTGGCCCTCGCGGGTTACTACCACCTGGATTACAAATCGTTTTGGTCGTCGACGTAGGCATCCCAGGCGGTTAGCCACCCGTCGCACCGCTGGTCCTCGCGCACGCGGTGTTACACACATGGGGTTGTTACGGCCCCCTCGGCTGTATTCACGGCACCGATCCGATGAAGGCAGGTGTATGCCTTGCTGGGAATTGCGAGGGAACAACCAAGGAACCTGGGAATCGCCTTTACTGCGCTCTCTGCGGTCGCGCACGCTCTTTGCCCGGGTACGTATACATATATATGGGTGTTCCTATATATATATACCAGGGTGGAAGGAGAGTTGAATGTGCGATCCCCGAGCATCACCGCGTCAGATTGATGCCCTCGCATTAATTAGTGGCTATCTTGCGCGGCGCTCGGAGGCAACTATCGTTAACTCGCTCTCGATCTCTTTAGCTCGTATTTCTGAACACAGTGAGAACGAAATAAAGAGAGAGAGAGAGAGAGATAGAGAAAAATAGAGTGGGAGAGCTCTTTATCTCACTATGCGTCTTCTCCACTTTATAAGTACCATTACATAACAGCCTCAATTGCTCTTTTATCATTTCCAATGATAGGGTCAAATAATCTATTGGCTACTCATTCTCAACGTTATACTGAATTTTACAGTTTAACAAAATTTAGCCGAAATGTATACAAGATTGGAATGAAAATTAGCAAGTATCATTATGAACGAACAATTTTTTTATCTCGTTTAAATATACGTTCTTTCAACCATACAAAAGATATTTAATATTAAAGAAATTTAGTGAATAAAATCAATTCCAAGTGCATTTACTTTGAATCTAACAGATTCACTTTTGGCGATGTACGAGGTCTGTTCAAAAAGTATCGCGAATTTTGAATTTCCGCGGGCTACGTATATTCGATTTTCGATTTTTTTGTGGCGTTAGGTTGGTACTCGTGTCGCTCAATTATGCTGAAAAAATCGGCCATTTTGAATGTTCAGTTAATTGTTGACAGCTGTTTTGGTTAGACGTGTTTTGGCTTGTCTTCGATTTTTGCCTATTCCGAAAAATGAATCAAAAAATCTGTATCAAATTTTGTGTGAAAAACAACATTAAATGCGCGGACGCATTCCGAATGTTGACTGTGGCATATGGTGAAGCTACCTTGGACCAAAGCAACGTTTATCGGTGGTAGAAAATGTTCTCAGAGGGCCGAGAAGATGCGAACAACGAAATGCGTTCCGGACGCCCGAGCACTTCAACAACAGAAGAAAACATTGATGAAGCGAAAGAATAATATTGGCCAATCGTCGAATCACCGTTGAAGAAGTTGCTGAGGAACTGAACATATCGATTGGCTCGTGCTATTCGATTTTTACCAATGATTTGGGCATGAGACGGGTCTTTGCGAAATTCGTGCCAAAATTGCTCATATTCGAACAAAAACAGTGTCGCGTCAACATTGCTAAGGAGCCGTTGGACTCGGTCCGCGACGACCCAAATTTGCTCCAGAGGGTCATAACTGGTGACAAATCATGGGTTTATGGTTATGACGTAGAAACCAAAGCTCAATCATCGCAATGGAAGCTGCATTTTTGGAATAGGCAAAAATCGAAGAAAAGCCAAAACACTCCTAACCAAAACAGCTGTCAACAATTAACTGAACACTCAAAATGGCCGATTTTTTCGGCATAACTGAGGGACATGAGTACCAACCTAACGCCACGAAAAAATCGAAAATCGAATATACGTAGCCCACGGAAATTCAAAATTCGCGATACTTTTTGAACGGACCTCGTATATATTTCGTACTTTTTATGTTTCATATGAGAACCGAAAGTTTTACTAATATCATAAAATCTGTTTTTAATCATTTCCCGTCACTGATCCAACCAGAGATAGAGGAACAAAGAGAGGAGTACTGCACAGTGAACGACAATTATTAGGCAACCGTTCGTGTGATGCCTCTCAATATTCGAAATGTCCGTCGATCAAGCGTATCACCGTCACTCATTCCCGTTCTCTCATCTCGTTTCACATCAACACATTCCATGCTCTTCGGTCTCTGGGAACACGCTGTCAGGTCATAATTCGCCAATTTATTTCTTATCCACGCGATTTCCATCCGATCGTTTTCCTTAATAGAGACCACTTCCCTCGAATATAACGTCAGTCAATTATATCCGAGCGGCGTAGCAGTATAAATCGATGATGAACACAGCGAAAAAAAAAAAAAAAACTGAATGATATATCTCTACCCTCCATGATCGTCTCTCTATCTCTCTCTCTCTCTCTCTCTCTCTCTCGATCGCGAACTAATTCGTGCCCTCGGGTCATGAAAAAATATCCTCGAAAGAGATCTGATGAGCTTTTATTACGACAGATTTACATAAAACTTCGCGTGCCGTATTACACCGAGGACCACATGTCGGACGAATCGTCGGGACAGGGTGCAAACTCTTTTTTCTGATGCTTCGGGCCATCTCTGATCTCTTCTCCCTCTTTAGCTCTGAGTGAACACTGTACCTATTGCCAGTTTCCGGCATGAGCGAAAGTTGTAGATCTATCGATTATCTGGATCGAAAAAAAAGGATTTATAAAATGTGTACAGCAATTTAAGGGGGGAAATAGGGTTAGGGCAGCGTTTTCTCAATGATTTTCATGAATTTTTTTATAGTATTAAAAAAGAATATAATTTATTGAAACTTTGAGAATATTTTATACATATATTTAAGTACTAGGGGGGCTTCGCCCCCCTGCTCGCTTCGCGCGCCAACCCCCCGTCCGAAAATGACCGCTAATGCACCCCCTGCATTTGCGGTCATTTTTGGTCATTTTCGGTCATTTTCGGTCCTGAACTCTTGTACACGGCGGCGGCGACGGCGGCGGCGGCGGCGGCGAAATATTTATATAATATAGAGAGATATACTATAAAATTTTTGAAGAATTTTCTTGAAAAACATCGGGGATATCCTCGACCCCATATTGCAGGTCACAATCAGACTCAGCATTTTGCGTACATTCTGGAAGCCGCAATTTTCATCTGAAATCAACCGAGGTTGGAATTTACTTTTATTATATGTCTCTCTTCTATATGTACCTAAATGCTATCTAAAAATAGAAAATTGAATTTTTTACAGGGGTCAAAACAAAAAAGCATGATTTTTTGCCGTTTTTTACAACTTTATTTGCAAAAAAAAAATTATTTTAGATAATGATAATATTCCGATTTTCGGTTCATATAGAGCGCAATACTATGAAGAAAGTAACTGCCAATTTTCAAAACGATTGGTTTAAAACTTTTCAAACTAGCGTGTACGCAAGTTCAAAAAAAGTCGTTTTCAGAAAAACGCGGTTATACACGTGCTGCGCTCGGGGCCTGAAGGAGAGCTACTCACTTTAATAGCTTATAACAATAGAACGAGTCGGAATTTTCATTTAAAATTTTGGGAACATATTTTTCAATAGTTTTACTAACAATTTATGAAATAAAAAAAAATCGATTTTTTGAACCGTCTAACCCTATTTCCCCCCTTAATTTGAACTTAAGGAAGTTTGGTAATTTGGTTTTTTATTTATGTGAACCCGTGAAAATATATTCGGCATAAACTTGCGTAACAGATCATTCATTTCATTATCATAAAGCTTTCCCTCTAGAAGAGAGAGGCCAAAAACTTTTTTTTTATACCATTTTTGACTGTTCGCATGAATGATATTAGGCGACCTACAACAATCGTACTATATACGTGCCACGGTAGGTTCAATCGATTTCAATTTTTTTTTAAAGTTTGAATTAAAAACCGAAACAAAAATCTGGGACGCAGACGGGATTCTCCCAGATACACGCAGCCTCCAATTCACAATATACATTATCGTTCTCTGGATCGGATATTTCATTCGATTTTATAACCGATTTTCCATATTTGCCGTGCCAATTTGTGCCATGCGGCACTTTAAGCCTTTGAAAATGTCACGCGAAAATTGAGAGCAATTTCGTTGAGTGAGTAGGAATTTGCTCAGGTTTGCTCGATAGCACGCGTCTGCCTCGTTGACCGATCGTGTCGATGAATTTATATATCGATTTCCTTTTCCATATGAATTAAAAAATTTCGAGTCGGTATAGATGTGTGTATTATTGTCCAGGATACTCAATGACGAGGACTATTACTCGGCCATACAAATGATTTGTGGCTACGAGGCCATTTTTTTTAAATTCGTTAAAATTTTGCGAAGATCGACGGAGCGATTCTAAGCCTGTTCAATATGATTTAATACCATATCTCAATGAACCAAGACAACCGAATTGAGAGACTTAACGATGTATACAATGTCTTATATAAATGTATGTAAAAGGTTTTGGTTTATCGGCATTTTTTTATAAACATTCATCGAAGTCTGGATTATTTATTGAAATAACAAAAAAAAAAAAATCCACGATCCCTACGCTTAACTCGGATTTTCCCTGAAAACGCAGTAAAATACGAAGAGAAAATTTGCAGATTTTTTAAGCCATTTCCGAGAGAATTCGCAGCACGTATCGGTAATTTTGTTCGCCCAACCCAAAGATAACCTGCACCAGAAATGCATCGGCATTTGCTGCGGTCACCCGTCGATAAAATTAATACCGCTATCAAACGTAATGTAATTAAAATGTAAATGGCCAGGAATATGAATCACGAGAGTGGCGAAGGCATCCGGGGAAAACCCGAATGACCGAGTTTACCGCAACTGCGTTATACGAGTTATGCCATCGCATATTGTATATGTGTGTGTGTGTGTGTGGAGTTCGCCGACGTGACTAAAATTCAAGGGAAGCTTGAAGCATTTCATTATTCAGTTTCATTGTTGCTGATGAAGACGTTGATGAAATTAATTTGCCTCGCAGAGTGAACAAAAAGTCGTTAAATAACGAATATATTTATGGTCCAAAAAAATCGGGTGTTCATTTATTTCTCCATTTATTTAGTGTTTCATCCGATTTGTAGTACGGAAATTAACGAATGGAACATTATTTCAGCAAAAATATAATTGACACGGAACAAACTGTCGTAATGAATCAATTTTTTTTTACTGTGGGGTCCGTGATGAATTATTTTGATATATAAACAAAATTATCAACATTGCTTTACACATTTTCTATGATTAATGAAAAATATATTAATACCGGCTAAACATACGGGTCTAAGAATTAAGTTCGAGTTGATATCCAATTGCATTCGCGGAAATTCGTGCAATTTATTGGGAAGGTCGTATATTAGGTGCATGAGAATCCAATCAGTCAGCCCTTGTCCAGCTGGACACACGCGGATGGATACCAAGCTTATTTATATCGCATGGTTACTGAGAACGTGAGGGAACAAGTGGAGCGCACACTCGCCGTACCGAATTGCCTTGTTGCGTGCAGCGATAATTAAAGGTGCTGTCCAACGCAAAACATGAAAATTGAGCTAAGCCATACACACACACAAACACACGCCGTGGCCGGAAGTACATGGTTAGTCGGAGGCTATAATGGTTGCAACCAATGTCTGCTATACAGAAAATGTATGCACCAGAACGCGGAGTGCACGAGTCGAAAGTGTGCCGAGAGATTAATTGTTTTCGAAATTATTACCGACTGCGGCGTTGGAGAGGTTTAATCGTCTTCATTTGATGCCTCTCTTTGACAACAAAAAAATTAAACGAACAATCGTCACAACTTGTATAGTAAATTATTTAACCACAAAAACGCAAAGTGTAATTGTAACGAATATGGCATGATGAAAATAATAAATGGAGTTCAATGAAAGCTCGATAATTTAAATACTTGTTAGACACGAACTAATCCGATATTCGCATTGGGCATTCGCGGACTGTTTTTATGACTAGTATACATTACCAATAATATATAGGTATCGATGTAAATTGCTCAAAGGGTTATAATTATGTGAACACAGATACATAATAATTATGATATAATCAGTTGATCCGAGGAACCTGCATTTATTGTTCTCCAATTACAACAAACCCGCTCGGTATTAAATTATCAAAGGGCGCATGAAATTAATTGTAGCAGTGTGTAATTCGATTTTCGAATGGTAACGAGAACGAGAGACGCAAAAAAAAAAAAATAAAAACCATATGATAGCAAATTTCTTACCCTCGGGTCAAAGCACATCTGCATATCATACACAGTCCTACTAGCATGTAATATTCCTCGGTATATTCGCGTTTCATCTCGTTCCACCGGCGTACATTATATTTCGCGTTGTTTACGATCGCATGTCAAAGTATCGAAATAACCGGGATATACGGCGAGCAAAACAGAAGAAACAAAAAAGCGTGCGCAAAAAAAACCTCTCGTGTGAGCTTTTCATCGATGACGATAATTACTCTTAGGCGAGTCGCGGGCACGAGGAGAGGGTTGCAACCACCAAAAGCATGGATGAGGGGGCGGAGGACCTCGCTTCATCACTCTGCACGAACTTTCCATTCGAGATGAACGCACGAGGCATCGGAGAGCTAAAGGGACTTGTATATAGATAGAGGCTATACGTTCTCGCGTTACGGATAACAGGTGCACCTGGTCGCACACAGAGACGCGTCATCGATCAGCCACGAATATAGGACGGTTGTCCGGTAGAACAGATATTTCTACTATGATATATACCGGTATAGAATACAGTAGACCTTCGTTCGCATATATATACATTGTACATATGGATACTGGCAAAATATGATTTACTGGTTTATAGGTAAATATAAATTTATATAAATCAATTATTAGTAATTTTTTTAGGTTTATATATAAATCCCTACATATGCATGTTACAGGGCATTTACCATTAAATATTTCCTGAGTACATCGAGAAAAGAAATGTACAGTTGCAGCAGTGAAATATTTCATTCATTCAACAGTTGTTGGATTCACCGAATTCAACATTCTATACAATTCTAAAATTATAATCATGTCAAATTCGGCGAATCCAACAACTGTCGAATGTTCACGATGTACTTAGAAGATATTTCAGGAGCTATACGCAGTCAGGAGATCGAAAAAAGGCGATTTTTCAAGAATTTTTCCTGGAAAGACATGTTAATTTATTAACGTAAAAATTTATATAGATATTGTGGTAACTTTTAAATTTATTTTCATATTTTTTATTTGTAAAAATAATGATTTTTAAAGCTGCTATATCTGATCTCCGGGAGCTAGTTTAAAAAAAAGTAGTCTTGCGGTGAGCACGATATCTCGGCATTGGATCATTTAAGGTAGTAGTCTGGTAACTTATGCCGATTTTCATGTCTTTTTTGGAGGGCGTTTTTTTGTAGGAAAATAAAAATGAATCGTTTTGGATATTTAGGATGTTTTTATTTACATATTAGAGATACAAAAAAAATTTGTTTCAAAAAATTTAATAGTTTATTATTATTATTATTGATCGAAGTTGGCACCTCGAAAAAAAAGCTCGTGGGTGGCCCCGGTGATTTTGGCTCTTGATGTTATCTGAAATAAAAAATTCTTGATAATTCTTAATCTATAGACATGTCATTCTGGTCGGAACTACTGAAGTTAAATTTCTTTTTATTTTACAACCCCTTCTTTGCTAAAATAAAAGGACTTTTTTTTCCAAAGCCCGCCATTTTGTTATTTTTATCCATGAAATTTAACTTCAGTAATTCAGACCACAATGACATGTCTATAGATTAAGAATTATCAAGAATTTTTTATTTCAGATAACATCAAGAGCCAAAATCACCGGGGCCATCCACGCGCTTTTTTTCGAGGTGCCAACTACGATCAATAATAATAATAATAATAACAATAATAAACTATTAAATTTTTTAAAAACGATCTTTTTTTGTATCTTTAATGTGTAAATAAAAACATCCTAAACATCCAAAACGATTCATTTTTATTTTCCTACAAAAAAACGCCCTCCCAAAAAGACATGAAAATCGGCTTAAGTTACCAGACTACTACCTTAAAATGAAAAAAACAAAAAAAAATTCCTTAATATAAGGTATTATCTAGTATCTAGTAATATAAAGTGTTGTCTATTATCTAGTTCGAAGGAATAAGCAAACTCTTAATTTTTAACAAAATGGCGGCTTCTTAAACAAAATTTCAAATTTCGATAAAAATGTTGGGCTTAAATTGTTTATAAAATGGAAAAATTTTTATCGGCGAGAAAAAAAACTTCCATTAATGACTAAAAAATATATTTACAAAGCTTGTGTAAAAAATTGAGACTGATCGGTGTAGCCGTTTCCGAGGAATCTTGCTCAACGACTTTGAAAACACACTTTTGAGAAAAACGCATTCAAACTTTAGAAATCTCTTTTAAATATGCGTATTAAAGCTTCAGAGTCTTTACAAATGTGCGTGAAACTTCGAGAATGTTTGTCGGATTGACATGAAATTTTCTGTTTATATACTCAATTATATGTACATTACGAAAATTAAATTAAAAAAATTCTTTTTTGGTAAATGTCCTGTAACATATGCACGGATGTCATATGCACGGATGTATATATTCATATCAATTTATAAAATATAGTCATCATTTTAGCCCCAATGAAAATACAATTGTCGGTCAAAAAATGTTAAATGATGTTTATCTTTCGAAAAAGACCATTTATTGTACTGCTAATTTTATGATAAAATTCTGAATGTATGTGGACATTGATAAAGAATGGTTCATATACGAATGACGTATGTACCCTCCTAACCCATCATATGGGTTAGGGGGATGTCTTTTCATGGGCCGTTGGTAGCGTGTGGTACAATGCTGCGCAACTACCTGTACAAACACTTAACGCATGGAACCCGATCCCGGCTCTGGCATGCTTGTTTAGTTACACCCTCGTCGCGAAGGAAGCCATATATAGGAGTATGGATATATAGGAGGGTTGTTCGGAGCGCGTATACGCACGGTAAATGGTAGGTTGACCCTGCGTACATATTCGTGCCTAATATGAACGGAACAGCATCACGAGCGTATATAGATCATGGACTATGATGTTATATATAGATGAATTTATACAGTAGATACGGTGAACTACATCACACACACGTAGACCACATAGTAAACCAATGGCGCAACTAGGCTATATGCTAATGCTACATATAGATCCCAGCGTGTTTTCCCACAGGATGTAGGCAGTTGATTGTGCGACTACATACGCGAGCGAGCGACCCCAGCGTTATACCCAGCAGCCAGAAGCAGCAAGATGTGAAATATGGGAATGTAAACAACCAGAGAGATCGATCGCAGGAATTATGCAAGATGAAAATCACGCGAAGATCTTCATCTCACTATCCTGGCGGCTTTTCGTCATCTTTCTGCGATACAGAAAGGACGTTTAAATGTATTGAATACTTTTGCATCATTGGGCCCAACCCGGATAACCAAATGGATTACTATCGATGACGATGCGTGCGTCGAACAATTTTTTTCTCATTCAAACGGACACTTTAATGGAAGGTCGTGCGATCGATTTTTTGTTCAGTATTCACAATTGTTCGATAAGTATTGATACGTTATTCATGAAATATTTTTTAGTGGTCTATTCATTATCGAACCGCCGTCATTATTGGTCGATATGCATTCATTAATATTAGTTGTTAGAATTCGTTCTCATTCGGTATCTTGTCGCATCTGCGAGGAAAATCGAGGAGACTTTTGAGCTACCAGTCGCAATAACTATCCTCGGACAGTCCCCAGGATCGCATAAATCGATTGTCATCATTCTTCGGGTCAAGTTTTCGTCGATGTTGTTATTGTGTGTTCGAGGAACGTTGCAACAGCGAGTTTGCGGTGCAGCAAAAAGAACGATGAGCATACACGAACTATACGGTTAGACCGCACCCCTGTCACCTCCGATGCTCGACCGCCGCGCATACACCCTCTGTCATCGCGAAATTTATGACGCCTCGAGAGTGCGGAGTGTGTACGCGCGGTCTCGTACTCGTATGACGTATACGATATAGGTTTTATTAGAAAAATGGGACACATTCATATACCTATATCACTTTCGGTCATATGAATATACACCCCCATGCTTCCAACATCCCTATCAGGCTTTGACCTCCAATGTATGTATGGATATCGGTCGAGAGAAAATTTATTCCACTCACGACTATATTGACATATATTTTCACGGCGTACAGCACGATATGCATAGTGTACTAATGCACCGACTTGTGTGCACACCCACACTCGCGAATGGCATGCGCATCACATAGTATCAGACAAAAAATTCAAACAAGAAATTACCTTGGGTAAAATAATTTGTTTACGTGACGAAAATATCATGGCGATAGTCATGATTTAGTATCTAAAGCTACGGAAAAGGACCGTTCAAACATTATTGTTTGAATGAATGAAAGTTGATGTTTAACTTGTTGGCAGCAAACAATGCATTATTCGGATGTTCGTAATATAGACTATCAAACGTCATGACAGGTTATGCAGCCGATAGAAACTTCGGATGCACGATTCTACAGTAAAACTCTAGGACGATGAGATTTCGGGTCTCTCAGGCGAATAATTCGTCCTCTCATTGACCGTTTTGTTGAAAATCGGTAGTGCCATCCCTCGTACATACTCCGTATATCCTCGTTGATTACAAAGTTCGGCTCGTCTGGATAGCGCAACGTGCCGTCACGTCAACGTGGAAACCGAACTACATCGCCATTCCCTTTCGTCTATCATCGTGAGACAAACGTATATATAATTCACTGAGCACCTTTTGATACGAGAAACCACGGTAACTCGACGCCCATTCTATATAACCGTAGAACCATCGTCGTTCGTATGAAGTACCGAAACTTCACGAGGAGTTTACGAAATGTCCGTCGACGTTTTGATCACGCTGACGTCGAGTATCGCAAAACCCATCCGACCATGGACCACAATATCTGTCTCTTTCCTAGCATCCCTCGGACCATCCAACCTATGTACATATAATATACATTATTTATCCATTCCCATCAACGTTCTCACGCTCGTGTTATAAACTTTGCGGCCATTTCTGCCTCGCGCGCGTCCATCAACCGTGCCAGCCGCTAACGATTTCGGTAAATTAATTTCACACGTTCGCGGACACGCTCTTTCGCCATATATAAACATATGTATTAACAACGAGTGACATCCAATGGAGCCGCTGCTGTATACATCTGCATATATCATTTTACATGTATCATATACGCATAATTTTTGTGAAACGCAAAATAGTAATCCAGTAATCATTTTCATTACGTCGGAAACAAAAAAAATTGCACGATACTAAATTCAACGACGAGATCATTTATAATGTATTCTTTATGGAAAATAAAATATTTTCGTCACTAGGAATGAGGTAAAAAATGGAAAAAAATGTTCACGAGGTTAATTGAATCTTCGACCGGAATGGAGAACTGTCTTGGATCGCACGTGCTTGGATGATTTTACAGTTTCAATATTTATTTATTTATTTATTTTTCACATCCGCATGAATAATGTATGTTTCGCCACACGTATGAAGCGTGTTTTTTGTCCGATGATTCTTGCTGTTGCGAAGAGTGAATCGCGAAATGAGTATGTATAAGCGTGCGAGACCTGACTCTCTCGACGGTCTTCAGGGTCGCGATACCGCACGCTGACCTCTCTGTATAACCGAGTGTGTTACGTGCACGTGTGTTTGCGCGCATATATGCGCCGTTCGACGATATTCTTCCGCGTTGCGCGCGAGACTGTGCGATCATCGTTGTCCGTTATTATAAAATATCAGCGATATACAGAGTACACACTGTATATATCTGTATAAATGTCTATAGCGCGCTGTATATACGCTGACTGCATGGTTATGGGTCGCTCTTGGTCGACCGGTCGCCCTCGGCCATCCGTGTCTCCGCGTCGGTTTAATTTATACATGAATCTTGAGAGAATGAGAGAGAGAAAGGGGGAGAGAGAGAGGAAGGCTCTCAGAGGTCCGCAGTATCGCATCTCATCTTGTTTCACGGATATGAAGCGAGAAGCTGGCTCTGCTGATGACGGACCCATGTGCGACCGCTAAGACGTCTTGCGAACGGCGCGAGAGTGTAATTTGCAATTATTACTTTTGGAAAGACGAGGTGGGACCCTCTCTCAAAGTATACGAGAAGAGAATACCACGGAACGGGCCACTGGCCTCGCCTCCTTGTAAATTTAATTGCAGAGTGCAGTATCAACAGTCGACAGTGCGTACGTGTAGTCTCTTGTACAAAATCTACACTATACATCACGAAACCCTTGTTCTTTCGAGAAATTCCATACCAGTCAGTCACTTTTGTAACCGGACATACATTTTTACGGTATTATCGTATAAATCGGTGATAAGAATTTAACAAAAAAAAAGCTTTAATAACGGTGAAAAAAGCACGTTACTCGTCTTAAATGTGAACTATAAAACTTTTTTACGTCGTCTATCCTCCATTAATTATTCACGAATGAATAACAACAGGTCATTTGCATTAGTGCCGTTTCCATTGTTTCGCAGTAACAATTACGGTGATTCATCTATATATAATCTAGCGTACCGCATAATTGCGCAATAGTATACGAGAACTGTTACGAATGAATGACTCTCGTAATTGAGTGCGCTTTGCTTGTTAATTATACGTGTATTATTTGAAGGTACGCGCATTAGAGAATAAAATTTCGTTACAGAGAACGGGAGTGCGAACTAAACAGTCGTTGAAATTCCACGCACGAACCTCCCACTCGCAGTATCATGTCGGTTGAATATATAGAGCATAGAGAGATGAGTACAAAGTGTAAATGAAAAACAAAATCGTGCGAAATAATTGTCTGTACCTAAATATGAATGAGTTATCCTTAGCATTGAAATTAATACAAAGCATCGAAATTAATTTTTTTTACGACAATTACTTATAAGAATTTGTCATTAAATCATTTCGAAAGATTTTTCATTCGTATTGCGCCTATAGAAAATACTGTACTCGTATATATTTTCGGAACAGCGCGTGGTATTGGGTCGAGAAAAAAAAAAGATACACAGTCGTAAAGCTGGCATTCCGGCAAGAAAACTCGACACATTTTCTCGTAGAACCGTATAAGAAAGCACACATTTGTCCTCCTTTCGTTTATATTTCCGGCTTTTCGGGGAACATCACTCCTGTATTCCAGTGTGACATTCTCCCTGCTCTCAAATCCCGTCTGATCTTTGTAGTGTATATACACTCACAAAAATTCGCCTCTCGAAATTGCTATGCTATGCCACACCCATACACAAACACATTTTCCTTACGAGCGTCACGTCGCTCGACACTCTGCCAGACTTCGCTCGTTTCCATTTTGGTATCTCCGCGTATCATTTATTCACGCGAGTATACCGAGAAATACCTGAATTTATGCAGAGTCCCGAGGCGAGATACGTCTTCCAAGCGTCAGATTGTCAGATATCCGTGTGAATATTTTCTGGGAGATACTCTGTGCTCGTCTTCTTCCTCCCATTGCCCACTGTTGTATCATTTTTCAAAAAAATTACCGAGACAGCTCGGTAGCTTTCGCGTATGGAGCTAAAAAAAAAAAAAATTCAGACTGTTTCTTGTTTTTCTTTTTTAAATACCTTCGGTGTGTATGGCCAGTCGACGATAAAAAACGTTATCGACGTTATACGTACACACTGTATGAAGCGTATATACGCATTATACATGGCAATTAAACCAGTCTGGAATACCAGCCAGAATGGAATACCCGACGGAGATGAAATAATTGAAAATTGAACGAGACCTCGAACACTCGGTATATTTTGCCTGGTGCGAGGGTGTTCGCACCGAGGATTGATGTGCCGTTATTGCTGGGGGCGTTTGTGCTAGCTTTCGCCGAATCAATTGTTCGATCGATCGATCGGGCCGGCGATATCTCTCACGCCAGTATCTTGTATCATACATACGCATATATGTATACATATATGTATATGCATCGTATATATTTCGTCGTTTCTGTAGCGAGTCTAGGCCGTGCCGGTGAGTGGCACTTTCATCGTGATTCCATTTTGCTCTTGAGTAACGATTTCTGACGACATTACAGAGTCGACGAGAGAACACGTTTGTCCCGTTAATTGAAACGCTAATGAGCGAATATGAGGCGCGACAGAGCGATCTCAATGACGCGCATAGGAGGCAAAAAGCTCCGGCGAGAAAATGCTGCATTTAGTGCAGTTAGAATTAGTGCACAATTCAATTTCGTACTGCATAGGACTTCTCGTCGACTAATTGTTAAACATTTCACTTGAAAGAACACGATAAAGTGCGTATACGCACGAGCGGAACTACAAATGAAACAAAGCGATTAAGCTCTTCGGCAATGGTTCTTCGAGGAAATTAGTAAGACCCCGTTATCTCATACCGGCATCAGCCAAGAGACATATAAACGAATAATTGTATTAAACACCCGAGAGGAACATCCAATTATCACTTGACTCAAATATATCGCGGCTTTGGAAATTCCGCATTTAATTCATGTGCTTATTGTCGCAATGTGCACACAGTGAGGAATATATATATGTATGTTATATCCATATATATATAACTTTCAGCCTTCCGTTTCTCTCGTCCGCCGACGTTTCGAGCATTTGCTGGCGTATGTGTGTGCATAGACCGCCAATTATCTCGACAGTGACAATGGGCCTGGCGTCATTTGCAATGCCATTGCTCGGCGAAGTTGAAATCCTTGCGCCGTATGCGTGTGTATGCCAAACCGCGTCCTATAGCGACAGTGGCTAATTTGAATGTATTAACATCAGGACGACATCGCGAAGCTCATTGTTCGGATTTAGACGATGGTGTAAGGGGATATGACGAGAACCCGTCTCTTGCGCGCCACGATTACGCGTGTGTTTCAGTACGAACCCCCGAGCAGAGTCCCTGGTGGTATGTGAGCCGCGTCACAATAGCAATGTGAGGGGATCCGTTTAGAAATCATAGGAATGCCAACGAGAAAGTTCGAAAAAGTATAAGGCGAGACTGACGAATGTGTGTTTGTCGTTTCGCTTATTCGGCGATCACATATAACAGTGATAAGAAGAAATACTGACAATGTGTGAAATATTGTTTAAATAAAGATTTTGTACATTCAAATGATGGTCATAATAACGTGAGACGACAAAAAGTTTATTCTCCGACCGAGAAATATAGTAGCCCGTTTTGCTCCTCGTCCCAATCTCCTGATGAGACAATTTCCTACGGGATAGCGATTGATCCGGGCGATATCAATTTCTGGACCTCTTTCCCCGCTCGAGAATTCTGCGGCCGATCACCCGCATCCAGTCATACATCGTTAAACATAAAACCCTTGGCACAGATATACGTTGTGTATATTGTATACCACAGTTCATTGAGCTATCAAGCCTTCCACCAATTTCTATTATCCACTTCTGTATCAACCTCTCTATCTATTTCTATTAGGATTTTATAGACGATTCGAGTGAGTGGACGCGAGCGGCATCTCGTACCATATCGTATATCGCTCGTTTTAACAAAGAACGTTTCTACCAACGTTCGGTTATACTTACAATATTGAAATGTAAAGATCCACTATTGCACTAACGTATATGAAATGTTCCACGGGATGTGGAGCAGTTTTTAGCTGGGTTCAGCGATTTCGATGCGTGTCTACAATCTCATTTCTATTTATGACGTAAAAAACATTTTCTAATAATGGGTTCCAATTATCATTGCCATTGGAGAATAATATGACTCCGAACATACTGCGATGTATTGTTTACCGTATCTTTTGCCAATTTATCCTGGGGTATAAAAGGAGGGATAAAGTCATCACCCCTGAATTTTAACTGTAAAACCGTGTTGTTTTTAAATAGATAAGAATTACACTGAGAGCAAAATTCGTGACGTGTGAAAAATGAAAATAAACGCTAGAAATACATTTATTTTTACATAAGTTCTTCGTTCTATTTGCCACCAATTTGTACAGAAGGGAAATAGTCGCATCCCGAAAGTATGGGGAAGTGTTTACTTTGTCTTTCGATTATTTTATTTTTGTAAACCAATTTTCTTACTTGTCGTAGAATACGACAAATACCCCATAAGCTATCTGCCTATATACCAAAGATCTTAAATGTATATACGTATTACCGAATACTCACAGAAAAGTTCGGGATAAGCTTCATTCGCTTTTTGTTTATTCCGAGAAAAAGTTGAGACAGGACGAAAAAATGGGCCGGAAGAATATTACCAAGTACGGCGAGTGTGTGAGTTAGTGCGTGTTCATGTGTCATCGTAAAAATTGATTGAGCTGCGTTGGGTTATCGCAAAAGGCAATTATTGGAATTGGATCGGGCCGATAATCGGTTCCATAGCCCCTCTACCTCTCGATTGCACCCTCCCGATCAGGGATATTATTGTAGAAACTCGGTGAGTCGTTTATCAGGAGAGGGCGAGGCGCGAGAGATATACGGGTATGATCGAAGGACAAACTAATAGATAAAACATTTTATTGGCATGTGCGTAATATATATCCAGTGTATTACACATCGATATATATAAATACATATATAAGTCTACGCATATTGTGTATTCTCAAAATTTCATTAATTTGACAAAGTATTTACGAAAAAGTATTTATTCCGTGTAAAATGGACATCGTTTTATAATGCTCAATGCACAGGTTATTAATATTATTTATTTATTCGCCTAACGATATATAAGACCTTCTATTATTTTTTTTTATGAATAAAAATCATAAAATAATATAAATATAAAAAAAAATTTTCATGAAACTAAAGCTACTTTTGACGAAATTGTATTATGAACCATCCGCCCCATATCCGTGGGAGATGGTTTATATGAGCACATTGAAATACTTCGTATTATGAACTTAATGAGCCTACTGTTAAGGGAAGTTCGTCCTGTGTGTGAAACGAGAGAAAGAACGCTCTAGTGAAAAGCCGTCACGAGGGAGAACCCGAGACGGCGGGGGAGAGTTAAAGCGTTCACCAGTGGAAAAGCTTTCGTGTGCTATTTGCTTTTGCAAATTAGCCGTGAGCGAGCGCGAATCACGAGACGAATGAAATTGTTTGACAGAAGTTCACGTGGTAGTATGTACAAGGGAGCTGAGCTCGGATTTTCTGTGTGTGGCTATGTATGTATATTAATGCCCAGAGCCGCGGACAGTGAATTTTATTTGCCACGGCAATGTCCCACGGCGCTATATATACCCCCCCCCCCTCCCCCGCCCCGCGCGAAACCTTTGCAAATTAGCCACCCTGTCAGTGCTTTTCCTCGTTATTTTAATATTTTTATGGGTGAAGAATTAGCGACAAAGCCATCCGCAAACCGTACGAGAAATTCAATGTTCTCGCTTGCCAGATGCCGCTGGCGAAATTTTCGTCGAGAAAACAGTAGTTATTACGATGATATATATGAAAGGAAAATTGGAAAGAAAGAAAAAGACATGCGACACAGAGACAAACAGTGGACTGAAAGAGATTGAAACTGATAACAAGAACAAAGACGGCTAACAACGACAGTAAATCTGCAACGGATTAAAAAACAAACGCCGAAGAATTTTATCGCGCGAAAACAGAGATTATAAAAAGAAGCTATAAATATCTTGCAATTTCGAAAAAGGGCAGATAGATATTTCTCGGTCTATTTCAACTGTCAAATGCTTCTCCATGCGCTCGGGGTTTTATCAGTTTCGAAAAAGTTTATTTGTCAACATTTTTAACTCCGACCACGAGTACACGCCGTCGACGAGAATTTCACAAGAGTCGAAAAGAAACATTGAAGAAACGCACCAAGTCCACTGTAGGATATTTGTTACATATGAGGGATTCCATGCCCTAATATGAATGTGGTAATTACTACCTCAATTCATCAGGAATTTGTGGTATCAATGAATAAATGACATAAAATATTTGGTAAAATACACAATTGCGATTTAATCTCCGAATTATTGTTGATTCACAGATTACCAATTTTCCATGGAACGCATCATACATATTATAAATAATACAGCGTCATCGACCTGTTATATGCACCATACGTTCGTTCATATATGATATAATGCCAGCATGGATAACCAAAGGTGTACGAGGAGCCGAGTTTACTACCGCTCTTATATTTCGCCCGAGGATTATGCCATTAAAGCCACCGCGTGCTTCAAGATCGCTGGATATGGATATTAAATATCGAAGGCGTAGGAGTTGCGTGTCAGATTATATACATATATAAATGTATTCATGAAATTGTGGATATCTATTAAAAAAGAAAATGTATACATATATCATGAGTGGGATACGTATATAGACGACGGTACCGTAACCAGAAGTTTCACGAGGTCACGAGCCGCACGGCGAGGAAGGCAAAATACCGTGTATTGCCCACCGCTGCTTTGTAGAGGTGCATATGATATGCGCCTATATAATATCCGACAACTGCAGAGGTGAATATTTCCTTACGGGATATATCTGGTGTATGTGCTTGTGTATGTGCACGAGAGAAGGATGAAAATCCCGACGGTTCATCTCTGCCGCGTTAAACCGCGGTTAAAATTGTTACCGCGTACGATGACCCTCTCATCTTTATCTTGATGGTTGTACCGCTACGTCATTAACCTATGCAGTCGCGAAATGAAAGGGATGTATCATCATATTTCTCTGCGTCGATGAGCGTTTCAATGATATGACTAATATAACGAAATTGCTCTCTCCCTCTCTCGCCTCCATATCCGTATATACGGCCTCAAAACGTTCAAATTTCACTCGTTTATGAAGATATTTAACTGCTTCGTTAATTGGGAAAATAAGGATAGACATTTCGACGGGAATAATGTGAATATGCTCTATAAACTACATATATGTCTGTGAAAAGAATTAATATCACTTACCATGGGTTAATAATGACGATATTCCCATATAAATCTCATAATTCATTTATGGATACGTATCATTCGTACAATAAAAGCGACAGAGCACTATGCACTCTTCCAATTCCGCTTTTCTTTCACAAGAGTGGAAGGATTGCGGAAGTGGAATGTCGATTTAGGATTTAAATAGGAGTTATGGAATGTAAATATGCTATGCTTCTATGTGTGGATTTTCTTCCATTTCCCGTTTATATTTCAGGAAAGAAAGTGCGTCGACCATTCACCTCAAGCGGAAGCCGTTTGCGCGTCAGTAGTTATGCATTTTTTTTGGTTATCAGTCTCTATTTCTATATATTTAATTTATACCCTCGTACACAAGCTTAGGAATCTATACGAGGGGGGACCAAAAAAAAACGGGAATTGCGCTGCGGCGGGGAGAGTGGGGGAACCCATTGCTCGACCAGGTGTCCGTCGGGGACACGTCTCCTGAGTTAGTGTGCGAAGTTCTGTCATCGTGAGTGCTTCGGTTCGGCCGTGGGAATTTTTGTAGTGAAACAACTTTTTCCATTTCGGCGAAAACGTGATGGCCGATTGTCAAGAGCAACGCGCAGCTGTGAAATTTTGTTTCTTGCTTGGAAAATCGGCTGCGGAAACTACTGTAATGCTTAAGACTGCTTATGGAGATGCTGCCCTAAGTAAAACCAGAGTCAACGAGTGGTTTTCACGTTTTTAAAATGGAGAAATGTCAATTGAAGACCAACCCCGTTCAGGACGCCCCTCAACGTCAAGAAGTGACGAAAACGTCGACAAAATCAATGCTCTCATTCATGAAGACCGTCGCCAAACCTTTGATCAACTCTGTGAGATGTCTGTCAAATTTGTCCCTCGCCTTCGAACAGACGAGCAAAGGGAGCGTCGACTTCAGGTATGTTTTGAACTTCAAAATCAGCTCGAAGAGGACCCTGAACTTTTTTCCAAGGTGATTACTGGTGATGAATCGTGGTGCTATGGATACGACCCCGAAACAAAGCAGCAATCAAGGGTTTTGCCACTGTGGAGGAGGTAAAACAAAAATCGCTGGAAGACACAAAGAACATCCCGATAAATGAATTTAAAAAATGTTTTGAACACTGGAAGGATCGTTTGCAGAGGTGCGTCGGGGTCAAAGGAGAATACTTTGAAGGTGATCAAAATTTGGTGTAAAGATATTAAAAAATAAAGAAATTATGACGAAATTCCCGTTTTTTTGGGTCCCCCCTCGTACCATATATGCATTTATTAAATTCTGGATGCGTACGAATTCGAGCAAAACAAAATCTCATCGGCCTGCTTTTACACATCGGGTCACGTAACGTTCGGCTACATATGTATTGTAGGTAGATCTATAGTGAATATATATCACTTTCAACCTTCAGGAACACCCGCTATACTACGAGGGGATGTAAAATAGAGTTTGTGTATTAAATTCGAGGTTCTCGAATATTGCTCGCGTAGCAGGCCATTATATATTCTGTGAAAACGCTCGTATACAGGAACGAAAATAGTTATTTATAATGCTCGAACACTCTTGGGAGTATATTCTACGCTAGTGATCGTACGTCATTAGGTCGCGAGCAACGAGAGTCAGACTGTAATTACAGACGTCCCGCGGGGGCTGCAAGATCCCTCAGGGATCTCACGCACTCGCGGCATGATGAGCGATCTCTCGTTCGTATAATAGTAGCGAGAGGGAGAGAGAAAAATCTGCAGTATAGAAAAATCGTTTCGTCTAACGGATCGACCGATGCAACGTGCGCGATGCATCGAGGAATATATGCACCGCGCGTGCTTTCTGCCGACATCGTGAGCGCAACAACTGTTCATTTGCTCACGTTCAACCCGTACAAGCTCTCTGGTTGCGTTTATAGAAAATGTTTGAATGTATAATACACATATGTAGGTATTATATGCATATATGACGACTCATCATCTGCGCCGTGGTCGGTCACGACTGCATACCGCAAGTACGATTATCTCTCTTTTATTATTTCTTTATCTCTCACAATGCTGTAATTAATATTCACGCTAGGAAGTTCATTTTCGAACATAATCGCTCTGTAACTCTAGGATACTTCATGCGATATGGTTGTATTTTTTTTTAATCGAACGAAAATATAGATTATAAGGTGAATATTAGCGAATGAATCTCTAAGGGAACGTAGTAACATGAATTTCATATATTCTCAGCTGAAAAGTTGAAGAATTTTGAAGATTGGTAAAATGCTGCATACACAATAATGCGAATTAATTGAAGCGTCGTAAAAAGGACAAAAAACATGGTGCCTATATATTTTTCTCTATACCGAAAGCAAAATATTTTATGAAATGCATAAAAGCTCAGCTGATGTTGGTGGGTAATCGAATTAATTCTCATTGAATTTTTTCATCGCTATGAATTGAAGCGGCATTACTGTTATATACTCACTCGGCGACGGAAAACTGATACGAGGTATTTTTTGACTTTTGTTTTCTATTCTAGCGATTTATATTTGAAATGTTCTCGATGGTTCCTAACTTACATTCTACAGACATGAGATTTTTTATTTTGGAAATGACATTACGAATTCAACGAAGTATATTGACAGAGAAAACAATGACACAGTCTAAGCGATTTTATAAAGGATAATTCTCCGAAATAAACTCATAAATCCCATTTATCATTAAGAACAACAAGAACACAAATCCTGTATTCGGGTCATATCTATCTCCAGAAGTTACATCGATCCAAACGACACTCCGGAGCTTCGAGAATTGTAATTTGTTTCACATTTTCTAAATTTCTGTGTGATTCATCGGTTCCTTATCAACCTGCATATATGTATACCTATGAATATGAGCCTCATATGGCTTTTCGTTATCAATGATGAATGATAAATTTATGATTTTATATTCCAGGTCGACTGAAAATGTAATCTTTCGATAAGACACACAGAAACGTACAAGAAGATCGGGGACAGTAGAGTGAGAAAGCTTTCGCCGATGTGGACAGCGCAAAGCCATCACGTAGTTGCGCCGGTAAAGCTCTTCTCTTGCCACACGAAGAGTCATAAATCATGAAGTGGAATACTTTGCCAACCAACCCGACGAATTCCACCCCTTTTCTCATCCTCAGCATCTCCCATCCTCCCAGACCTCCATCTCTCTCTCATATTACTAATACTACTCCATGGCATCTTTCCAGACGACCGGCAACGAAAGATGTTCCGACAGGGAAGAATTTCATAACTTCTTAATTGCACATACCGCACGAAAGCACACTCATTTACATTTATATATCGCATTCCGATACGACGAACGATATATATGCATGTATATAGTCTGCGCGGCATAGTTGGCACTCGTTTTTTTTTCTTTGTCACACAGATCGCTCTTGACTCATCTATATCGTATGTCTCTTGATGACGAGCTTTTCACGATGTAAAAATCATTGAATACAAAAAAAATGTGTTGAAATTACTTTTTGACAGAAAACATTATCTTTTGAATGATAAAAATGGGTTAAGTCCATTTTACACCAGATATTTTCGTTGATACATCGTTTTATTGCACTTTGATCAATTTAAAATTTCACACGTCTCATACATTACGATAGAACGTAAAGAGAAGCATGAATCCATAAGAAACTATTGTATATACGGGCTGTTCTATCATTCTTTTCCTATTCCGTTTTATTTTATTTTGCTGGCAAACACCGTATACACTCGAGCTCTTTCCCTCTTTCTCAACAGCGGAATTAGAGTTCCGGTCTTGGGCCATCGCTTCTCCGCGGCATCACACCCTCGGGAAAATCTTCACCGGACAGAATAGAGTCTTCCCTCCCAGCCCTTTTCCCCGCCGAACCCACGTTCGCGGAAGTCCGCGCGACTAAATTTAAATTTATCTCTTACATTTTATATTATTCTCGTTGGTGCGAGAGAGAGTTTCGTTTTGAAAGGGGTACTAGGGAACGATATTTCGTTCACCTCGCTTATATGCGTTGAGGTTGTGGAGACGTCACCGCAAGGAGTTGTTGCATTCATCCGGGAATCGTGATTCGCTTAGCTCTGAATCCAATTTACTCTCGTCACTCGGGAAATCAAATACAATCTTCTTTTTTCTTTCCATCCACTATTGTGTGTATGAGCGTCTGCTTGGTGGAAAGTTTACGCGATTGTCATAGTTAGTCACTGCATTCTCGTTCCTTCTACACTATGTGAATACTTTGATGGGGCGAGAGACATTAAGTGCACACGTCAGTGGATTTAAACGTTTGCTCAAGCATAGATGACGAGAAGAGAGAGCGAGAGAGAGAGAGAGAGAGAGAGAGAGAGTTCCTGCGATTTCTCGATTTAAATTCAACGACAGTATTTGGCACTTAGCTCCACCCCGAGACTTTTAGAAATCCGCGAGACGAGACGAGAGGGCGAGATAGAAAGTGAAATTGGACATGCAGGATCTTCCTTTGCGATTACATCGATTGTAAAAAAAAAACCTATTGCCTCAGCACTGCCTCCGTCGAATATTTTTTTCTGAACGAAACGAAAAGCCATCTTTCAATCTTCGCAGAGCAATCTAAAAAAAATTCAGATTCTCCGATATTATAATTTCAAGGGGGGGTGGGAAAAAATTACAGTATCTTGTAGAGGAAAAATTGCAGAAAATAAATAAAAGACTAGCTTAGACGATCCATAGAGGGGATGCGACAGTCGAGGGAAAAAGTGAGATAACCAAAGTTGCGAGTATTTTCGCAAGGCTTATATATTTTTTTATTTGATTTTTTCCTGTATATACCTATATGGGTTGGATTTGCAAAATATATACGAAAGATATAAATAAGAGTCAGTTATGCAATGCCCATAGAAAATTCAACTATATTATATATCACGTATCCTGTTTGTACCTATATATAAAATACTCTGTAATAAAGGGATTATCGAAAGCCTTACCGTAACATCGAACAGTGGGGTCTCTCTGCTTTTCCACGAGGGATTTTTCTCCCTCTACCATCCCAATACTACTATATCCTATATACGATATATACGTAACGCCTTCCATCGGAATTGATGCGGTCCATTTTGCGAGGGTGTTACGACATACGATTATCGAGAGAGCGAAAGAGAGAGAGAGAGAGAGAGAGAGAGAAACAGAGTGAGGAGTAAAGATCCATATATAGTGGCACTTGCTGCGCGAGTTCGCTTCAGCAATCAAGGACCGCTTGATCGTCTTTCCAGGGGTGCCTGCGCCTTGGGGAGAGCGGAATGTATATCTGTACAGCGGGAAGGCACGGATGAAGTAAGAGATAGACAAAGGCGTGATATTAGACCACGAAGAACAGAGAGAGAGAGAGAGAGAGAGAGAGAGAGTAAGTACGCCTCTAGTGCTCTTGAGCACTCTCCGATGTCTTCAAGCGTACACACTACCCTCATAGACAATAAAATAGGGATTACGTCGCAAAACTGAGAGGGAAGGGGGAAAAGTATAGAACTATACAAGGCCCAATGTGTTGAGTTTCTTGCTGTGTAGCAGTTGTGGCGGTACAAGAACGACGATGACGACGTTACACATGCAAGCGCGAGAGTGAGAGAAAGAGCGAGGGAGCGTCTGCAATTATTCCCAAGATTCTGTCGTGTCGTCTTTGTCGTTTGTACTGTCCCGACTCAACCGAACCACAGCTGATAGCGAGAAAGCGGCGTATATATTGTCCCAAATTACTTCAGGCCATTTGTTGATTGCTTCGTTTATCTTACATCTCGATTGATATTCTATAGGGTTCTAACGAGAATGATCAACCCACGAAAACTGCCCGCAAGGCGTCCGTGAACATTTACGAACATTTTTTTCTGTCCAATGGTTATATATCTAATACATAACTGCATCTTCAATGGCCATTACAAATTGACATATGACAAAAGCCGGACTGTAACCTCTATTCTGGAAATATGTATCAATTTTTTTGTACTGTTTATCAAATGTTGACAAATGATTTTGGTAAATTTATAACGGCGATAGTTAAATATCATCAATTCGTTTATTTCTAGTGGCGAATCTCCAATATAAGAAGAACATTCGTTAAAATTGCAATTTATGTTGGCAATTGAAGGTTTCTTTAATAAATGTGAAAGTAATAAGCAAGGCGTCTGTCACGTTCACTATTTGATTCTGTAAAATTTAACGAAATTTCCGTTATTTTCTTTGCGTGTGAGGGAGCACATTATTTTAGAGTCTCTAACGAGAGCTCGACATTACATTGGTGCGTTAAAAATATACGATGTATTTAATTTATGTAGGTAAAATTCAAAGTAATAAAAGACCGTTAAGATATCGCAGCTGTCACAACCCTTTTTCCGTTATCAACGTTACGTTTTCATCAACCTCATTGCTTATAGATATATATAATAACATGTAATGTTCTGATATATAGTGTAGTATACGGTGAAAGATGTGCCCTCTCGAGAATTTTTTACTGGTAGACTGCAATAACGAGCATCGCTTTTTCTCTGTTCCACTCAATGGGATTCCGAGTAATAGCTACACGACGTCGTTAAGACCTTTTATTATTGTGCACTTAGGGTTCTAACGAGCCGGAGATAGAGGGCGAGTGAGAGAGGGCAAGGAGGCGGGGGGGTTGGAGTTCTGCGTGGACACGCGCTTGTACGGCCACAGGGGATGAAATGACTATAGGCCGACGCAAGGACGACAAGAACGAAGACGATGGACTTTTCGTCGTGCACGAGACAACTGGAAGTATCCTTAAAGTAAATATATATCTCGTTTCTTCTGATTCTTCTTTCATACTTTTTCTTCCTCTAACTCGTCTACACATATTTCTTTCGTACGGTCCGTAATACGCAGGTTGATGTCAACTCGTTAATCAAAAGCAGAGATTTCGAGTCGTTTATCAATATAAATTGTAATACTATTATTGGCAAGAATTGCATTATTTTTCGATAAATTTATCGATACATAGTATTTTGTACATTATGTTGACATCCTATAATTGCACAACTCACCCCACTTTCCACTGGTTGCCCCTTGAAACTGTTTGCAAACATTTTTCAATGGCTCAATGATCTATGTTGTGATTGTACCGCTGAATACTTAAATTTTAATAAGAGATGTCACTAGAAAATGTGACGTCTTTTAACTGGGAAAACCAATGATTAAACGTGAGAAGCCAGTATTGCGAATGTAATAACTGTCTAGGGTACATATTTACATTGAAGGCAGTGAATATATGAGGGGCTAAATATATACTAGTGTGTGCGGATAGTGGTAGAAAAAGGTGGAAGAACCAAAATTCCCCAGGCATCTCGATCTCTCTTCTCTCTCGTCTCTTGAACTTTTCGTATTGCCTTTGGTCGCTCTGTTACAATATACATATATGCGAGAGTAGGGTGTATTCCAAGTCGTATTGAACGACTATATAGCACTTGGCTTGGAAAGTGGTCGAGATCCACAACGTGTACGGACTAGACAAACTTATACTCGTATATTAGAGTTTCGGGCAAACATCGTTCAAGCAATCGTGCACTCTGTTTACCAATGAAGCCAAGAGGAGGAAGGTGAATTTGCGGGAAGATAAAGGAAACCATTGAGTGAGAGAAGATGCGAAGAAGCGAAGGTGAGAGATATATATGACGCTCTCTTATAATTCTCTCTCCTTCCATCTCTCGCTACACGGAAACTCTCTAGTGGTGAGAATTCGCGGACGAATAGTGTATAAGCGAGAAAGATCTCCGGTACGATTGGCACGAGAGATCGCCTCGAGTTACTCTCTCGTTAGTTAACTCCGTCGTTTCAATCGAGCGGAAGTCAACTCGTGAAATAGATCGTTTGGCGGTGTGGCAAAAGCTCGATTGGTATCGATGGTATCGTCTCAACTCCCTATATCCCACTCCGACGAACCTGTTACTGCGGCTAATGCAGTTTTGAAACTTTCGATTCGCGGGTTTTGTGTATATACATATAAACACGTACTACCGGTTTTTCGAGTACACACACAATACCGTTTCTCGAACGAAACTTCACTGTTAGTTCGCTCGTGTAACGCAAAAAACGAGTATACTTTAATTCAAGGATTCGTCTGATGTGAAGACCGCGAACGTTATTCAATGAAAAATCGGGTTCCCGCTGGTTTAAGAGCAAAAGCTAAAGTGACCTTACTTTATTTTTCCGAACCAGCAGAGCAAATTATAGCGGTTTTTGTACAGTGTACCGTTTGCTCGATTGAACTTCGAAGTTATGCCGGTTTTGAAGTTGGAACGGTGCGTTAAACGCGGAATTTTCTTGGCAACGATAACAACCAAAATGGCGTCCGAGATAATTTTCATTCGAAAAGTATATAGCAGCAGCGGACCGTAGTTTAATCACCTGTACGAAGAGATTTTATAAATAAACCTTTTTACCTGGTCACGATCTCTTCTGTACAGACAGTAAAAATAATGCTACGATGCGTTGTTGCCGGTTTGAGGGACGTTCGCATCTGCCCTGATACTCTAACCGGCGCGTACATTTATATACAGGTACATATAATACCTGGATGAAATGGATGCATGGGTGCGACAAAAAAACGTGTTTGTCCTCGAGGCACAGGAGATTGGTGTCGAGAGCGAGTGTGGTGGTGCAACGCGGTTGCGGGGTGCATGATGACGGTGAGCCCCATTGCACATACCCACACACACCGCGGCGCGGATATTGTGATAAAAAAGAGTAAAAAAAACAAGACCACAAGCCTCTAGGGAACTGCATAAACGGGAATAATCATCTCGGGGTGGCGCTTGCCGCTCTTCGTCCCACGAGACTTGAGCTGCTGTTTTCGCTGTTTTATATAATATCGACTGACCGTAAAGTAAAGGCCATAACTCACATCCGTTCAAGCGTTAAATTATCCGCATTACGCCCTTTTAATTGCTAGCAGTCGATGAGTACACATACACATCGCGTCTTTGGTACGTTTTAGCGTCACCTCGGGCTGATATTCGGCATCGACGTTGCACATACTTCGCTCGTTTGGAAAGAAAAAAACGCGACCTCTCCTCTGCCAAGACACCGTTTTTTCGTGCAATTGCTCGATCGTAACATCAGCGCAGCGGCACAAAAGGAATTGCAAAAGGGAGAGCGAGAGAGAGAGAGAGATAGAAAGAGAGAGATATAGAGTCCACAGAGTGCCCCTCGTCGATAATGATCCCAGTGTGCTGATGCACAAGAGGAGGTCTCCTCACTCGAGTGAACACTTTTCGTGCTTGCACAGTCGGAGAAAATTTCATGAGCCCCCTCAGTCATCTCTGATGCATATAGAGTTCCACAGAGGCGTCGGTATAATAACGTGCAGCTGCATGCGGAGCGCACGTTTGAGAACAATTTTTGTATAACGACGAGCACTTTTGACGTCGTAAGAGCATGTACTTAAGACCTTTTTACCACGAGTACTAGCGTGTACAGGGATAAAAATAAAATTTCGTTCATGCAGTGCGAGAAGTTTTTAGGATCAGCTAAAAAAAATCCGATAATGACGGACGGGTATGGTAGGAATTTAAGGAGGTCAGTATTGGTTACGTTTTTTTTTCCATCACTCTCGAATATCGGGCCGAAAACTGCTTTTACGGTTTGGAGGGTGCTTTGATCATTACGACATTTATTTACGATGTAAGAATTGTACACCTGCTCAATGATATTACTGTAGCTGAACATCATGAAGAAAGATCTATTATCAATGTGACTAAGCGATAAATGTTATTGTCAATGAATTAATATAAATAATAAAAATACACTCCGAGGAAATCGAACGTAACGCACATTTTTTCGAGGTCTTTGATTATCACAGTAATATACTTTAACTATTGGAGAATTTCTGTCTCTTAAGGGGGGAAATAGGGTTAGACGGTTCAAAAAATCGATTTTTTTTTTTATTTCATAAATTGTTAGTAAAACTATTGAAAAATATGTTCCCAAAATTTTAAATGAAAATTCCGACTCGTTCTATTGTTATAAGCCATTAAGGGGGGAAATAGGGTTAAGACAGCGTTTTCTCAATGATTTTCATGAATTTTTTTATAGTATAAAAAATGAATACAATTTATTGAAAATTTGAGAATATTTTATACATATATTTAAGTATATACTATAAATTATTAGCGACCCGATATTGCTTGTTTTTCTTGGTACTATTTTTTCAAACGCGTTCTTCTGAAAACGACTTTTTTTTAACTTGCGTACACGCTAGTTTGAAAAGTTTTCAACCAATCGTTTTGAAAATTGGCAGTTACTTTCTTCATAGTATTGCGCTCTATATGAACCTAAAATCGGAATATTATCATTATTTAAAATAATTTTTTTTTTGCAAATAAAGTTGTAAAAAATGGTAAAAAATCATGCTCCTCTGTTTTGACCACTGTAAAAAATTCAATTTTTTAATTTTTTTAATAGCATTTAGGTTCATATAGAAGAGAGACATATAATAAAAGTAAATTCTAACCTCGTTTGATTTCAGATGAAAATTGCGGCTTTCAGAATGTACGCAAAATGCCGAGTCTGATTGTGACCTGCTATATGGGGTCGCTAATATTTTATAGTATATACTTAAATATATGTATAAAATATTCTCAAATTTTCAATAAATTATATTCATTTTTTATACTATAAAGAAATTCATGAAAATCATTGAGAAAACGCTGTCCTAACCCTATTTCCCCCCTTAAATCTCCTGATGAACGGAGGTGTCCTTTTTAAGCTCCCTCTTTCTCTCTCTCTCTCTCTCTCTGCGCACGTTTATCGTATGCCGAAGGCGTACGATATATACGAGTGGAGACGCCACAGAGAGGAGGATCGGTCCGCGTATAATGCCGCGGGGCGCGTGAACGCGAAAGCACATCGCGCACACTCCGAGCATTCTGTGACAAGGATGATATGCTCGTATATATAGATATAACGTAATAAACAGATATATATTCCCGGCACGCGGAGAGCTATGCGTTGGACCAAACGTGCGTAAGGCGCGCAGGCTCTCGTGAGACCTCGTACTCCAACGCATAGCCGGCATACTTTGAGGAGCGTGTGTGCGAATCCATGCGGAAAGCACAGCATCAGTGGCGGACTGGTGAACCTGCAACTGGCCTCGTACGAGGCAGGATGTTCGTATGATATATGAAAGGACCTCATATATGCCGCCGGAGGGGTGCGATAATATAACTTTAATCCCTGCTTCGGCGCAACACTCCGTTTTAGCTCTCTAGCCGTTTGAGATAACGGATACCCTTCCTCTCTTTCTATTGCTATCACTCATGCCTGAGGGATGGTTGTGATGAGATGACTTGCCCAAATTCCCAATAAATTGAAATGTCATTAGTAAGATTTTCGTAATGATAACTTTATGATTATTATTATATTAATATTGTTATTAATATTATTGTTGTTCCAGTTACTATTTATCCATTGAGACAGCTTAATTCACAATGGTTAACGATAAAGTTCAAGGTGCAAAATTTCAAAAAGATGCATGAACAGAAAACTTCCTCCCTGAAGATCTTCTGGATTGGGATGTATCAGTCTCTTCGAACGGCTCAAAAACGCGAAAGACTCGTTCTCCGATACGGTAAAACCAATCGCGTTGAAATTTTGGGCACAAAGTCTGAACGGTGGCACATAGTGGCTAAACTTCGGGCAGTTCAAAATTTTGAAAAAAACTCTACAGTTTCAGTTACCATGGGAGAAATTACTGAATTTTTCACTGTTAGACTCAACGGATTGTTACACCCTCAGTTTAGCCACTGGGCAATATAAAAACACATATTTTGCGCATTGTTTCATCTTGTTCCATGCAGAAATTATCGAAAACGAAGGTTTTTCCGTTTTTGCTAAAAAAAATACCGACTTCTGCCTGTTTTACCCAAAATTTAGTGCGCCAGTATTCCGAGTAGCGGCGCTAACGTCGGTTTCTGAGAAGCATGCTTTCTCTATCCGTTCCTTACCTAGGAGACCGGCATCAACGGCGGGAGAGACACGGTAATCGTGCCCTTGCGCTGCAAGACAGAGAGACATATAGCGAACATATGAAATTCTCTCCATCTCTCGGATATTCTATTTTTCGATAAAACTGGGAATAGAGACGAAAGCTTTTTTCATCTCTCGCTCTCTCTTTCTCTTTCTCTCTTGTTGCCTCCGATTTTCTCGCAACTCGTACATTACAACACCTCGTATAGCCTCGTATATGGCTGGATAGGAAATGGAATATAGAGGGGTAACAACGAATAAAAACGAAGGAAGGGGAAATGAAATACGTGCTCCGGCGCCACGTGCGAACGATTCGGGATAAACGCACCCACTGTACTACCGTAATGTATGGTACACGTATAAGGATAGTATAGCATATACCGATATTTGTTGTCGCCAATGCTATACTTGTGTATATGTATGTAGGTGTAAAAGGTATAATAGTATATTATATATGAAACTTGTATGGTATACGAGCTTTTTATTATCGTTCTACCATTTCTTTCTGCCGTTATGAGAAGAAAATGGTGTAACTTCTATCGAGTGAAGTAAATGCTGGAGAAAGAAGGTGTTATATGTGACTTTGCACATTGAGAATTTTGTATACATCGACCTATATACAGAATACAGCGACGAGAAAATGGAATGCTGGGAAGTTGGATGGTAATATGCATTAAAAAGTGGTCAATTAATACCCAGCGATCCATTTTTATGATGAACAGCGCGATTTGCTATATCTATAAAACGGTTCATCCCACCGCGCTTTGCTTTTTTCACATTGAATTTTCATTGTTGGTGAATTCTGTACTTCTTGTTCTGAATTTTTCTCCTTCGTTATTTCGATTCCATTTCATCTTCTTGGAGTCTCATTCGCAGAGAGAAAGAGAGAGAGAGAGAGAGAGAGTATACAATATAAATTTTACCAAGGGCTGCAACGAACCTTTTTGCGGAATATTTTCTATATTTATTCCTCACATACTATGCACGTCGGAGAAACCATTTTCATCATCTCGTCAAATATTACTCGCCGAGAAAGCTTCTCCGACTTCATAATGTTCTTTTTTTTCTACCGAGGAAGAAGCGAGAGACTCGATCGAGATAAGAAGGACATATACTTATATGGGATCGTTATTATTCGGCTCGCGTTTCTCGTCAACATTCAGCAAGATTGGACAAACATTGCAATATACATTTTCATGTAGGCAAGCTGCCGTGTATAACTGGAGAAATATAGAGTTTGTAGGGTTTCGGTATGAGATATGTACGAACAAGATTGACTGCATTATTAATTGAGAAGCGCTCCCTTGATCTCTCTCGTTGTATAGCGCGCATCCTGCTGATTTAAGGTAGTAGTCTGGTAACTTAAGCCGATTTTCATGTCTTTTTTGGAGGGCGGTTTTTTGTAGGAAAGTAAAAATGAATCGTTTTGGATATTTAGGATGTTTTTATTTACATATTAAAGATACAAAAAAAATTTTTTTTTTTAAATCTAATAGTTTATTATTATTATTATTATTATTATTGATCGAAGTTGGTACCTCGAAAAAAAGCGCGTGGGTGGCCCCGGTGGTTTTGGCTCTTGATGTTATCTGAAATAAAAAATTCTTGATAATTCTTAATCTATAGACATGTCATTCTGGTCGGAACTACTGAAGTTAAATTTCATGGATAAATAACGAAATGGCGGACTTTGGAAAAAATACTTTTTTTTCCAAAGTCCGCCATGTCTATAGGTTAAGAATTATCAAGAATGTTTGATTTCAGATAACATCAAGAGCCAAAATCACCGGGGCCAACCACGCGCTTTTTTTTCGAGGTGCCAACTTCGATCAATAAAAATAATAATAATAAACTATTAAATATTTTCAAACAAATTTTTTTTTGTATCTTTAATATGTAAATAAAAACATCCGAAATATCCAAAACGATTCATTTTTATTTTCCTACAAAAAAACGCCCTCCAAAAAAGACAGGAAAATCGGCTTAAGTTACCAGACTACTACCTTAAATATTTTGTTTTCATTCGTGCATCTTGATAGTCTCATGCATCGTTCCAGACAATTTTCTAAGTTAAAGAATATAAAATTATCGGCAACCATTGATCGCCGCTCGGACATCAATTTTTTTTGTCTGCATCATTGATCGATGAAGATAAAACGAGAGTTAAATTTATTACATAATTTGGCACATTCAGGTCGAATTAAAAAAACAAACCACGAAAATTACGTAATATTTGAGAAATATTTACTGTTTTGTAATCAGATCCCATTATTATCGTCTGTTTATGCACTTTGACGTTCTTCCGCCTCGACTTCTCTCGTTACCACCTTCGCGTTTTGCATAAAAGCTCTCGGAAACTCGGCGTCAAAGGGCCCTTGAGGGATTTCACGTGGTCGTTCGGGGCTAAAGGTGAGTGCGAGGCGCCGTTCGGACATACACTTGGCCGATTTCACGTGCATTACATCCATTCAACAGACCTCTCAGACCTTTGAAATCTTGGCGCATATACCGTGTCGAGCTTCTTGCTCGTAGCCATTGGATGTACTATTCACGAGCGAAAACCCAGAAGGGCAGAGAGAGAGAAAGAGAGAGAGAGCGTTTACTTGGTAGCGGAAAGGGTTATTGCAACTTGTGTTCAAGCCGAACGATTTTATACCTCTCTCGCGACTGAGCGAGTTCACAAGAATCGATATATATATATATATATTAAGGTTGCAAACGGGATACAACGATCGATTTTTATTTCCACTTTAGCAAAGTTTCAGGCGCTTTTGTCGATAGGAAACCTCTTACTGATTGTGAGTCTACTAGAGACGTTTTGAAAACCCCCGTCAAAACCCAAAATCGATGAAACGGGAACCAAGTTATGATAACCAAGTTATGATAAACGGTAACCATTTGAAATTTCTACATTTTTAGGTTTCGTTCAACTAGGTTTTTTTTCAACGTTTCGATACCCTATTCGATCGGAAATTTTCCTCTGATTACGAATAACACCGAGTTTTTGTCGAAAACACAAACAATCAATGGGAAAAACGCAAAATCGAAAAAAATCACTTTTTGGACGATTTTCAATGAAATTTCCGGTTTCTCAAAGATATGACTACTGAATTAGTAATCAGCGAGTCGAAATACATCGATATAGCGTCCTAAAAGAAAATTTAAAAATTCAAAATTTTTTTGCCTTTCGGCCAAACAGAAGTGGCTTCACTAAAATCGCTGTAACGTTGATTCCCGATGAAGTTGAAACCCCGCTCAGAGATTGTCATAAAAATAATACGAGTGTTCTGTGAAACTAAAAAAAAAGAGTTTGTTAGAACGGAACGTCGTTTTTATATCTCCCTTAGTAATCAATATCGGCTGCTAATAAGTAGAAGTACGTAACCTACATTGATTTACGTGTTAAATGGCATAAGTTACGCCTTTTTGCGTTTCAGGAGTGGATATTATGCTTCAGCGAATAATAATCATTTCGAGATCATAATTCTCAGGCTCGTTACATGAATTTTCACAAACGGGGCTGTTTGTAGGAGTTTGTATTGATGGATATAGGGTACCGTGATACCTCGGTATACTGGCAAATTTGAATATGCTCGAATTGACAAAGTAACGAGCCTAAGATTGATAAGATCGCATGGCTGTGAAATCACTTTGCCAAACAACCTTTGTATGTTCCGGGAATGACCTACTTCTTTTAACCCGCGCCTGGATTTGCCACAACCCTTTTCCAAGAATATAATGCCGTGATATATTCAATATATATAGTTATATTTTGTATCCTCAAAGTAACCGCACATATAACGACAGTTCTCTCGAAGTGATGTCTATCGATTCGAGCGTTAAAGGCCCGTTACTGCCACACGTTCCACACGAGGCCTCTTGTTGTCGAGTGACGACGTTCCAGCAGTTTCTTCCATCGAACCATCTCACTTTCTTTCCCAATAGTGCTCTTGTTCGTCTCTCGTGAACACAACATTTCAACGTTTCATCGGATCTTTTTCGCACGACACTTTTCCCGATATCGTATACACATTTATAGCATACACAAAAACAGGAGCTGTTACTACTAAACTTTTGGTCACCGAATTTTGCTCCTGACGAAATAGATGCAGAAATAAATGCAGAAACATAACGTCAAATTACGTGAAAATTTTGATACTCCCACAAATCGTGGAATTGCTCTTTTTGTGATCGTCGCTAAAAATTCAAAGGATCATCAATCAGTCATTCTTCTCCCGATCTGTTGTAAGTGCATTACGCGTAGACTGTTTTAAGCTGTTGGAAAAACCGTCCCACGCTCCGTACAAGGAGTAAAGAAACATTTATTCATGACTATCTCGGCGACACCTCAATTTGAGAGAAACGCTTGCTTTCTAAACTCGTAAATTTATTAAGAGATATATTTGTCTCACGATACTAAAAACAAAGCGGATACAAGATGTAACGGTGATTTTCTCACGCGACGGACTATAAATGCAGTTTTTTTTCAGTCTCCAAAAGTATCGATTTGATTCGCTTATAACTAATCGGTATGTAATGTCGGATATTTAATGAATTTCTTTTTGCTAATTCAATTTGTAAAATACCAAATAAATTATTGCGTGCTCAGTGAAGATTGTATTTAATATTCAGCAGCAATCATCAATCTTATTCTAGATTTCGAATTTTGATTTTTTTTCAAAATTCAATTAACGCGAATAAAATAAAATAATTGGGACAAAATTCAGTTGACTAAGTGGGTAGGCATACAAATAATAAAAATTGCACGAATTGTATCAATTATTGGCATCAGGAGGTATATTCAATGAGCAGTAAGCTCGTGATATTAATCGCATTGTCGAATCGACAATGTTTTGGTATATACACGCACACAATGAGATAAATGGGGGAAGAGAGTCGTTCGGTGCAAATAGTATTTTATCAAGCATCGATGACTATCATCGAAAACGCGATCGGATATGCTGTTGTATTTAACGATTGTACCTGTCTCGTATATGCGCATACGTACCGTTTTCTCTCTATCAACGGGATACGCACACAATCGTTTCGATCGTTTCGATACACGACATGTATTGCCAGCTAGTCATTGTTTCGCCACTCCCGAGAACTGTGAAGCGTTGCTGCGTTTTTATTCGTTGCCCAGAGCAATTTGCTACCAGTTCGATTGGGTTTTGTTTTTTTTTTAATGTTTTTTTTTTTGTTTATTTTGCATCCGAATGTTTAATTTTACGCGTGGAGTATGAAACGCGAATAGCACCAATAGCGGACGGTTTAGCGCGCTTTTATTTTGCACTCAACATCAAAGATTACTCTGTACGATATTGTCGAGAGGTTGTTTCAAATGTTACGTGACCAATGATATTTTTCAACTCGTGGAGGGAAATTTGATGTATTTTATCGCCGTTAGATGAAAAATATGCATTTAATCATTTCGTTATGAAATTAACTAAGTGCGCGAATGGTACATCAATTTTTAAGGTTTTAACATAAAATGTGTATGATGTCATGATGGGTGTATTTGTGGATCTTTGGGTGTATTTGCGTGCGAGAGAGAGAGAGAGAAAGAGGGACATGGCGACAGATCTCATCATCTGGCACGCAAAGATGAACACTGGTGGCATTCTAGTTGTATTTGGCAGTACACGAGCTCGGATTGTCACGCGTTGGTGCCTCGACATTAGGTTCCGTTTTCACGGTGTGTTTGCCACACTTCCGAACAGGTTAAATTTATTCAGGCGTTAATGGCCCAACCACTCTATCTCTCTCTCTCTCTCTCTCTCACTTCGTCTATTTCTCTATCTCTGTTTCTCTCATCTCAATTTGAAGCAGAAGGTATGTTACACACAAGGTGGTGCTATACGGCGAGATATTTTGCTTCTCCAGCAGCAGAATGGAATACCTCGAGGAACGATGCTATTCGCTGGCTTTGGTTAAGCTTCCACGAAACGTTTTTTTCATCCCTATGATCTAGAGATGAATACCATTCGAAAGAATAACGATTTACGATACTGTATAAACAAAATTGGTACGATACATTGAAAAAATGTATTTCAATTTTTTTTCAGTTAGTCGAAAGATAAAATGGTAATTTCTTTTTTGACGGATTTTGGATACTCTTAAAAGTGTCCTTTTTACGATATTCATTATAATGTCGACGCTGCTTACGAAAACTAGCATGTTTCAGATTTCTTACGAAAACAAGCACGCTTGATATCTGCGCGAAAATTAGCATGTTTCGGCTTTTCCAACGAAAACTAGCACATTTCGTTATTCGCCGCGAAAACTAGCATGTTTCGGCTTTTACCACAAAAACTAGCAAGTTTTGATTTTCATCGCGAAAATTACCACGTTTCAGTATCACTGGAAGTGATTCTCATTTTTTACTCCACGTTTTTTGAACATCCTTTTTACTCCAAATTGACGAAATATTTATGCTTGTCACTGTTTTATACTGTTTTATTTTTTGTTTGAATTTATTTCATACATATTTTACTGTTTGAATTTTGGTCTGCTAGGCTTATCACAAGATGGCAAACAGCAAATGCCTCGTCATTTTGGAGTAAAAAAACCATGGTAAAAAAAATTAGAGAAAAGAAAATCGAAAACAATTGCGGTGTATGCAAAGATAACAATGTCAGTTTTTTTCCCTCTTCCTACTTCGTTCAAGACCTGACATTTCTCGAGATATCTCAATCGATTGTTTAGAAGATTTTGTCAATTGTACTTTATACTTATACTGTACTTTATACTTTAGTCGTTGATCAGTCCAAGATTGTGTTTTTTTTTATGAAATAAAAACACAATGAACGATTCTTCAGACTGTAAGTAGAATATACTTTTTATAAACAATAATTTTGTTCAATTCCATCGCTGACTCCGAAACTTGAAGTCATGAAAAATATCATTGATGAACAATTTTACTTTTTGAGTGGTGGAATATTGCGTATCGTATTTGTGAATCATATTTTCAATAATGTTATTATTTTTTTAATAGAAAACGTATATAAATGTTTAAGGGTGTACGGGCGACACACCCTTAATGTTTTTCATTTATTCCTTATAGTGCTCTCAAAAAAATTATTAAAACATTTGTGAAAATTCTGAATCTTATTCGATTTAGTTCGGCAAATATACTACTTTTTCCAGTGCAAATCGAAATATGCTAGTTTTCGCGACGAAAGCCGAAACATGCTAGTTTTCGCGTCGAATATCGAAACGTGTTGATTTTCGTGGTGGAATTCGAAACGTGTTAATTTTCGTAAGAAATTTGAATCGTGCTACTTTTCGTAAGCAGCGTCGATATAAACAAAATTGTTACGATACATTGAAAAAATGTATTTCAATTTTTTTTCAGTTAGCCGAAAGATAAAATGGTAATTTCTTTTTTGACGAATTTTGGATACTCTTAAAAGAGTCCTTTTTACAATATACATTATCATGTTATATTGAAAAACTTGTTACTTGTAAAACATCGATGAGTCTTATGAAACTCGACGCCACTGACACGAATAATTAATTCTTGATTTCGTCCCTCGCTAAGCGTAGTCTTCATCTATATTTCAAATACAAGCGGGATGTACCTATGTATATATAAATATATATGCTCCCATCGTTCGACATGAATTCTCCGATAAATTCCTGAGAGTCTCGTCAATTTCAAATTCTATCATTAATCGTCGTAAGTCGCTCTCGACCGAACCGCCAAGGACTGAAACGACGTTAATACGTCTTATTCCATCTATCCTTAATTTGCCTAATTCTCTCTCTCTCGCTCTGTCGTAAACGTGATCGATTTTGTAATGTACGTCTCGACTACGACAGTTTCTCCACGATTCGTCTCTATACTAATTCCCTTTATCTTCGATTTCTCGATTCTCCACTTCACATTAATAATTCTCCATTGAGTCCATTAAATTTCGTCGGTTATGTAGTCAGAAGATAATGACAGTGAAACATGATGATGGCAAATAAAGAGAGAGAAACAGAGAGAAGTCGAATTAATATATTAGGTACATGGCTTCCAACAGGCTCTACGATGACTTTTGGACGATAGCAACTGTCGGAGTTTTCATGAAAGATGCATATTGGACGGTTGAAGGTAATCGCGATTACCGTTGTGGTACAAAACCGCGAAGGGTATGTCGTAAAGTCTGCGTAAAGAAGCTCTCCCGCGCTCTTCTCCACCTACATTTGCACAGACACATATCTAGCGGACAAAAGGACATAACTCATATTAGTTTACCAGTCAATCTGTGAGTGACGGCCTTTTGTATGCAAGCATTTAAGTGTCCATAAATATATACACATATATATGACAGGAGGAGTGAGAAGAGACATAGCTCACGCGCGTCGCACTTCTCATTGGAGTAAGCGTTACATACATACGGCGGTACACGCCAGTGCGCCACCTCATCCTCTTCGTCTGCATGCAGAATTCAACGTGTGGCTCTGGGGTTAGCGCAGCGCAACGCGCGGGGGCGTATATGCCGTGTGGCTCACGTTTCAAGAACCCCCCGAGGCAAAGACGCACACACACCTATATATACATACACAATACGTGTGCGAAATTGTCCAGAAACTTGGACCGTGAGCGCAATACTTGCCAAGATTCGAGACACCGCAATAAGACTGTGCGAAGCCGTGTCTCACATACGTTACGCCGTATATACGTCCAATGGAGGGGTGGGGTGGGGTGGGCGTGAATGCGCCTCCAACTTATTTGCGCTCAAAGTTTCTCTAGCTCTGTCTCTCGACTTCTCGAAATTACGGAGAACATGTGTGACACTCTCGCTCTCTTTCTCGTCGGGTTTTATGATATACGGTACGTACTTTGTTGTACTTTAGGTCCATTACAATTTCGTAACGAAGGAGAGAGAGAGAGAGAGAGAGAGAGAGAGACGTACATGGCCACACGTGGAGCTGAATAATTTATGTCGTTAGCGAAAGAACGAACTTTCGTCGGGAATACAAAATTTAATGTAACCGGAGTGCATTACACGTGAATCGTACGATGGTTTTATTGGAGTACGCCTTCATTCGGAAAGTACGATCGATTTGAATTTTACAAATTTCTTTGGACAACTCAACTTTTGAGATTCTCACGTCATTCAAACTTTGCAAATAACGTTCATTTGTTTCAAACAATGACAATGAGATTATAAAATTGGTGATTGAAAAAAATGCGATAAAGAAATTGCACAACACCGGAGTGAATCGTCGGTGCAACGATTTTCGTTAAAATATAAAATGTACGTACAATTTTTTATGACGCAACCGCGGTTATCGCACGTGAATTGTACTATTCTTTCGCACAATGGCGAATAATTACATCGTGAAGATAAAATGGGAATAATAAAATACACGACGAGAAGATATTTCTGTTGTAGTCGTTGTATATGAGGGGGGGAAAAAACGGCGAACCTAGAGAAACATTCAAAGTGAATTACAAAAATCCAAGCGGAGTGCTACTTTGCCGCACTTTGGCATATCCCCGGGAGCTTATAATGCCACAAGAGGTGAATTTATTTCACTCACCCGTTTCCAGGAATATACATATATACGTTCAACTTCACTGCCTTTTTTCCCTCCAATTCTCCGTCTCTCGCGTTCTCTCATATTCTCCTTCTTACCGCACGCGTTATCCCGCGGGTGAATGCAATTTTCGCGCATAAACAAAATGCCCGAGCGGCCCATCCAGCGTTCATGCTGACTCGGGACTCGCGCGGGGGATTCGCCCTACTCGCTTCACTCTGCGGGTGGATAGAAAGGGCGCGACGGAGAGTGACAAAAAAAAAGAGAACGAAGAAGGATAAATGCTTCTGTTTCTCTATTGCACATAGTACTTATAAACTATACATGTATAACTGCATACTCCAGGCACGACCGGTACATATTTATATACATGGATACATTTATTTATACGAATAAGGATACGGCTCGCACTGTATTCTTAGGCGTTTTGATATGCGAAACGTACGTGAGTCACGAGAGTTTTCCGCCGAGCTGGTAAGAGAAAGAGCTTGGAAAAACGAATGAGAGAGAGAGAGAGAGAGAGAGAGAGAGAGAGAGAGAGAGAGAGAGAGAGAGAAAGAGAGAGAGAAAGTCTCGACGAAAGAATGAGAACAAGAGAATAAAAGAGAGTGAGAAAAACGGTAATGCCATTGCACGGCTTTATTGCGGTAGCGCCTGCACGAAACTCTCTGTGAACGAGCAATGGACGCTGGGGGGTGGGGTTGGGGGGGGGGGTGATGAAGGGAGACGAGGGACTGCGAGAGACGGCACGTTTTAAAAACTTGGGTAGAGTGCAAAACTGTAGAGCCGCGAGTAAGAAAGAGATGTAACTGAGAGAGGAGAGAGCGGCAGAGGTTTCTGTGTGTGTGTGTGTGTGTGTGTGTTTCTCGAGTCCGCGCGATCCTCGCTCTCGGGAGTAGAGGGAGATGGGTGGAGGGCCCTCCTAGCGGGGGTGTGAGAGAATAATAGAAAAGTTACGTTTCGCGAGTAGAGTGTCCTCCGGACCAGAGAAAGAGCCCCGTGGCGCGAGCACAACGCTTTGCCTACTCTGTTATGTATAGTGAACTACCGGCGTGCGGGGATAAGGAGTGACTGGAACTACAGGGTTGTAGTATATGCGCTCTTTCTACCACTACTGTCACGTTCGGTCGCGGACTACGTATTTATAGCTTCTAATTTATTGTCAGAATTTAATGGGAACTTCCATTGTCTCCGACAAAAAGAGAGAAAGAAGAGAGGGAGGAGAGGAAAGCCACCCCATCCCAGCGACGCCGTCTCGGCAAGCTACTTTGCCGCACTCGAGCGTTATTTCCGCCGAGCCACCATACGTTCAACTGTATTTTATTTTATACTTGCGATGTAATATATTTTTTTAAATGCTAAATATATCCGCCATGAGAAACGCCTTTTTTATACAAAAAATGAAGGAAAGTATAATATAAAATTACAATAAGTCTGCGAGAACGTTACGCTGATACTCGTGCTTCACCCACGCTTGCTGCAGAGGTCGCCACTCTCGAGGGAAACTTCGCTATCTCGTTTAATTAGTAAGTTGACGGTGTTTCGATAGCCGGCAAAAGATATATATATATATATATATATATATATATATATATATGCATATATTATATAACTCCTGGAAGAACGAAGAGGAGCATCTTTCACTGCCCTCGGGGTTCATTGTCGTCTTGCGAAATTAAAGAGGAAAATTGAAAGACGCGCGCGAATGTAGCCCCGCGCAACGAGTGAACGGCCGGAGTCAGCTACTCACTGCCCAACTCATTCCTTCCGGGCCCTTCACCTCCCGGCGTCGCCATTCCGTCATAATGAATTCGTAAACTTTCTTTTTAAATTCTCATTTCTCTCTCGCTCGTTCTTTTCACTTCTATACTCTCCTGGCTCTTCTCAGACGCTCCAACATTTGAGGTTTCGTTATAATGCCGAAGTTTTCTTGTTCTTCACATTTCATATTACAAAGAAGCTCAGTGGTGCATTTATATTTTCATTAAAAACTGTCTGCTCCATTTCATTCGCAGAACAACAACGTCAATGGTGTTGGATTATGAAAGAGAATAAAGCGAATAATAATATATAGGATCGAGTTGTCCTGTGACGTTTATATGCTCGTAAACAGCTTAATCCTTGATTAATAGAAACTCTAAATGAATAATTCGTCCGATTCAATAATTCACGATCGTCAATGAGAAACCGTAGCCATCGAGCCATTTCCTCTTGTTGATTACACCAAGAGTTCCGTAGCGTTTTGATTGGATCTCTGGGGCACCTATACACATATATTAATGTGTCTCACAGTGAGTTGATGATGTCCGCTTGAATCAAACGTGGTCCCCGAAGCTACGAACTGGTGCAACGGCAACACACTCCGGGTGAGCTGAAGCTTCCCATCATCCTCTATATTGCTACCGATAGAGCCACACTCCTACGTTCGCGCGCCATCAGGAAATCACGCTAAACTAATCGATAATTCATTGGCGAATTTAATCGTCCGAGAGGAGTAATACCCGACTCCCTCGAGTTCTCTGGCGAAAGCTCCGTTAACTCATATGTCAATGGATTCACAATTCCGGAAATTATTTCCCCTAAACCTCATCTTCGTCATCAAATAATCTGACGACGAATCTTTTTCGATTAACAAATGGGTTTTTATTTAAATAAAATATATTTGGAAATGCTTCAAATTGCTCTGACCACGTAAATTATGTTGAGTCCGAGTAAATGTTATTTATCTATCTAGAAGTGTATTTAAATTGAATGAAACAGTGTTAATAGCGTCAGAGTGCTAATAATGATGACGCTTATTCGATATGCCAGCAAAATATATAGGCGAGAGAGAGGTTTGACGACGAAACTCTGTGTACTCTAAAACTTTACTTGCATTCGTGAATGACATTAGGCAATATATTCATGCATGCGGGATATATATATGTCACACACACATATACATATATCACTAGCTTTAATGTGCATACGTATATTAGCAGACAGAGAGAGAGAGAGGGAGATAGGAAAATGTTAAAACGACTGGATTATGCCGAGGCCGATGAATAATTTAACGAGACGTTATGAGTACGCGTGCCATAGCGAACGGAGACCTTTTGCTGGGTTTGGTGAACGATAAGTGGTGCACGGCTTTACGAGCAAAAGTGAGACCCTCTTTCGGGTGGGTAGCTCATCGCGCAGGGCTTGTGGAAGCGAGGAGGATCGACAAAATGTAAACGACGATAGGAATAGTGTAACAGAGAGATGGCAAGGAATATATAGGGATGTAGAGCGAGATAGCATAAAGGGATGTGCCTGGGTTGGTTCTGGCAAAGTTAACCCCGTAAACGTGTAAACCCCACGTTGTAACATCACCGAAACCTCCAACCTGTTTTATAGGTTTACTGGCGTGTCATACACGCATCTAGAATTTACTATGAAGGCTTTTCATACAAACTTTCGAGCTCAGAGACACACACGCATACACACATTTGTATATATCAATATATAGAACGGTGAAATCGGATATGCACACATATGTAGAACCACCAGAGAGCGAGCACTACAGGCGCACAAACGTATTATTAGCTGGTGCATATGTGAAAGCACTTTGGGAGTGTTTTGCGACGAGTTCGGTGCACATGGAGCCCGTCACTCGTCTAAAAACGCAATTGTCCCTTCCATGTTGATATTCCGATATCGCCATATGTACTCCATATGGATATATATATATATATACATACGTAGGTTCAATACACAATCTCCATTTATGAACCGAGTGGTTGAAATTCGACCTATTCGCCAGTGCATCAAGCAGTGATGCACCTCATCGTGTTCCAGAGCATTTTGCACGTTCATTTATTTATGCAACACAACGACCATTCCGGTCTTTCTCTTTTTCTCTTTCTCTAATTGTCCCGAGTGCCCTCAATAACACGTTGTGAATGTTCACACTATCGTCTTTCACACACACGCGGTTGACCAGTAATGGGTGCTCTTCGAATGAAAAACCATTAGAAACCATTTTCTGACAATTTTGTTATATTTTAAGTTATTGTAAAAAGAAGAGAATATTAAAATTGTTCGATACAAAAGAATGAAGCCCTTATTATTCCTATTCATTCTGTTATTGTTTCTATTTTTTTAAATATTTTATTATTGTCTGTTCCATACTCTTGCGGGTTTTTACGTATGAACCTTCCCAATCTTCCCTCCTATCACTGCCTACCTGCACTATGTTAAACTAACATAACTTTCGGTAGCATCCGCAGCTGATTTTTTAGCTACACTGTATTGCATTCGTCGTGAACACAGGGAAACTGCGAAAAACCCGTGCCGATATACGTGCTTTTATTTTTACCGAGGTTCAGTTGTCTTACCATCAAAAACTCAGAAAAACTGCGTCCCGCTCGGTAGTCGGCAAGCCAGTGCACGGCTAAGCGGTCACCCACCCCTGTGCTCACCGTGGCTAATACTGCTTGACATGGGAGATTGTCGAAGCCGCGCACCGACCACACATCCGCTGCTGTCGGTGTTATTGTTTTTATAAAAAGACTAATTGCATCATGTTTATTAGAAAACAATAGCTCATCCGATTTTTGTCAATAGAAATCTATATATATATATAAATGAATCCCTATTTCCCTTGGTCACGCCATAACTTGAGAACGGCTTTACCGATTTCATTCATCTTTTTTTTTAAGTTTTCTAATACTTCGTAGAAGGTTCTTACGGAAAGAAAAATTAAGAAAATTGCGCAGAAAATTGAAAAATTTCAGAAAACTTAACGACTATTTAACCTTCGCGCGTTTGACATTTCGCGCGAAGCAAATGTGATTTAATAGATGGATCGGTCGGCATCTATCGATCAAAAAATTCATTGTGTAAGCGATAAATTCAAATTCAAACATTCGCGCCTATGAGACTACCAACTTATAGCCTACACTTATAGGTTCTGTGATGTAGATAGAATGACGCCAGCAGCAGTAGTGGTAGAGTACATTAGAGGTTAATAAAAGTGAGAGTTCGCGCGTTTGACAGTTCGCGCGAAGCAAATGTGATTTAATAGATGCATCGGTCGGCATCTATCGATCAAAAAACTCATTTATTAATTTCTCAGTGCGCAGTCCATTCGATCTGAACGTTTATCCAGTTTTGAGTTTGTTGAGTGAGTTTTTTGAGAAGTGTTTGTTTATCGCAGTTAGTTCACCGTAATCACGCCTTATATTAAAAGTTTAATTTAATGTCGATTTTTGGTAAGTTTTGATAGAAGACTAACACGTGGTATACATGGTTATACAGAAACACTAAGGAGTCAATTTTTTATTTTCAGTTACAATAAACACTGTGTTTTTTAAATCATTTTTTTTAAATTATTTATTCCAGTTCGAATTGAATATTCATAGCTCACACAGGACAACGTCTGTCGGGTCAGCTAGTTATTTATAATTATTTTATTGTTATTTTTATTTGATCGATGAATGTTTTATTGCTGTTTAATACGAGTGGGATCTAGGAACGTGCGACATATATGAAACATTCAGACCACCTTGTATGATCGAATAAAATCAATGTATACATTTCTCACCGTATAAAATGGACAAACCTAAGGGGAGAATGAAGCTACGAGACATATCCTGAATGAAGAGGCGCAACATACGAGGGAGAAAAACGTTTAATTTCAGCCGCTCGGCGAATACTAGCGAACGGAGATGCTTTTCCCGAATGACGTGGCAAAATTTTCTATCTCCTAGATGATTCATTTCCGTCAAACGAGATACAGTGATAAGCGAATGAACAGCAATGTCTAAATCGTTACGAGCTTCAAAGTCACGCGGAGAATAATGTACTTCAAATGGAAAATGACGTGAATTGCCTTACGAGATGAGCAGTAAAATATAAATAATAAAGCAAGCATCGTTTGTAAGAGTTATTCGTTTATAATAAATATCCGTATTTTAACAATTAATTACTTAAAACTATTTCGCTGGGAAATCATTTTGAATGTTTTTTTTTTTCTAATTCTCATCATGCATCCGTTGCAACTAAATTGCTTTTTTAGACAATCATTTTCGAATTTCCTTCAAAGAATATCGTGATATGGTTCACCTCGAACGATAATCGCGAAATTGGTTCGGAGACCCCGACCGTGGCGCCATCGGATACGAATCTCGATAGGGCGTTCGTCCGGAAAATCTTTCGTCCGCTCCCTCTGCGGAACGAGAGGTCTCGGAGACGCTCGTTATAGAGCTTTCTTCAACAGTCAAGCGAGTCGATTCTTCACCCTCTGTTGAAAGAAAACGAACCACGACGAAGTTTCGTGAACTTTTGCCGATGATTTCGCGCGCAACGTTCGAGTTTCGTGCCGGTAGCGCGAATGCAAGACCAACTTCCCAAGGCTCGATATCCGGCTTTGAAAGAATCATCGATGGCTTCCTCAGTGGAAATACTAAAAACTTTTCTACAACGAATAAAAAATTGTCGCTCCATTGCACGTCGGTTATGATATACTAACTGCCAAGCTGATATAGAAATCGTGCGAATGAAAAACAAGCAAAAAATAATTTAACAACACATAGGGTTAAAAAAAAAACATTAAAAATACTCTTTAATATTAAATAGGTTAAATGCATTGAAAGTCATTTTCGTTCAAGACAATTGTTGATGTTTCATCTACAAGAAACTGTTTATTGAATAATTACTTTCGATAGTTATTTTGTCGTACGTAATCATTCCAAATTATTTTTCTTTCAAATGTTTACCGTACCTAACGCAAACGTTTACCATACCTATCCACGGGCAGAAAAATAAAATGAAAAATTGAGCGAAAGCGAGAATACGTTAGGGGTGAAGAATCCTCGCCGTTGAACGGAGCAAAACGTCTGCATGAGAGTCCACCTTGGGAGTCCCCAAGGAGTATGAGAAACTACAAGCAAGTCACGCACTTGCAATCTCCATACATCACCGTCCAAGCGTGTAAACTTTTCAACTCCCTCGCATATCCCGCTAGTCCAACCTTTTTCTCCAACGACTTCTTGACTCCACTCTCTTCTCCAGTTTCCTCCTCAACCTTTCTTCCGTATCTTCTTTTGCTTTCTCTCTCACGCACACGATAAACACACCAGTTGCAAACACAATGATGCCCATGTTCACATCGACATCACTTAACTATAAAACTTCTCTGACTCCCTGTCCTTCTACAGCAGCTTCTCGTCCGCTTCATCCCCCTTTTAACCCCGTCGGTCTTATATTCCGCCATGATTTTCCTTCCGCACCGCTTGCGTCCATAGACTCGGGACGTTTCGGTCCTGAAGTCATTCGGACGTCTCTTTCTGCGACGTTCTCTTTCTGCGATTTAAACTCCCTGGCGTACCGCCACGGAATTATTGAAGCTCAATTGGAGCCGGCAAGACTTTGACTAGTCAGGCAAGCTATAGCATCCTCTAGTCTCTCTTTGTCCACTGTGTCTTTTTCCATCGTCCATTTTCCCCGTTCGGCCGGGACCTCTGTTCGCATGACACACACACGTACTTCGGCCATTCGTTGTCTTTCTCCCTCGCTCTTTCGTCTATACTCTATAGTTTCGACCAAAAGGACTTTTCACGAAGCGGAAAAGACGTCGTCGTGTCTCGCGTCTCGTTTCGTCCTCGATCCAAGACTTCGGCCACCGAGGGCTTGGCACATCTATGTCATCTTTCCCTTGTTTCCGCTGGGAGTCTCTTTTCCCGATTCCTTTTCCTCCTTTTTCTCTCTTTCTATCTTTCTTGCTCGTTATAGCTACAATAAAGCTTCCAATCTTTCCCTCTTCTCCGCCAGCCATGGTCTCGACGAAGCTCAGAGAAACCATTTGTCCGGAAGCTCCGTTCAAACTGATCGAACTTCTTTTTTTTTGTTGGTTGTCGTCTTATCATCAACGATAAATACTTTTTCATTGCTCCGCATGTCTGGAAAAATCTTCTGCAGTCATCGTTAACATTTATCAGACGTATTTTCTTTTCTTTTATTCCCAGCTGTTAATAACAGAGAGGTAGTGCTGACGTATTACCGAATCGTTCATAAATTCGCACCACTGTCGACAAAGTTTTGGTGGATCACATACAATGGGGCAAATTAAATGTTGTTCAACCACCACCGAGAAGACTCTGTTAAAAATATCGAGGCAACTTTACCGTCTCTTTAAATATACACGCATGCATTGCCACTCCTAGCAATGTAGAATACAGCAATGAAAAAAATGTATTCAGCAATTACAAATCCACTATATTGCGCGACGTTTGATAAACTTAGTGGTACGCCAAACAAATTACTGCCAACGAAAGTCCAAACAAATAATTACTAATATTTTCCCTTCGTTCAATTTTCAACCGAATAGTTGTCTGAAAAAAATAATTGAATGCCTTCATTGTGCGGGAACGAGCATATTGTAACAAACGGGAGAGAAAGTGCTCTCGAACGAGTCTAACGAAAGAGAGCATGGTCGACAATCTTCTGCTTGGTTCTGGGGATGAAATGCGCGGTTGTGTTGATGCTGGTAGCCATGCGCCATAGTACCGATGTGATATACACAGAGTTGGAGTATAAGGGCTTTGTGAACAACGAGAGTGCGACCAGGGGGAAGGGGGGTGCTAACTCCTCGCTAGATTGGTAGAACACTTTGACCGGGAGCTGCGCTCTGAAAGGAGAAAAGGGGTGGTCTCGTGGTGCTTTTCCCAAAACCCTCCCCCCAGAGAAATGCCGTCTCTTTCTCGGCACTGAGCTCTCCTGTACACAGAGCGTGCGCCCGAGAGAGGTGCTCTCTTGTTCTCTGTTCGTCGAAAGCTTAAAGGGCGGGGGGGGGGGGGGGGGGGGGGTCGTGGCGCGCATAAGCCACGACGCGGTGGCATAACCACATCGGTACCTCAGGATCCCAGCGGGTGTTCCACCACCCTATATATACATGTATACACATTGTGCAACGTGGATTATGGCGTAATGTGCGAACCAAAACACCTTGGCTCCGTGTCGAGAGACCCTTCCGAACTCACTCACACAAACACACAGATTTTATGAGAACACAGGCTTACACAAGCGATTTTGTATGTGTGTGTATCAAATAAGTCTCTCGAAACGAGAGGTGTGCACTCTCAGCTTCGTTCCTTCATTCCCGTTGCGGACCACAAAGATTTATCGAGGTATTACTCTGTCTCACTTTCCCTGTATCCTCTGGATCTTGTTGCCATACGCTAATCCTCGTTTTGTCTCGTTACACGAGAAACACAATTTAAACAAGCGAATTTCCAGCATGGCAGGGCATAGTACTATCGTATAATTTACGAGAGTTTTGGAAAAGAATTAGTCGAACTTGTTAAATAAGAAGTTTGTTGCAGTGGTTGGGACAAAAATGTATTGGGGACCTTCATCCATATAATATATAATATAAAATCGTTATTAATAAGAACTAGGGTAAATTAAATTCTGCAGGGCTGAAGAGTTTTATTTTACCTCTTATCCAACGTGCGACAGGAGCAAAATAGTATAAAATGCTGATACTAACTCGAAATATTATTTCAAGCATCGTTCAACGGTTCCACAGGTGGAATGAAATGAAGTGCAATCAGTATAGCGGAGGTACAAAGATATATAGACATTCTGATGGACGATGAATTCCAGGTTATTGAAACTACCCCTTTCCATATACCATTTCGCTATTCTGCGTACTCTACTCCGCAGTCCTCAGAATTTATTCAACGTATTCAACGAAACCAGCGCGGTTATAACGTATAAAGTTATATATATATATGCTGTATACGTATCAGGTATAATATAGCCATATTTCGAATCGATTCCTCCATTTCGAATCATAAAAATGCTATCGGAGCCGGAAGTCGCAAAAGACGAGAGAGTGAATACGAATATAGTGAAAGGGTTTTGGGAAGGGCGGAAGACGGCTGTCAAAATATTAGGCACTACATAGGGCTTTTCTTTGCACTTATATTTATAATAATATATATTTATACGATATCGCGTTACGAATAGTTCGACGTGTCGTAGAATAAATCCGATCCCCGTCGTGAAAGCCGTAAAGGTGGAGAGATCCCCGCAAAACCGGTCAGTATCATCTTACGACGGCTATCCACAGACACAATCCTCCCCCACGCCGCACTCTCTCGCTCTTTCTCTCTCTCTCGTTGCTCTCTCCGCGTCCTCCTACGCTTTTTAACTAGCATCAGGGACCTCCACGAACGGCTCTATATTTCCATTTATTTTTATTCCACTTTTGAAATTATACACCTCGCGATACTACCGACATCTTTGCGACGCTCCGTATTTTAGAACTGAAATTCATACAGAGAACATTATCACAACTTGAAATCGCTCGATTATGCTTAAATTTGTATAAAAATCGTGAATATTTAAAAAATAATAATAATAAAATCGGTACGATTGACTTCGTCATATATTTAAAGTGGGCCATATTGAGATTTTATTTCAATCGAATAAAGTGTTATTTCGTAGAAATAAACTTGATTGCAATAAAATGAAACAATTTTTTTTTCGATGTACCATCGGCCTTCTACAATTTTCCATTCACGCTATTTGATCTTTCATTTTTTTTCGATCTTTTTTTGTTCAAATGCATACCACGTAGAATATGTTCGAGATCGGCATAGCCGATCAAGCGCGTGTTAAAAAAGGGCATAGATATAGAATAAAAATATGGCGTGTGTGCGTTCTCGCAGGTAAACTGTATACGTGAAAGGGTCGATTCACGAAAGAGGTATAGAATTGAAAGGGGGCTTTGTCAAACTTGTCCCAATATTTTGGTTTCGTTTATCGGCAAGGGTCACGAGCGCGAAGAATCCCTCCGCGAGAAAAGACTGCACACGCGACGCACAAGTCTCGCGGCGCTACCGCCGATGAATAAAACGGGTCTCTCGTTCTAACCTCACTCATTCACTAACTCCACACTCATTTTATTGTATGGGATTTGGGAGCTTCCGTTCTCATTCATTCTTTCGGGTTCTACCTGTAATTCGAGGCTCTTGGTAGTCGTGCTCCTTTACCAAGAGCAATTTATCTCTATCCTCTCATTTCAATGCATATAGATATATATATATAATATCATATAAAATATTCGAAATAAAAAGAGTGAAATGTCCTAATGGCGTTATACGAAAACTGAGACAGAATGCGCCAAACCAAAGATTCAAGTAGAATTCTCATTTAAGGTAGTAGTCTGGTAACTTAAGCCGATTTTCATGTCTATTTTGGAGGGCGTTTTTTTGTAGGAAAATAAAAATGAATCGTTTTGGATATTTAGGATGTTTTTATTTACATGATAAAGATACAAAAAAAAAAATTTTTTAATTTAATAGTTTATTATTATTATTATTGATCGAAGTTGGTACCTCGAAAAAAAAGCGCGTGGGTGGCCCCGGTGATTTTGGCTCTTGATATTATCTGAAATAAAAAATTCTTGATAATTCTTAATCTATAGACATGTCATTCTGGTCGGAACTACTGAAGTTAAATTTCTTTTTATTTTACAACCCCTTCTTTGCTAAAATAAAAGGACTTTTTTTTCCAAAGTCCGCCATTTTGTTATTTATCCATGAAATTCAACTTCAGTAGTTCCGACCAGAATGACATGTCTATAGATTAAGAATTATCAAGAATTTTTGATTTTAGATAACATCAAGAGCCAAAATCACTGGGGCCACCCACGCCCTTTTTTTTCGAGGTGCCAACTTCGATCAATAATAATAATAATAATAAACTATTAAATTAAAAAAAATTTTTTTTTTGTATCTTTAATATGTAAGTAAAAACATCCTAAATATCCAAAACGATTCATTTTTGTTTTCCTACAAAAAAACGCCCTTCAAAAAAGACATAAAAATCGGCTTAAGTTACCAGACTACCTTAAAGCCATTAAATATCTATCGAGGATATCGTAGAATCGCGCCAACTGGTTTCATCCATTTTCTCATCCCTTGTGCGCCATTCTCCGAGATTTTCTCCCGCTCCGTTTATCACAGGCACAACAGCAAGTTTAAAACAAATCGCTTCGATCTTCACGAGCTAACGTTACCGGAATTTTCCTCGAATTTTCCGTTATGAGATATAAAGTTATATCTAACAAAAAGTCACCTAACGAAATAATTGAGTATTATTTAGACTTTAGTTTTTGTATTGTCTTTTAGATATTAGTTTTAGTCTTTCAAAAATGTGTACTAGTATTTAATCAGGAGGCTTGTTCGTAATTAATTCATTAAAAAGAAACTTTTTATGGTGTTTGATTGGAACGATGAAAATCGGATATACTCGCATTTTTTTCGACCGTTCGTTTTTTGTCCCTGGAATCTCATATTTTCTCATTTCATTTTTTTTTTACTCGTGTACGGGTATCGCGCTACACTATTTGCCCGTAACGTTGATTTTCCTCGAGGCACAAGCAGTATCTATTTTTCCTCAAAGTCATAATAATCTGCTGAGAAAATAGGGAAATAACGAGAGATTCATGGACGTGTTCGTGCACCGAGAGAGGGGCAATAAACGATCAGCGAAAGAAGTGTATTCGCATACTCTGCTTGACGAGCTTCCGCATTTTTCTCACTTTTTTATTCTCTCTCTCTCTCTCTTTCGTTTATGTACTGTATCATACTCTTTTGTTATACATGGCTCTCACTATCTTCTAAGACGCTCTTTGCGAAAAAGCATATTAAAGATTAAACGACCAAAGTACTTGATAACCTCTCGTTTCAATCTGTTCACGCCTCTGCACGCTATATCTTTCGCTTTAGAGAGCTTTTGTTCCTCGCAGAAAATATTGTACAACAAAACTCATATCGCCGCCTCGCAAAGGATGATAATGTAAATCACAGCATAAGTACATAATCCAAGGTGGAAAAGCGAAAAATCATATTTATATATATTAGTGAAATTGTTGGTCATCTATCAAAGTATTACTATCGACTTCCTTAATGTGAAAACGCTCCTTGATATTACAATGATTTATGAATGTGACGGTATATTTCAATGGTTATATTTCAATCTCACGCTTCAGTTCGTATATAAAAAAGAAAATTAATTGAAAAAAAATGTATGATGTTTTTTTTAAAATATTTTCGAAAATGGAACGAATAAAAAACGATAATTTGAATGAGATTCCTATTCCAATAATTTTTTGTATTATTCACTGTCCGACAATATTCAAAGGGGATTATCAATAATTTTTCAATGAAGCATCGATATCTAGCGAATGAAAAATGATGATTCGAAAAATGACAATGTTTCAACGGCGATTTTAGATTTCTCGAGAAGTATATTCGTTGAACAAACTAGCGAGATTGCTAATACAGGACTGGCAAATATGTGTATGGAGAAGAGGTTCTAATAGCCGGTGCCCCGAGTTACATATTCCCTTTGGACGATGCGAGGAAATTAATTTGGTCGAATCGTGCAGGCATATGAAGTTTTCTCTCGTTCCTATGTTCCTTACTCCAGCATAATATTCTCTAAGCGATATGGCAGTAACACTATATTAAACATGAATGAACATCGTTCGTTTTACGCGTGCGGGCTGGTTGCATTACAAATAGTGAATACACGAGAACACAAACGGCAACCAGTACCAAATTTCTATATGTGTGTGTGTGTGTGTGTGTGTGTGTGTGTGTGTGAGCGTGGTGTGTTGGAATGAGAGAAACCTTTGTCAGCACAAAGGCTCTGGGCTCCTTCGTGTTGCAATCCAAAAGGGCTTTACCGCGAAATTTGCATATCTTTGAGGATCTTTAATTAAAATGAGACGAACGCCCTGGAAAGACATCGGGCCACCATTGGTGCGAGCGATCTCGAGAGCATTTCTATCTCTTCGCTTTCACCGTATACCCTTCATTAAAACCTCTATCGAACCGTTTTCCATACACATATATATATATATATATATATATATACATATATTCAGGAATTAAATCCCCGTTCTATAAGTCATTACGGCGATTTTAGAGCGAATTATGCAGTAGCTTTTGATCTTCTACGTGAAAATATCTCAAAGGATAACTCCCACGCTTTTACATTCACGTGCGTGAGAAAATACGTTTAGCCAATCATCCAAACAACGAGAGAGCTGTGAATTGGATATATAATTTATCTAGATATATTTCAATGTAAATACAGATATTCATGCGTTTTGTTCTAAACTAAATTGACAGAGGAAAATGTGATATAATATAACAACGACGTAGCCATTGACAAAATGTTTGGCATTGACATGGTCCCACGTCTCATGAATTTCGGGCTCGTCTTTTCGCTCTCTCTCTGCCTCGGGAACTTCTCGAAATCTCGTTGAATCAATATTGAATATTATTCCTGAGTTAAAGGACGAGGGTGGTGTGCGGCGTTGCAGTTTAAAATAAATAGACGGTTCAACGTCGTGAATTATTAGAGCACTGTCACGCTACGTTTATGGTAGGTCTAAATGTGTACGTTATTACACGTCCTTGTTCTGATACAATTTGAGAAATTATAGTTTAAATTAGTATGCAATTTCCTTGGTGGTTAGTCTATATTTTATGGATGAAATGAAAATTTCATAGTCGACTTTATTATATTATTGTTGCTTCCGCTATAAACCATTATTTGCAAGACCAGAGGAGCGTTGTTGGTGGTAGTTGCACTATTAAACACCACATTTGTTTGACAAAAAAATTCGTTGTCATCGTTCCTATTTCTACACCTTCATATGTCCAAATCCGCACTATCATCTAACCGTTTTACCCTCGCTATCAAATCCTTCCAAGTCGACTGTACGCATATATATATATATATATATATATATATATATATATAGATGTATAGAATATAGTTGCTATACAGAGTCGAGAGAATACCTTGACTTTCGAACTATCGATGTCTTCCGGCCGATACCGCCCTTCGGGGTCTCCGCGGAATTCTTATTTTTCTCTCTCCTCGCTGTCTCGCGAACCCCAAGACCTCTTTTCTAGCTCTCCACACTCTCGGTCTCGCTGGCGCGCGCGAACCAAGCGTAGAAAATTTACGAGCATCCGCCGTGGCGACAGCACGCGGCTTCTCAATCTCTCTCTCTCTCTCTCTCTCTCTCTCTCTCTGTTTCACGTTCCAACCCTTCAGACCCCCCGTGTGGTGTTATACCTTTCCTATCCAAGACTTTCTCATTTTGTCTCTGTCTTCACTCTTTTGGCCTCCTTTATTCGAGTATTTCTCTTTTTTTTTTCTCCATACGATCACGTTTCGTCACTCTGTCCTCTCCTCGCTCTCACTCTTCCACCCTATTTTCCTCTATTGCTAAACAAAGATAGCTGGGTGCGAAAGCGATAGGCGATTTACGCTTACATAGAAATACAATGTCTAACGTTGGAGCTATCGTCCCCGCGCATTGAAATTCGTTGCTGTTGTTCGATGGAACTTTTTTGCCGACCCGCACACACCGTGTCGACTCCAAAACGACTTTCGCAAATGTGTCGATATTCTTCTATCGCCCCCTTCATCCGTTGTATTATACATCTGTCGAAAAGCTTACACGGCAATTTTTTTTCCTTCCGAATACTTCCATAATGACAGAGATACTAGGGTAAAATCACTTATTGACACTTTTCTCCAATTGTAAAACCGACTCAATTGTTATTTGTCATATAAACAGCGATGATAAACGGAGCGCGCGGAATTGTAACTCGACCAATTTACCAAACAGACTAAAAGATGTGTCGAATAAAATTTTTTAATAAACTGTTTTCGGCGATTTAGTTTATCAGTATTTTTTATTTGTGAATGGAAGATTCGGAATGATACCCATGTAATATCTTGATGAAAGGCAAGTCCTTCAGAGACTGACTCATGTACTGGTACTTTACTCATGTAATATCTTGATTGAAGGCAAATCTTTCAGAGACTGACTAGCGGTATCTACATCGTATTTTCATGGAATGAAATATTGTTCGTTGTAATACCACAAATGTTAATTGAATACACGAGTTTAAGTAAAGAGCTAGTTACAAAAAAGTAACATTCCCGAATATATATTGTGGAAGAAAATATTCTTATACCGTGTATTATACGAAAATCTGGTATTTAACGTGAGACGAATGAATAACTTTCGGAAGATGCAATTATGTATCGTATACCCTAACTATATGTGTACCTATGCGTGAGCATTTTGCTCCCGGTGTTTTCCGTTCGTGGTTGCTGACATCACTAGCAATCAGTTACATAGTAACATGATATTACTATATGACGATGTGTAATTTTCAGTTCAAGCCTACGCTCCATAGCCCCTTTCTCGCACAATTCGCCGAATCTGCGAGCTCTAATTACCACGTCAGATGGCTTGCGATAGAAGTACTTGCATTTCAGATCCCACACTCGAATTATTAATAAGCTAAATTCCCTCAAGTTAACTGGTTTTTTCCCCTTCCAAGTTCCAGTCTTTACCCCATGACTTTTCTTGTTGATTATATATTTATAGGATGTTTTTCGTGAAGTTGAACGATTTTTTGCGGAGGTAATCCCTGAGTGTCGTTTGTAATATTCGAATAATGACTGTAGAAGAGAAATTGACAGAAAAAAAGGGGATCATCTTTCAAGGGTGTCCTATTGACTTTCCTCTTCTGATTCCGTTCCTAATTTCCTAATCCAAAAATCTTCTCACTTCGGGCGTTGTGTCTCCATTAGCGTGGCGAGTGGATCGAGTCCCCTAGCCATCGGCGAAGAGAAGGAAAAGTTCAATTAGGGAAATGCGCATCAGCCTCAAGCTTTCAATGTAAGTGGAAGTTTCACTGTATTCACACACATCGTTTCCAAAATGAATCCCCACGATGTTTCTCCGACCTCACTCCCTGACTCAATTCCAATTGCGTATATAATGCAAGGCTGATGCGCTTGTTTATAGATATATATATATAACATATACAAATTCTGTATCTAGCCTGCTGAGAGAAGGAAGCAGAGTTAACAAGATCGCAGTTAATTCTGCTTCAATGATAACTCTCGGCTTACTTGGCTCTCGCACTAGTTCACAGGTTGCCACGCAGCATGCGGAAGGTAAACGCGGGATCAATACGACGCGCACGTATTTTACCGTACGTATCCCAAATGATGTCTATTCGGCAGAACGCAATGAGCGAGGAGAGCTTTATAGTAAGTTGTAGAAGTATGGGACCTTTATCGCAAAGGGAGAGGCCCGAGAAACTCGACAGAGAGATAGAGAGTCCATAATTACTGCGGTGCACCAACCTCTTGAATACCGAATGCAAACGCTATATGGAACTTTCGTGGAGAGATAACGCAACGGCGAGAGTGAAAGAGACGACGTGGTGAAGAGAAGGGTTTTAGTGCGAACTATTGAAAAAATAATAATAACCAACGAAATTAAAAATGCACCAAAATTGCTCTCACTTGTTTATTTAACATAAAATAAACTATTGGAAACATACAAATTAACTTAAGGAGGCATCTGCGATATAACCAGGTCAATAGACTACTAAACTTCAATAATTCAACAATATTCCAATACGAAAGTGATATTAATCACGATATATCTAGAATGAAGAATACTCATTTGATATCAGAAAATTTATAATGATGAATGGAAACATCGATAGACTAGCTCTTAGCCCATAAACCATTTTTCGTGCAATGTTTCAAAAGTCCGTTCAATCCCTCTGTTTTTTCAGTTACAGTAATTCTTCTGTACATTGAAATATCTCGGTAATATACGAAGTCTGTTAAAAAAGTATCGCGAATTTTGAATTCCTGCGGGCTACGTATATTCGATTTTCGATTTTTTTGTGGCGTTGGGTTGGTACTCATGTCCCTCACTTATGCTGAAAAAATCGGCTATTTTTAATGTTTAGTTAATTGTTGACAGCTGTTTTGGTTAGACGTGTTTTGGCTTGTCTTCGATTTTTGCCTATTCCAAAAAAGCAGCTTCCATTGCGATGATTGAGCTTTGGTTTCCACGTCATAACCATAAACCCATGATTCGTCACCAGTTATGACCCTCTGGAGCTAATTTGGGTCGTCGCGGACCGAGTCCAACAGCTCCTTAGCAATGTTAACGCGATACTGTTTTTCTTCGAAATTGAGAAATTTTGGCACGGATTTCGCGGCGACCCGTCTCATGCCCAAACCATTGGTAAAAATCGAATAGCACGAGCCAATAGATATGTTTAGTTCCTCAGCAACTTCTCCAACGGTGATTCGACGATTGGCCAATATTATTTTCTTCACTTTATCAATGTTTTCGTCTTGTTGTTGATGTGCTCGGGCGTTCCGGAATTTCGTTGTTCGCATCTTCTCGGCCCTCTGAGAACATTTTGTACCACCGATAAACGTTGCTTTGGTCCAAAGTAGCTCACCATATGCCACAGTCAACATTCGGAATGCGTCCGCACACTTAATTTTGTTTTTTCACACAAATTTTGATACAGATTCTTTGATCCATTTTTTGGAATAGGCAAAAATCGAAGACAAGCCGAAACACGTCTAACCAAAACAGCTGTCAACAATTAACTAAACATTCAAAATGGCCGATTTTATCAGCATAAGTGATGGACGTGAGTTCCAACTTAACGCCACAAAAAAATCGAAAATCGAATATACGTAGCCCGCGGAAATTCAAAATTCGCGATACTTTTTGAACAGACCTCGTAGATATTTTTTATCCAGACTCACCTTTCATCATTTGTCCTCTGGAAATGTTTTAAAACAATTTTCGAAAGACCTAGTACCTAAACAAGGTCTACCACTAAGTTGTGTACGTTAATAAAATTGTTTTGCAGGAGAAATTAAGTTTCAAATATAGTTTTATTACAATTTTTTAACGACTCATGTAAATCCTCGATAATGTACAAAGTATATGCGGATCCCTCTGTCGTTGTCTACTCGTCTGTGATGACGATTTAGGTTCTCGCGGGGAATTCAAGAGGCTCTCGCGGTGCCAAAATGCTTCTCTTTTTTCTTCCTCGGATTAAAAAAGACTACGTGCGAGAAGCGACGCCTTCAGCGAGATATAGAGAGAGAAAGAGAGCTCTCACACCAACAGCTCCTCGCGTGGACTTCTTCATTCGAATAATCCGAATACATTAGCGTTTGCGGGAGTGCAAACGGGAACGAGAGAGAGTCGGACAGTGCCGACAAACTCTTCCTCTCACGCAGACTCGTTTTTGCTCATGCACTCGATACGACTACATCTCTCTTCTTTATATTTCCTCTTTCTCTCTCTTTTTTTTCACCTCGCTCTTCTCTCATGAATATGCGCGGGGGCATTTGACGCGGTATTTTTGCACGACATCTTTTCTCTCCGGTCGTCGTTCTTCCCCCCCCCCCCCCCCCCCGCCCGGTGATAATGGCTTTATAATGACTCGGCTTAGCCAGTATATACATATATGGGGTATTTCAAACCAAATCGACAGTGACATAATGCTCAGCATTGTTTTTTTCTCTGTCTTCTGTTTTTAGTGTTTCGTAATAAGGCGACACTTAAAAACGAAAGTGTTGAATTAATCTTGTGGAACGTTAGGGATTTTTGCGGAATTTTCACTGTATGTTCTTGGTTAAGAACAACAATTGCCGAGATTTGCCCAAATATGACAACTGTTCTAGTACGGGCGTTACAGAAAAATGCATCGTCGAAACCGATTTCGAGAAAGAAAAAAAAAAAAAAACTGATAGTGTCGAGTGGTTTTTTCATGCCGACCTACAGTCTAATAGAAGAATGGAAAAGATTAAAAACAAAATGATGAGGATCCCTGTCGATTTCATCTGGAAATACCCCGTATATTTTCCTTTGCGGATTCTCTCTTACTCTCGCACCACAGTAATGTTTCCCGGTGCCTGATGGACCGACAAGCCAACCTTTTCATTGTCTCCTCGCTCGTCTGATATCACCCACTACTTTTTCCCCATTCTTTTTCATTCCTCGACGACGAGCTTCGGGTATTATGAAAGAAATATATATATTTGCTCTTTTTCATCCTCTTCATCTCCTTGCGTTCGCTCCGCGAAGAAGATCATCGGGCGAAGCGAACTCCTCCGCGGAAATTTTCCGTTGATTGATGTCGGGTTTAATAATCTTTCGTTTACCATCCGGAAACGGATATACCGAATCGGAGAAATTCATTTTTGTTGAATGTTACACGCGATTAAATGCGTCTACATCACGGATAGAATGGAATTTTAATGAAATTTTATTTTCCATTAACGAGCTCAATGTATTCTGTATATATCGGTGTTAACTGAGGTATACGCAATGTTCGAACGCAATGAGAAACGCGAAATCTTGAGAAAAGGGTAGGGTAACCGTGTCTGTGTGCACGTGCGAGAGAGACTTGGTTTGTCTAAACTTGGGAGAGAGCTGAATGTATAATACTGTCGTTGCTCGTCTCTCGTGAAAATGAGGTAGAGAAAGAGGCCCATGTTCAGAGAGTAGAGCCAACCGGAGTCTGTGCTGACTTGAGCAAACTTTGAACATGGCTCGGAGCTCAAACAAAGTCTGAGTCCTTGCTGCATGGATATATTGCCAGGTAGACATTCACAGTTGCACAAGTAAAGCGAGAGAGGGAAAACATTAATCGTAGAGAGAGAAAGAGAGAGGGAGAAATAGAGAGCTGTGCCCATCCGTGATTCTGTATCCCTCTCTCAAAGTGTATGTGTGTCTTTTCGCATTGATGCAGCGATATATGGCTGCGCTATATTAAGATAATAACGGCTCTGTATATCGCTCGTTGAATTGTGAGACACGGTACGTATGTTACTCCTGGAAACAGCCGCAACTCTATCTCGTCTTCCTCATGCCGTACATCAGTAATGTTGTATTAAGCGTATATATATGTATGCCGTATGGCTTAATTCACGGTTGTATTTTCGTTTCGTGGGCCAAGCCAGCGCAAATGACGCGTTAAACGTCGGCGTGCTTCGAAAGCTCCGACAACAAGGCGATCGTTTTCTTCGTAAATGAAAAGCACTCTAATTGCTGACAAATATAATCACAAAATAGACAGGAAATACGTGAAATTTGAACTGAAGCCAAATGTATATTTATAATTTGAATTTTGTATTTTTGTATATGTTTTTTTCTCTTTTGTTAGTAGTACTAATTTCTCAACCTCCAAACATTGTACCGAACAATTTTTGCTCAGGTACTGTTGGGGTATTATCTTCGAATATTTGGCACAATTTATTTGTCAGTTATTAGAAAGATCCGTTTTCCACTTCAGCGAAATAACGAGAAAGTTCGTAACGGTACTTGCCTCGGATCCTAGCTCCCACGAATTAAAAACTGCACGACAGTGTCAGTAGCGTTCGAAAGTATTATTTAAAAGGATGTAATTTCGTTTTCTCACGGACAGACGTCGATATTACTCTCCGACCCGCACAAACACTTGTAAATTTAAAGGGATCTTTGCTGGAAAGATGTTATCCGCCGCGTCAGATTAATTGGGCCGGACGAGAGAAAGGGTTAGCGAACGGTTATAGCTCATTGAGTAATCGTTGGACTCGTTGAATGGAACGTACCGTTCGTGTCGAACATCAACGAGCGCACTCTAGCGTATCGTTGCACTTTACAACGGTGGTTGAGATGAACGTTTGGCTACCGTAGGGTAGATGCGTTTTCACCCCGTCCTCCCATCCGCCCTTTTCGCCAAAAGTGTGTGAGAGCCATCGAAGGGGTATGAGAGGCTGAAAGGCGAACATTGCGTGCCCACGAGCACAATATACATGAACATGTATTTGTATCCATATATAAACATATATGGGGTGTTTCATGGGGGATTTCCAGGATTGTTTAACGAGAGAATTGTTTTTTAGACCGACTTAATTCGCGAGGTGTTGATTGAAAAAATACCTTAAAGCGCGCGGCTTCCGAAATGTTGATACTCAAGCTTTTTCTCGGGCATCTTATCGCTTAGAGTCAGCAGTCGGGAATTAAGGGGGGAAATAGGGTTAGGACAGCGTTTTCTCAATGATTTTCATGAATTTTTTTATAGTATAAAAAATTAATATAATTTATTGAAACTTTGAGAATATTTTATACATATATTTAAGTACATACTATAAAATATTAGCGACCCCATATTGCAGGTCACAATTAGACTCGGCATTTTGCGTACATTCTGGAAGCCGCAATTTTCATCTGAAATCAAACGAGGTTGGAATTTACTTTTATTATATGTCTCTCTTCTATATGAACCTAAATGCTATCAAAAGAATAGAAAATTGAATTTTTTACAGGGGTCAAAACAAAAAAGCATGATTTTTGCCATTTTTTACAACTTTATTTGCAAAAAAAAAATCATTTTAAATAATGATAATATTCCGGTTTTAGGTTCATATAGAGCGCAATACTATGAAGAAAGTAACTGCCAATTTTGAAAACGATTGGTTGAAAACTTTTCAAACTAGCGTGTACGCAAGTGCAAACAAAGTCGTTTTCAGAAAAACGCGTTTGAAAAAAATAGTACCAAGAAAAACAAAGTCAAGGCAGTCATACATTTTCTTCGGTGTTTTCCAAGGAAATTCTTCAAAAATTTTATAGTACATACTTAAATATATGTATAAAATATTCTCAAAGTTTCAATAAATTATATTCATTTTTATACTATAAAAAAATTCATGAAAATCATTGAGAAAACGCTGTCCTAACCCTATTTCCCCCCTTAATGGCTTATAACAATAGAACGAGTCCGAATTCTCATTTAAAATTTTGGGAACCAATTTTTCAATAGTTTTACTAACAATTTATGAGATTGAAGAAAAATCGATTTTTCGAACCGTCTAACCCTATTTCCCCCCTTAATCGATTCACAAAAATTTGTTAGTTAAAAATATGCCCATATGATATATAATATAGCTTTTAAAATTATGTTATTGTACATACAATACCAATTTACGAGCACTTTGCTCGTGCTATATGAGGCAGCTCTTGAATCGATGCTGCAAAACGGCATAGTCAGTGGCACGGAAGAGCAACCAGCGATGCCCCTTCGGTTTTGCTACCGTATGTGTTACCTCTACCCCCTTGAGCCCCCTGGGTGGTGGCGAACGTTGGCGGTAAACCAGCTGTAACGATTGACGTATCTATGTACTATAATATTATATATACACGTAAATGTATAGATGTATACATTTACGTTAGTTTATACGATGGGGGTTGCATAGGATTCCCGGGCTCTCGTACCCATACTTAGAGTACGTACCAACGCGATGTGGAGTGTTCAACGAAGCTTTATGTGTTTTGCATCGATACACGTGTTACCACGCACGGTTGCCATGTTGGTATATCGATGCCCATTTTCAACCATCGTGTCAGTTACGTACATTCGTATAAGTAAACTAGCGTATATCTATATGGATCATTCTACGTAAAGTGGAAGCGCACAAAAAATCAAAAGTTCAATTCGTTAAAACTGTGTTCGCACGGGCGTTTAATTCAATTTTTGAAAAATATTCTAGTTTGCCGATCCGAGTGTCTGTTCATGAAACTAAATATCTCGTTGTACCGCTAACTAAAAGTTTGGATGGAAGCTGGTGGACGCAGTTTTGGTGAAAACCAAATGCATTTTTTTCTTGTAATGAACGACTATTTGTACATAGAATTATCTGACTTTTATAATTCTCTGTTGGGCGCTGTTAAAAAGGAATTCCAAAAATAGTTAGCCAATTCATTTTTTCCGACTATTTTCTGATTGACATTTTTTTTTGTTTATAATAATCATCGTTTTCAAATAACTCGATAGGACGAAAAAATTGAAAAGTCTACTTCACGTAGAATACCCTGTATTTATGTTTATTGCTCGTCATCTCTGTCGCAACGTTTATTTTGTCCCCGCTGTCTCGATACTCAAAATCGCAGAGTACACGTGCACGTGTTCTCCGTTCCTGGATTATTACTCTCACGCTCCCGTTGTCCCGCAACTCACTCGCTTATTTTACCTATACTCGGAAGTTTACCGAAATGCAACGCGTTATTCAATTGATGCCGTGCGTGCACTGCTCTTTCGCTTGCAAATGGGAATTGCAGCTGCGTTCGATTTATCCCCGGAGTATCCAGTGATTTTATTTAAATATACGAAGTGATCGAAGATGGGGGTGAAAAGGACAACAGTCGTATTATCACAAATACGATTTAAAATACGTCACTTAATAACAGCGGTTAGTCACGAACGAATAATCGTAATATTTATTCAGTAAATAGATGTCGAAAGTGACTTGGGCCTTTTTTGCCGTTTATTTTCGACACAAAAACAATATAAATACCTGCACATGAATTTGTATGTTAAACGGAGTTACATACATCGACGGTACCGTAAAACTGTGGTCCATAATTTTTCTTAGCGCGAAATAGCTTGCGAAGCTTTACAAGTGTAATGGTCAATTTAAGAACAAAGTGTTAAAAGAATCCACCAGCGGAACAAGAACCTTTTTTTTATTTATTATACTCAATATATCGTCTACGTTGCGAGTAACGGTCTCTCGGATTCATGCCCTCGTTCATACGTTGTTCTCGTTTAGCTTTGAAACCTCCGATGGGGTGTAAAGGAAAAGGATAGAGGAGATCGTTGCGAAGGCTCTTTCAGGTCGTTGCGAGCTTCCGGTCCTGAAGGGCGAGAACGAGGTTTTTCTGTTATTACACATAGTGTATAGGTATACTATACAGTCCGTTGAAACCGCAAGAGCCGTTGATCTATATACTTTACGAGCCATTACCACCTCTCTACGGGACCCATTGCTGATCGCGACACTCGAAGCCTCGAAAACTCGCGCTTCCCAGAATATCGCGACAAAGTGTCGATATATATATCAGTGTATATCGATATGCATGAACTTGCAGCACTAGGTATGTACATTTTATCGTGCATAAAGATGCACCTAACCGTGCATTAAGTGGGGAAATAGGGTTAGGACAGCGTTTTCTCAATGATTTTCATGAATTTTTTTATAGTATAAAAAATGAATATAATTTATTGAAACTTTGAGAACATTTTATACATATATTTAAGTATATACTATAAAAGTTTTGAAGAATTTCCTTGAAAAACACCGAAGATATTAGCGACCCCATATTGCAGGTCACAATCAGACTCAGCATTTTGCGTACATTCTGGAAGCCGCAATTTTCATCTGAAATCAAACGAGATTGGAATTTACTTTTATTATATGTCTCTCTTCTATATGAACCTAAATGCTATCAAAAAAATAGAAAATTGAATTCTCTACAGGGGTGAAAACAAAAAAGCATGATTTTTTGCCATTTTTTACAACTTTATATGCAAAAAAAAATTATTTTAAATAATGATAATATTCCGATTTTAGGTTCATATAGAGCGCAATACTATGAAGAAAGTAACTGCCAATTTTCAAAACGATTGGTTGAAAACTTTTCAAACTAGCGTGTACGTAAGTTTAAAAAAAGTCGTTTTCAGAAAAACGCGTTTGAAGAAATAGTACCAAGAAAAACAAGCAATATGGGGTCGCTAATATCGTCGGTGATTTTCAAGGAAATTCTTCAAAAATTTCATAGTATATACTTAAATATATGTATAAAATATTCTTAAAGTTTCAATAAATTATATTCATTTTTTATACTATAAAAAAATTCATGAAAATCATTGAGAAAACGCTGTCCTAACCCTATTTCCTTCCTTAATGGCTTATAACAATAGAACGAGTGGGAATTTTCATTTAAAATTTTGGGAACATATCTTTCAATAGTTTTACTAACAATTTATGAAATAAAAAGAAAATCGATTTTTTGAACCGTCTAACCCTATTTCCCCCCTTAATGTGTAATGTGTAAACAGTACGTTTGTTTCGAATGAATAATAATAATTTCATATAATTATTCTCTTTTAACGAACTGGTATCAATATTTGTTTAGAATAATTGTCTATTCGTAATCTTCTTAGAAAACTACAGTATTTTAAATATTTTTCATTTGAAAGTATAGCCCATGAATGTATTTGCATCTATGAAGCTACAAGGAGGGTATAACACATTTATGACACTAAATTGCAAACATGAATATGTGTGTGTGTTTAAGGCATAGTCACGAGAGTATATCCCGTGGTGACTATTGAACTCCGAGAACCTCTCTGCCTTCTGCTCCAAGATCGTACAACAGTGGAGCAAAAACCCCAGGGGTTCTTACAACTGTGTGTAGAATTGGTATCATTAATAAATTGTATACACTCCATGTGTCCCCACGGTACCCATTGTTAATGTCACCTAAATTTGCGGTCAGTACGATCGTACAATATCGAGGCGCGATATTCCATAAACTTTGCGTTCTTTGAATAACAGCAGGAGAGGCTAGAAAAAAGTCGATCATTACGAGTTTCCTTCGTGTTGTTAGGCCGTATACTTTAAGAAAGTATACGTTTATGATTTACAAGCGATCTCGCTCGACGTAATTAATGATTTCAAAAGCATCCGAATGCACAACCCAAAGTCACGTGAAGTTATTTCATTTTCAAGAATTAACGAAATTTTTCACACAAAGAAAGTTCATTTATATTTCCTGAATAATTATTTTATATTCCCTCGGGGTCTATCGTAGGAGACGAATCTTGGCTCATAAAAAGGGATTATTAAAAAAATGTCACGATTAATTAAGGTTTTTATAAGATAAAACGAAAGAAAAAACCACCCCGGAGATTTGGACTCGGCATTAAAGCTATTCACTTCTCTTCGGGCGAGCATAATTTACAAGCTTTTCGCGAGAACGCCGGTATAATCATGACTGCGGATAGCCTGTGTGGTCGCAAATTAGAAACGGTTAAGCGGATATCACGCCGGTGTGTGCTTCACTGGTGAGAATGACCAGAGAAATAAAAAGTTGAACAGCTCGGAGGAGAAAAGAATGTCGAATTAATGAAACGCAAGGGGGTGAAAAGAAAATTTGTAACGCAATAAGAGATTCACGAGAGCAGGTGTGTGAAGAATAATACGCTTCGATGATAATAATGATAATTACTATCATTATTAGAAGATCGTGATAATAATAATAGAAATGAAAACGATAATAATGACACATTCATTACGTTAATGAAGAAGGAAAGATAGTTAAGGTTTGGCGGGGATGAGAATGAGCTCTCTGGTTAAATGTCCAGAATATTATATACATAAATATATAAACATATATATTACATACGACAGAATAGACTCGTCGAGGGAGCCGTACATTCACCCGTTTCAACCCTTAACGCTGGCTCACACTCTTTTCTCCTTCCCTCTCATTCGTCCCCCTCCATGTTTTAGCCATCCCTCTCTTCGCGCGCGAGCACGCTATTGCGCAAATTTAATCGCATACGCAATAACTCGTACTCGCAAACTCGTTTACACATGGAGTGTAATTACGTTTTGATATCGCACGGCGCTCGTTGAAAATGCAAGGATAAGGGTTGCACACACAAATTCAAACACACACATATACACACACAGTCATTTTCGCACCACTGCGTCGAGCGCGATGGTCGATGTGCGAGAGGGCTTTTTCGTTTGAAAGCCGAAAGGCATGAGAAGAGCGCTAGGTTAATACGCAATGGGAGAAGGCAGAGGTTAACGAATTTAAAAAAATTGATATTTCTCATCCTCAGATTCGTCATAGAAATCGGTGTGTTTCCGAAAAATGTTTTTTATTCGCAGAGAAAAATTAATTCTTTTTATCTCGATAAAATTGAATTATTCATGTGATATTGGTAAATCGATGGAACGAAAAATTTTGATCAAGTTTGAAATATTTTTGTTGGATCGAAATGAATTTTTGTTGTAATTCGAAAATAAAATAATTTTGTATCAATTAAATTCAGTATTCTCATTGTTGGATTAGAGAAATACGAGTTGAATCCACTATGGAAATTTCTCAAGGGATTATCCACGGTCGATGGTTGTTTCATCGTATAAAATTGTATTGCATTGTAATACACGCATTCGAGAAATGCGCGAGAATGTCACGGCATACCGGAAGCGGTGAATATATTGCAGAAAGTGTTCCCCGGGCCGTTCGGTTTATCGGCGAAAGCTTTACCGTAACAGTTAATACATATACCGTAGAAGCATATGCCACGCGATACAGAAAAAGGGTCGAGAGATACTGTACAGAGACACAAGCGGCGGCTCTACCAATTTTCATATACAATTTAATTGCTCGTACGGTGGCCGCGCGAGCTTCGAGTTTACATCGCGAGAATTTACGAGCTTTCAAGATTAGCGCAGACGCAGACGCATGGTCTGAAGAACAAGAGGATTGCATCGAGCCTGTGAAACCGGTGGATGATTTACTCGCGCCCAGCTAATTTCACTCTGAGAGCGAAAAAAAAATTCTTCGAAAAAAATGTATACACAACTCGCGATAAGTCACGAGAAAATTGATTGTTGAAGGCATCGAGAATATTAAAATAAGATTAATAAAATTTACGTGTGTTGTTCATAAAATGTATATTTTCATTCGTTCAAATTCATTACTTTCGTATCCAACTGATGTTTTCTCTTGAACAAAACAAAACACTGCAAATTAAAAATGTTCAGCTGCATTCCTAACAATTTTATTTTTTCGCAAAGCTTTCTTTATGATGATGCGAGTGAAGTACCAGAAGGCCATATTTTAATTTCCGTTTTGCAGTACTTTTTATTAATTAAATAACATTTTCACACCAGTACATTTTTATTATATCGAAAATGCAAATTTATCGTTATTCGCAGCGCCACGTACTGCACCGTATAAGATAACCCTGTTGGTCCCCTCTGGCTAACGGAGGGTATTCTCACATCGGGGTATACCACGATAACTATTAAGCGGCAACAATAATGTTACGCTAACTATCCCACACTCTCTCGCTCTTGTAACAGAGCATTTCGCTCTCGGCCAGCTATCGGCGAGGACCCACTAACACCAAAGCAAAACACCCGGGTATATATGAATGAGAACGACGACTGACGCTCATCTCATCCCTACCGTTGTTGTACATCAGGGGTTTGCGGTCGAGATACGTCACATCCGGCGTAATAAGGGAATCTGCATATAACGGTCCCAAGGAGTGGTATTATCATCGTTATTGTTTCGAGTGTCAACCGCGTGGTGTACGGTCGAACGGTTATCCTCACGAAAGCTTCGCGCGCGGCAAGCAAATCCGGATTACAATTTCCCTGCGGCTAATATAATATCTCTCTCTCAAGCCCGAGCGAATCAGAGAGATATAGAAGGTGGAGAAGGGGGAATGGAAGGAGAGCTAGGAGTTTAGAACTAAAAGCCTTCTAGGACAGAGCCGTTGCTATTATCAATCCTTGCTAATTGTTCGACACAATAATTATAATTAATATCAGGCACACGTATAACTCTAATATATTATTTATTAACACTATGCCACATATACGGTCATTATCGGAAAACAGAAATACCATATTTTTCGGGTTTTGGTGATTCTATCCGCAGGTTACATTGTGGAATGTTCGATAAACTGAATTATTAAAAACATCGATGATTCCCAAAGAGGCAGTTTAACCTAGATACCGTGTTGGCTCGTCAACCGACAAGTGAACAATTTTAATTAATCATTTCAGTAATATGCCATTTTGATTTTTCGATAATCTAATTGTCAAAGTTTATATTCACTAATTGTTAAAAAACAAAAGTAACACGTTGATCAAAAATTAATGATGCCTCCCCGTTGAACCTCCCCATTAAATTATCTCCAATAAGTACAATTGGATTCATTGCAATTAAAAGTTCAATTAGCTACATCAGAAAAATTGCAATTAATTTAGTTGCCATTCAACGAACAATCAAGGGCGTTCGATTATTCTGTCTTTGTGCTCTCTTTTACCGAGAGTGTTTCGACAAAATCTGTCTCTCTCGTTGGTTATCCCTAGAATAAATCCATGCTGGGGTTTGGTCCAAACACTTTACTTTACGATATTCACACACTGCGCTCTTGTACGAAGTTAAACATGGTACACACGCGTGCCATCTCTCGCCGGAAAGATTGAAGAAGCGAGATTGGAAAGCGAGTTTTCTGGCGGCGCCGCGTTTTCTCGATATTTATGTATTAGTATATAAATATATATGTAACCTGTGCCGAGGGTATATACTCGCGGAAAATGAATCGCCTTTTTCACGTCCCACACAAACTCTATCCCCGCAACGTGTTCGGGAAGAAGGGAAATGAAATTTTCGAGCAAAAGCTTTATAAACCACCGCGCATCGACCTCTCCTAGCCTATATGCTCGTTGCTGCTTTCTCTTTGCTCGCCCTCTCGATTTTATTTCAACAACCAATGACGATGGGACTGCGAGAAAACTATCTTCTTTTCTTATCCGAGGAGAAAAAAAAGGAGTAACGAAGTTTGAGGAATGTCCTTTCCGAACGCGTAGGATCCCGGAATCAATAGGAATCAATAGGACGGCATCCGCTCGCCGCAGTCCATTATTGTTAATTTAAAAATTCATTACTCCGTCTGTCCAAGAAATTTATCGTTGAAAAGTGACGCAAATCTTTTTTATCTTGGGTTTATATCCAATTTTATATATTAGGCATTTTTTGCAAAAAAGTTTCCATAAATAAACTTTTGCTGTAAACTCCAGCGGAATAAAAATATTAGTTCTTGTGATTTGTTTTTTCATCATCGACTCTGGAACTAAGTTTGAGAAGCAAGATGACCGCTGAAGGAGATTGAACGAAAAGGCAACGTTACGACGTCCTTGAGTTACATATTATTTACATATATATCCAACATCTTCCTAGGAAAATCCTCGAGGATATATATATATCTACGTACGAGTATAATATGGAATATCCTTGACGATTTTGCTAGAAATATGTTGATGCACCTCGTCGTACCTTTTGGCGCCTCATGGCCCTTTCGCAATATCATAACACAACTATTGAGAGCGTAAAAGAGAGGGGCAGGAGGGAGTTCGACGTTCGAAGCTCTCCATTCCTTATCTCGGACGTTTGTGCTTCCGGCTTCGTGAGAGTCGTAAGTCCGGAGCAAAAGAGGCACGGTTGGCTCAGCCGGAGCGAAGCTATATGGGAATTCTACGCACACCAACGTACACACAAACACACGCGCGCGCGCGCGCATACAGGTATATAAACAGCTGCATATACATACAGACAAGAGATAGACGAGAAGAGAAGGTAGAAGACAAGGTTGGGAAGAAAAAAAACACGCTGCAGAGACCAGGGGACCATCGTAAAAGAAAATCTCCGGTGAGCGGAGCCTCGTGAGAGATATGCCAGAACGAGAGAAAAGAAGAGAGAAAGAGAAAGAGTGGGGGGCGGCGGGTAAGGTGAGTTTTGAGCTTGGTTGGGGATGAAAGATTAGAGCAAGCGAGATCGTATAAAGGTAAAGAGAGATAGAGAGAGAGGAAAGCGAGAGAAAGGGTGATCCTAAGAACACGCTGCGAGAGTCTCCGGTGAAGCACAACCAGCACGGGAGCCTTAAATTTAGCGCGTATGAATTTTTAATTTTTTTTCCCCCTGTACTTTACGACTATCCATTAAAATACGGCAATAGATGGTGCAACGTTATACACCGGCGGAAAGGGCTTCTTCGTTCCACTTCCAGGTACACTCCAAGGACTATACATGTAGATAGCATGGGGTGGAGGGTTGAAAATGCGATGTGTACATCCTGCCCCTGCTCCAAAGCACACTTGAACGTCTTTCGCTACAGTGGTGTGGCAGGAAAAGACGCGAGGCAACCTGGTCTACTCCAAGCTCACAAATAGTACACACACCAACCCCTCTCCGTTACTCGCTATACGGCGCAAGAAGTCGAACGGATATGTAATCCCGAAGGAGTTGTATTTCCGTGAAAGAGCACCTTTGGGCGCGCGAACTCCCCTACTCCCTCACATCGTTGGATTTCCTATATGAAATATGCGATCATTCGAATTTATCGTTCCAGCGTGTCCATTCGCGAGAGAGACAGAGAGTGGGTTTATATATACCATGCAGGCGGCTCCCTCCCGCCCCCGATCTCATCCAATTCCTTAGCATCTCTCCCGACTGCTCTTGCGCCCTCTAGCGTCCTTTTAACTGGAACACCATCGAGCTATTCCGATCGAATTTTCTCAGGCCGATCCACGGTTCACGGTGCAAACCCCGATAGCTACAAATTTTGACGATCAGCCCCGCTCACAGTTTTATCCATCAACGTCTAGCTATGGATACACGGATGAACCGCAGCCCGGAAAAACTTTCGCTCCATGCAGGGTACCCGTTTTCAACCGGAGACAGGAACGGTTTTACCAAGCTTCTCTCGTTGCGCACCGATAGTTAAGAGTTCAACGGTTGCCCAATTGTTCAATGTATTTATTCGACAGTTAGGAATTGGTAAATCCTGACCCAAAAGATTCCTCCGGGGTGATAAAGTATTTCCCACGACAATCGTCTGCCTGATAGAAATTTTCTTTTTTTTTTCATACCTACGGATCTTCACCAATTAACAATAAAATCCGGGGCTATGACCTCAGTCGAAGTTCTTTCCTTTTACTACGAGTATTTATTCACGAGAATATTATACCGGCGAGAGAAGGGGAGAAAAAGAGAGAGAGAGAGCGAGAGGCGGATACCAGGATAGACGGTTGCTGGTTCGGAGCTCAACACTCAACTGGAACGAAGATCCAGTGGTATTATATACTATGGACGTGTTCTCGAATCTTGAGGTGCAAATTAATTCATGAAAGCTTCCCGGTGCCTTCCTATAATACTACTTGGAGCTGGACTATGGCATATGCCCCGTGGCTATATTTTGGCCGATGGCGTTTTACGAACGGCCCCGTAACCCAATACGACGCAGGAGCTAAAGGGGGTAATACAGAATAGAGTAGAACGAGGCATTCACGTAGGAGCATTGAAAATTGGGGTATACCTATAACAGATAGCAATAGATAGTACAACCGTAGAGATATCGGTCAAGCCGCAAATACGGCCAGTAGCACGAGTCTTGAGTATATACAAGGGCAGACGGGGCTAGAAACGTCCGAGTGGTTGTTCTCCTTCAGCCGTGGGGTAGATAGGTTTTCCGTATACAGGACACACCGCATCGGAGCCTCTCTGGTATTAGGTGCAGAAGCAGACTGAGTTACGAGGGCATATAAATTCCGTATATTGGAGTTCCGCCCATTCGCAGCCACCTCTTCCTCGTCCGTTTCTAGAACCGCTATCCCCTGTTTGGTGAGGCTTCCTCTCGCCCATGTATATATGTGTATATATGTATATATATTTATGCAACGCGCATCTCCTGGCTTTCTTGGCCCCCTTTGCCCTCTATATCTGCACCAGGGACCGTTGGTTGCTCAGCTTTCACCCTTCTCTTTCAGCGCGACATACACAAGAGAGATAGAGGCCAGTAGTAACCTCGCCATTCCCTGCTTTTCATTTGATCCAATAGTCTAGGAACGCTCTTTTCATACACGTATATATCATACATCTGCTCGCTTTTCAACTGGTATTATGCATTCGTACGACTTAATATATCGGCTACTTAAATCGGATCGTTCCAATCATTAACAGAAAAATCTATTGTCCGTAGCACTTGGTCTCTTCTGGAAGCGTGTTGATACTTTTAATTGAAATATACTTTATTGTGGAGATCATTCGCGAATTGACACTTGCGAAATTTGAAGCACTGCGTCGACCACCGAGCTTTCATTATTTTTTACTCCGAACCCTTCAACTCCGAAACTCCTTCGGGCGCGTGTTATTTTCAAGGTTAAAATATATTTTCGGCCACAAGAATGTATTTGAATCTGTTGGCAATTCGTACGACCTTGTGTGACATGAGATCCCTAGTCTTTATGGCCTAGTCCTAGTCTTTATATATTTAGATACAGTCTGATATGCCTGTGTATATGAGCTTTTTGTTGATGTTGTAGATCCAATTCTTTAAGTCACATTGCCAGTAACGAGGAGTTTTTGGATTGACTATGCAAATGTTAGAATAGAACTTGGCTTCCGCCGTTAAAATAACAAAAATGTATGCTAATACAGAGGTCATATAGGGCCTAATTGTTCCCGTTTTCATTTTTGTCACGAAAAATGGGACATGTTGCACAATCAACTCTTTGTATTACGCCGTATTACGGTAGAAAACTTAGAGAAAAAAATGAACGTGCAATATTGATATTGTTAAATTGGGCACGGCCAATATGTACTCTTCATATATACAACACGATATTCCCCGTCCCATCGACTCGTGTCCAACTGATTTCAGTTGCTCAACGATCCAATAAAAGAGCAGACTCTATCAGCCTTTATGGAACGCGGGAGACCTAAATATAATAACGTACTCGATGAAAAGTGTAACGATGCAAGCGGGCCTGTTAGGAGCTCGTGACGTCGCAGAGCATTTAGGAAAGTTGCAAGTCAAATTTATCGTGGCATGCTTATAATATCGGCCGAGACTTTCGTATGCGCGTACCGCGCGGCGTATATGTATATATTAATATACCACCGAGACAAGAATGAGGATGGCGCTATACGACTTGAAAGGTTCGCTGTACCAGACTACCAGTAGATAGGTCTTAGTGCCCATTTTCTTTACGAGCGCAATTTCGCGAGATTCGGTAAAGATTATGTGAAGTCGAGTAACGGCCGCGTGGACGGCATCCAAACAGCCTAGATCCCGACACTACTTTAGCGAGCTTTTTTTTCATCTCTTCTTCGCTCGCACCCTTCACAACGAAACGAAACACACCCACCCTTCTTCCGGAGCAAATGAGAATATGCATGACTCCTCTTTATGCAGATCCCCCCCCTGCCATCGCAGTCGTTCTCGCTCCCACTCTTTCTCGTTCTATCTTTACGTATATTTTCGTGGTTGCCAGCACCGGGAGTGGCTTTTGGCTGGATAACATTATACCCTACTTCAACCACTAAATCCTGTCTAATACACCGAGGATGTAGACACATTCCCACAGGATCGCTCCCATTTCCTGCTCTCCCTGAATCTCCGCCCCTCATTTCCTCTCAACTGGTATAATGTGTAACAATAATAATAGACGAGAATGTGTTGCATGATTTTTTAATGCATTACATATCACTTTATATCGCGAGATGAAAAGTTTAATTTGTTTAAATCTCAAGCATTGATTCGAGTGCGAGCAAAGTTATCTTAATTTTCCGATATCCAATTGAATTATTGTAGATATATCATTTATAGTTTCTGAGAATAAACATTTCTTTCCGTCCATAGAGCTTCTCCTAATAAGGATTAAATCTATCGTGATGATGTTCGAGCTGCGTAATTGCCCGTTCTCATCAAATAACAACATCGATAATAATGAATGTAGTTCCGAGATTGTAATAACAAAAAAAAATCACAATAAAAAGGCTATCACGTCATTCCCTTTTCCTTATCAGGGGGTTGCAGAGAATTATTTACAAGTGGTCTGATTCGAGGGGACGTAATAAAGTTCATGCAAGGTAATGGAATACATCCCTCATCCATACATTCTATATATCTATACACAATGCACTGTTTCCACTTTCGTCACGCGAACTCGTCGTGTTTCGGTGAACTTTCGTCTTTGTTTTACCACGAAGAAAAGATGAAATAGTATACAGTCTATGTGTTTTATCGTGACTCCCAAAGAAACTCTTGTTGCTTTCGGATTATTATTATTTTTCTTCCACACGAAATATACTGTGACTATATTGCACATACGTGATATATTTATAATCTTGATGTATATACTTTGTGTTTATCGTTGGAATTCCTATGAGTGTACATATTTACTAATCGGCGAGAAAAGAATTTTAATTATCGTTATAGCGCGTAAACACGATGAGAGAACATTTTTCACATTTATAAGTGAAAATTGTACGGTTGTAAGACGAAATATATGTTTTTTTTTTATGAAAAGCGTGTATTAGTGTATAATTAATTGTATTATGCTTGGCATCAGTCTCAATTAGTCGAAACGTCCCGCGGGAGTACGAGAAAAGTATTATTATCATCATCGTTGGGGAAACGAGATATCACCTCGCCAGACCTCGCGGTTGTTCGTTAATTTTCCACCTGTACCGTTTTCGACCGTTTCGCGGAAAAACACGAGAATTCATCCCTTTCTCCTATCTCACCGACATGCCGTTTCATTTCGGTTGATGTACGAGTTTTAAAACAATTTTCGTTACAATTCCATAGTGAGCAGCGAGAGCGCGACATAAATTGGAAGGGTTGAAAAAGGTCATGAGAGGCAGATATGGAATATAACGATTCGCCCTCTCGTTCCCATTCCTCTACTATGAACATCCAACGCCTCGGGCACAATGTCCACAACGATTTATCATATTTGATACTCTTGATACCCGAGTAGAAAGACGAGAGTTTTTAATGTAAAAACAATCATAAACGAGCATGTGGCGGTGTTCTCGCGTGTCATCATTTCTTTACAGGTTTATACATATGTATCTATATACATTTTTTTCCATTTTTCTTCAACTCATCGCGTCTTCAGTAACGATGAAAGTTCGTCCAACAGTCGGCACACGTTCAGTTCGCACACATCCCATCTCTTTTACCGCTCGCGTATCTTTTGCCCTTTGTAAACGAGGGGATGAGCTCTTCTATCGATTTTCTTATTATCCCTCGAGCTATATCCACCGAAGTCGTGGGAGATCAAGAGAAACTCCTCTCGCAGCCACGTAAGTTCGTTCTTACTAAGTTGGAAGCACGAAGAATTGGCGCTAACGAGCGGTTCGGGGTCGCAAAACTTTTCTACTGACCAATCTAACGGAAACCACACAGAGATAACCCCGTATATACATACAGTGAAAAGGAGTTTCTTATAGAATATATATATATTTTTTTTTTTTTTTTTTTTTTATTTCCTGTTTAAATTACGATCTGTCAATTTTGATGCTTGACAATGAGTAATTGGGATGTTCAGTTTATTTACAATGAGTGAAACGTAGTAGCGTCCAGTGACGTGCCTGCGTGTTGTGATTTTTATTTTATTTTATTATTATTATTATCATTATTATTCATTTATTTTTTCAGTTTCGATTGTTTATTGGTAACGGTGTGTTATAGAATATTGGAAATAAAATCTTTTTTTCTAATAATGGAGTATAAAATAATGTTTGTGTAAAATTCATTTGTGTCTACGTACATATTAATTTGTCAGACAAAAAATTCATCGGTCCTCATAGAGCCGAAAGTCTTGCTTCAAACGAAGCTTTGAGACAGACAGATTTGATTGCCGTTGATTGATATCTCCGTTCGCGGTCTCTCGAGTATTTCACGTACGGATGCCACTCTGTCAAATTCCAATTGAAGCACCGCGTCACTTTCGCTTTCTCTCTCTCTCTCTCTCTCTCTCTCTGCTTCTTCTCTCTTTCGACAAATATTTGTTTGAATTCACGGACAACTACTTCGAAAATGAACGAAGTATGAATCCATACCATATTGAACGTGCGGGCATATTTTAAACGATTTATTTAAATCTTTTGTTGTCAATACTAAATGTTTGTAATAAGCCCTTATTGCGCGATGCCTCCATTTTTTACCATGACATTCATACCCAAAACACTTTTTATGTTCAAAATATCCTTACATATCACGATTGACTAGACAAAACGTCGATATATATTATGTGACGATAGACACGGTCCAGAGAAAAAAAAACGTACGAGCGCAATAATTCAGAATCGTAACGTTTGCTTCGGTAATTATCGGAATCTGTGACGTAAAATTGAATTTGGCATATCGGCAAGCTAGATGATCGCAAATCCGCAGATCTACTAGCAGATTATAAACATACACGTATAAATACTGATATGTATATGTATGTATAGCTTTTACCAGATGCTAAATTGTCGCGAACGATTGTTAGCTTAAGTTTGATGGAGATTCCGCAATTGCTATTCCACGCTCAAGCACTGAATTATGCACGATTATCCGAAATATAGTTGTCCAATGTGCTAGGGAGAGGGGTGAGCTCTCTACGCCTCATTGTCGGGGCTTTCCGAGTTTACCGTGTTAAACGGAACGTACTCTCCTGTTGTCGCCTATATACAGGATATATACGTAGTACCCACTTCGCCTCGATGAAGTTAGTATCGCTTATCGATTCGACTCCGCCGTTCCTCCCCATTTTCTCCCCGCTCGTGTAGTGTCCCAGGGAGTTTGCATTACGTTCACGGTACTAACGCAAACAATGTGCCATCGAAAGGACCGACGCTCTATACGACAAAGCCCTTTCCACTTAATCGTGATTGTTACTCCGAAGACAAAAGGCTTTTCGGATGTAACCTCGAGTAAGAGGCTTCAAAAGTTTCACATCTTTCGAAAGAAGTTTTCACATTGAAATCATCGAAGTGCGTTCTACAATAATTATTTTTACAGATAATCATGAAACGACGTACACTTATGAATAAATGAAAATATAATAGTCATTAATAGAATTTAATTTGTAATTGAATAGAAAAAATTGAATGTACATAATTCTAGATCGATAACTAATCATTCTCAAAGCAACTTTTCGCCATAATGTATAAATTACTTTTGTCATTACTGTACTGATTCACTCACGCAATAATAATAATATTTATTGAATGAATAATCGACAAAGATAAATTGACTATAGACACAATACATTGAAAAATAATAATCTTCGTGATATAATGTTAGTCTTTGCGAATACCCTCCCCATGCTCCCAATAGTCCTTGAAGCACGTACAGCCACTTCTGGGATCCATCCTCATTGTCTTAATTGATTAATGAAATTGTGAATTTCCGATGAAGGACGTAGACGAGAGGAATCTCGAGAGCTGGTATTGTAAATTATTTTGCGAAAGTGGAGATTCAGGGAAAAACGAGGAAAATCTTGTCTCGCTCGGGCGAACAATTGGATGAAGAGCTTCAGCGAGTCGAAATCGTGTGTACTTGTATGTGTGTATAAAGAAAAGTCGTTGAATGTTGTATTCTACGAAATGAGGCACACAACATAATGGAAACGACGATGACAAAGTTGCGAACAACGCAACCAACGACGAGAATATACTTCGGGTTTCCGATATTAACTATCGAGACTCTCGGGAGAGGCTACGAGTCGATAAAGTTCATGAAGGTAAGAGGAACGAAAGAGTGAAAGAGAGGTAGAGAAATGGAGAGGGAAGTGTGGGAAAAGGTGCAGATAAACGTTGATACCCCGAAGCAAGGATCTCTCGCGTCGTGAAAACGTGCTATCCCCACGCAGGCTTGGTTTCCGCACCAAAGCCGAGTTAACGGGACCGGAGGCTTGGGAAGATTCGATTAGGCTTATCCTCCGTGAGTTGATTAACAGCGCAATGTTCCTACCGCGTTTCGTCCCTTAACACCATGCACGTAGATCCGTTGACGCAGGATATAATACACTCAAATCGATATATCTCTATATGCTCACCCACTGTAAAACGCCCTCGGATATCTCGTGCTCAGACGAAGAGTCGACTTATATACTCAGCGATGGACCACTGTTGAAATTGAAGACCAATGAAAATAATTTTACATATTTAAAACTAAGGATAATTATCGTAAAAAAGGATTCAAATCGTATTGGAATATTCTACCGCACGATCACTTTGCGTTACGTTATTAGCGTTTATAATCGATAATGAAACGTCTCAAATGGTCATTTCATTTGAATGATGTCCGTCTTTGAGTATATATCGTCTTTAAGGTAGTAGTCTGGTAACTTAAGCCGATTTTCATGTCTTTTTTGGAGGGCGTTTTTTTGTAGGAAAATAAAAATGAATCGTTTTGGATATTTAGGATGTTTTTATTTACATATTAAATATACAAAAAAAAATGTTTTTGAAAAAATTTAATAGTTCATTATTATTATTATTATTGATCGAAGTTGGCACCTCGAAGTTGGCAGCCCGGGTCCTAACTTTTTTTCTACCGAACCGATTGCTTTCAAATTTTAACAGGCTACTCTACACACTTATAGTTCTCGTCGGAACCACCGAGATATTTTTACCCCTAACTTTTTATTCTACAACCCCTTCTTTGCTAAAGTCCTTTTATTTTCGCAAAGAAGGGGTTGTAAAATAAAAAGTTAGGGGAGAAAAAATTTCTCGGTGGTTCCGACGAGAACTATAAGTGTGTAGAGTAGCCTGTTAAAATTTGAAAGCAATCGCTTCGGTAGAAAAAAAGTTAGGACCCGGGCTGCCAACTTCGAGGTGCCAACTTCGATCAATAATAATAATAATAATAAACTATTAAGTTGTTTAAAAAAAAAAATTTTTTGTATCTTTAATATGTAAATAAAAACATCCTAAATATCCAAAACGATTCATTTTTATTTCCCTACAAAAAAACGCCCTCCAAAAAGACATGAAAATCGGCTTAAGTTACCAGACTACTACCTTAATCTCGACACGAACAAACGTTTAACGCCCACATCAACCATACACACCATTTACATTCTTTATCTCGATTTTTACCAAATGTATAACCATTTTAGATACAATCCTGTAGGGAAAAAAAGACCAACATAAAAATGACTCTTTATATCCATATAAAGGTTTATTGGTACCATCCATCCAATCCACGCATTAAAGAGCGTCCTATATACCGGGAGTATTCCTATCAAAACCCCATCAGAGAGATGAGCTTCGTTCTCATCGGTGCACACGACAACTCGTTTTAATTTAAACGCGCCTTATTGTCCAACGTCCATTGTATACGCGGTCGGTCCATCGGTTATCCGAAACAGATAGAGCAACGATGATAACAAAGAGCGTATTCAGTCGCGTAATGGGACCACTCATTCTCTCCTTCCCCGATCCCCTCTTTCTCATTTCTTTCTCGCATTCTTTTTGCCTTTTATTCTTCACTTTTTTTCGCCACATTATCTCGTAATACTCTATATCTCTCGCGACCGACACAGATTTAGCTGGGAAACCCGTCATCCGAACGATCCGGTCACTGGTCCCTCGCTGGACCATCCCCTGTGTATTATACCTGCGGGCTATCATTTTCGCTTTTTTGTTCCTCATATTTCTTTTTCATTCATTTCACCGTACGCCTCTTCATCCACCTTGTTCGGTCATTATCTTCTCGTGTGCACTACTATCTATCGTGTTATCCCGTCGTTCGTTCACGGGAGGATTGGAAAAAAAACAAAAAACAAATCCATAAATTTCGGCATTTTTACAGTCCCGTTAAAAAATCCTATGGCTCTGCCGTTATGGGGAAACGAAATGGTAAATGCTCTTCTGGGAATATCGCAGGCTGTGGGAGAAGATAAAAAATGTATTGAATCACAGTTTTTTCTTTTATCGTAATGTAACACTGCGTCAAAAAATAATAGATTTTTCATTTCTTTGTTTTTTTTCATTTAAATAAATGTTATTGGAGTGGAAAGCATTATTTGGATAAAATAAAACTTATTGAGACGTCAATTTCGTAATTTAGGACTTTTGTTTTAATATGAAGCCGGTGGTGTACTATAGGTACGGACAGTATTTCAATCAAATAAACTTTGTTAGAAATAAGTGAATCCATTTTTCTCAGTGCGGGAATAAAATTGATCGTACCATTGAACGTGAAATAGCTTTATCGTGAACGATTGAACGACCTTTGAAAAGTCTAAGATCAATGTCGAACCGCGAGCCTTGAGTACGCGCGGAGTTACGTCACTCTGGCAGGCTCCACGATCGAAAAAACGTGATACAGAGAGAGTGCAAAGAAGCTGAATAAGGAGTGTCGACGGTGGAAGGAGAGACGCAAAGAGAGCAAGGGGTGTGGTTACATATTACATCGGTTACTCGTTGTGTCACCTCGTAAGAGAGGCACGAGTATTTATGGGATTCGTTGGATAATTTAAGAGCTAAGGTCGGGTGTTTTCATTCGGTGCAACGTGAGGTTCCGCGAGTCTTTACGAGCTGGCACGTATTTACTTAAGTAATGTATACATTGCATGCGTGTATAAAGGCTCACATACAGGTCGGAAAGGCTCGAAGGCATTTGTCTGCATCCGGAGTCACCTTTATTTCAACATCAAGGACTCGGCCTCCCACACTTCGAATGCACACTCACAGGTGACTTAACCCCTATACAAACTTGTTCAATTGTCAAGTCATCCAATTGATAGCGTATTTATAGTCTTAAAAAAAAGAGATCATACACGATAACTTGGGCAGTGAAATCCGAAAATGTCTATATTTCAATCATAGCGAGTTATACTTCGTAATTCTTTGTGTGTTCCTTACATTTTTAAGAAATAGAATATAATATGAAAATTTACGAAACGAGAATTAAAAAATAAAAAAGAAAGCTCGATTCTAAGACTTGATCTTCTAAGATTAAGATCCAAGATTTTATTAAATTCAAGTGTTTTTTTTTTTTGTCGAAATAAACTTTGTGTCAATCGTGTACATTCATTTTTTCTCGGTGTAACTATGTTCAGAATAATGCTTCAGTCATGACTGTATGGTCTTGTGACCTCCCTCGTTGTATTTTCTCGCCGTATACCTTCGAGAAACTACATCGATTATCCTCCTCGAGTAATTCGATACGATTTCAACTGGGTGAGTCGAGGGAAAGAAAAGAAATCGAAGGAACGAAAAAGGGGGCTGGGTAAAGAGAGAAGACCGAGATATCCGAGGGGAGAAACACCTTTTGGCCATTTGGACTGAGACCCACCTAATAGAGCCCGCAGTACCAATAGCGCGAAATGTATATATACATATATATATATATATATATATATATATATATATATATACTCGCGAGTTTTAACGCTTCTATTCCGCCCGCTCCGAGAGTCGAACGGGAATCAGCTTATTTGCCGAAGCGTTGCGCGATAGGAATTTCAGCCTTTATCAACTCAATCCTTTTATTCCTTTTATACCCTCTTTTGCTCTGCCTTCAAGCTCCCCATGAATGGGTTTGCTCAAGCTCTTTCGTGCACAGAGAAATTTTGCAATTTCTATAGCTGTATTGGCTCTATATACGTCTGTCTCTCTCCGGACACCACCCTTGAGATAAGTGCGCCTGCACTTACAATTAGACGTTACCTAGAGAGATGCAGGGATTAGTTCTTTTACGATCATAAAAAAAAAAAATTAGCTTCTATTGGCAATTCTTTGGACGCAAAACGTTTTATTATTTTTTTTTTCTACCATGACCTACATTTTGAGAATATTACTACCGCCGTTGAAAACATCATTTTCGATTGTCAGCACGTTGTCCCTATCGATGATTGCGATAATACGAAAAAAAGATGACGTTAACTTCCGATCAACTTAATATTGTATTATAAGTACACATGAAAACTTGTCGTGCTTAGTGTTAAAGGATATCTGGCCGATGACAATAGCCGCGAGAAAATGGAATCGTCGGTTACGAGATCGTGTAAAGCTGAATTTCGTAGGCGCTTTAATGATTTTGCGGATTGCAACGAGAAAGGAATATCGTTTCTTTCTCGCTTTTGCGCTAGCCGTTCATAGCCTTCAGTCTCTGCGATCAATAACCAATCAAAATCTTAATAGTAAGTTCGACGTGGGTTTATCGTTCGAGATGGGGACGTGCTCTCCTTGCGGCGTATATAAATGCGATATATATGCGAGACGGGTGTATCCCGCTTTGGGTGTTCAAGAGGGTCGATCTAAACACTCAAAGGGGTTTAATTAAAAGGGCCCACGTTTCCTTTCGTGTCGAGAGAAACGCGGATGGCCTGAAGGACGAGAACAAGTATATATAGCCGGGTGAAAGCGAGACTTGCTTCTGAGTATTACGTACAGTACGTGATAAATCTGAACAAGGCAGCATAGAATTGAGAGATAAGAGAGAAATAACGGAGTTTCGACGTGAGAAATTGAACGATGTTTTGCTATTGTATTATTTTCCTCATATAATATCCGAAATTCGGACGCATCTTTGGATTTCCGAAAATATACATCGTAACCATGTATCTATAGATGTATATTTATTGTTGTGGAACAAAGATCGTGTTCCATAAATGTAATATAACCCGGTGAAATAAGTAAATGAAAAATTAGAAGTTACCGGAAATGAACGCAAACGGAAAGAGAAGATAGATTAGGACAGGTCGTAATACTGTATTCCCACTATCAAATACCTGAGTGCCATGCAAGAGACAATCAATGAATCGATAGGCGGCCGAGAGGATAAGAAAGAGAGAGTGCTAGAATAAGTGATGGAGAACGTCTGATCGAGTGCGGATGGAATCTCCTTCGTCGAGAGATGGTCGGGGATGAGAGAGAGAGAGAGAGGAAACAGGAAGAAAGAGAGAGGGAGGGAGAGAGAGAGATAGAGAGAGAGAGAGAGAGGAAGACGATTGGGTATAGAGCGAGGGAGATAAACGTTTTCAATAAGCATTGATCTCAATAAAGTGGATAGACGCGAGCAATCCGGTGGGTCGTTCGAGCTCTTCGATGGAGATCCGTCTTGGGTGAGAGGGTCGATTTTCGCGCGACAAAGCTCTCGGTGAGCTACTATAGTCTCGGTGCTTTGAGTGTTCTACTTGCTTATATACTATACAGATATATATAAGAGAAATGCGAGAATCCAACCGGTAACATTCCCCCGAGCTCAATGATCCTCGAAGCCTGTACAGCTTCTAGACTACTAGCCAGACGAAAAAGCAGAGAATCCCAAGAGTGTTTGAAACGAGAGACACACTGTTCGACAGGACTGTCCACCATAGATACGTCCGGACACTACAAATATCTCCGATAGCGTGAGATATTTTTTTTCATTACTTGTTAAGGTGGTCTCGTGAAACATCCGTTTCGAGCTGTTGTCGTTTCACATATGACTACCCATAAGTAAAATAAATTTTAGGAAAGCGCTTTTGTAAAATTAATTTATCAACAGCCAATTTTTACGGAGTTTCGTCGAATATATTTTGATGAAATGACTTTTATCACCCACATAGAAACGTTTAGTTGATGTATTCCATTCTTTCAATACGAATAAATTGAATTAATAAATTAAATTAAAATAAATAAAATTAAATAAATTAAAGATATTTCGACACATATCTAGAAATTTAATTACACAAAATATTGTGGAAAAAGGTGCTATGCATAACCTGGCTAAATCCCTATAAGCCCGGTATTCAATATCGAATTTCCCTTTACGAGACAAAAAAGGGCCACACTTTTTTCTTTTTTTCTTTTCGTCGTTTCGCTACGCTCGTTTTGTTTGTGCAACTTTTATTTTCAAATGTCCTGCTCTGGGCTTTTCGCCCGTGAGGCAAAAAGGATTTTATGTCCCAATGCGATATATGTGCTCGTCGTCGAAATATTGAAGCTATGAAACGGGCATTTTTGCCGCTGGAGAGAAGTAGAGAAAGGGAATTGAAAATCTGTATGGAAATTGTGCGGACGCTATTGGCACGTATATTTTACATACTTTCGAAGGTATCAAATTTTTTTTACACTATTCCAATCGCTCTGGACAGATTGTTCTGTGTATATAGGTCTAGGTGCATGGAATATTTGAAGTAAAATGTTATTGTCCACCGGCAAATTACTCGCGGACATGTCATAAAGTTCAATAGAGGTGTATACGATGAGAAAAAAAAAGAGAAAAATGTCGAGAGTGAAAAAGTCCGTTGAATCGGCGTGACTCATTCAACGGCACATGCAAAATGTGCATATGCGAGTATAAAAACATGTATATTTATGTAAAAATGTGTGTGTAAATAATGTACAAGATTTAGTGGCAACAGTATAACAAAATGTACACGTTACATATATTTTATGTATCAGTGAATCTACAGCAAACTAAAATATTTTATAGCTTGTCTGAAACAATTCTTTTTCAAAGGAAAAAGTCGAAAATAATTTAAATCGTAATTTTATAATAATATTTGAATCGTAAGTTTTATCATGATGTGGACTATCCTCACATCTGATCCCATACGATTTACGCTTTAAATGTTGGAAATGTTGTGCTGAAAGATATACATTTTAATAACAAACATCTTTGGGAAAAAAATCTCAAAGACACCGGGTCTTTTATCGAGAAAATCCCGGGAATTTCTCGATAAAAAATATTTTTATTAAAAATGTGACCGAGAAAAGTCTTTCAAAAAATTTCAGTTATCCTTTATAACATGTAAAATGTTTTCAGTCCAATTTAACGGGGTGTAGCTGTAAACTATTTTCGTTTTCCGTGGAATCAACCATATGTATACAACATTTCGTCAGACACATCGTTATTTCCATTTATGGTCGATTTTACAGACCACGTAGTATGTACATTATGTATGTAACGTGCGCAGAGTTATTCGCGTGACGATCGTTTGGTGTGAAACGAACAATTGAAATATCGCCCATCCCTTTCGCAATTCCGCTCGCATTTCTCGACGCGACAAAGTCACTCATATATATATATATATCTCATGAACATTTCCGCGTGATGATTTAATTGCAAGAAATTAATAGGAAGCTTCCCCTTTGCTTCTCAACCGCTGATTTGCCGAACACTTTCTAACTCCCTATTGTTTAGGGCAGATCATATCATCTCGCGCTTTCCGTGGTATTATACAAGGTCTGTTAAAAAAGTATCGCGAATTTTGAATTTCCGCGGGCAACGTATATTCGATTTTCGATTTTTTTGTGGCGTTAGGTTGGTACTCATGTCCCTCACTTATGCTGAAAAAATCGGCCATTTTGAATGTTTAGTTAATTGTTGACAGCTGTTTTGATTAGACGTGTTTTGACTTGTCTTCGATTTTTGCCTATTCCGAAAAATGAATCAAAGAATCCGTATCAAATTATGTGTGAAAAACAAAATTAAGTGCGCGGACGCATTCCGAATGTTGACTGTGGCATATGGAGAAGCTACCTTGGACCAAAGCAACGTTTATCGGTGGTACAAAATGTTCTCAGAGGGCCGAGAAGATGCGAACAACGAAATGCGTCCCGGACGCCCGAGCACATCAACAACAGACGAAAACATTGATGAAATGAAGAAAATAATATTGGCCAATCGTCGAATCATCGTTAGAGAAGTTGCGGAGGAACTAAACATATCGATTGGCTCGTGGTATTCGATTTTTACCAAACATTTGGGCGTGAGACGGGTCGCCGCGAAATTCGTGCCAAAATTGCTCAATTTTGGACAAAAACAGTGTCGCGTTAACATTGCTAAGGAGCTGTTGGACTCGGTCCGCGACGACCCAAATTTGTTCCAGAGGGTCATAACTGGTGACGAATCATGGGTTTACGGTTATGACGTGGAAACCAAAGCTCAATCATCGCAATGGAAGCTGCCGCATGAGCCAAGACCGAAAAAAGCGCACCAAGTTCGGTCGAATGTGAAGGTTTTGCTCACAGTTTTCTTCGATTGCAGGGGCGTGGTGCATCATGAGTTCTTGCCACAGGGTCGTACAGTCAATAAAGAATATTACCTGCAAGTTATGAGCAATTTGCGCGAAGCAATCCGCCATAAGCGCCCGGATTTGTGGAAGAACAAAAATTGGCTTTTGCACCATGATAACGCCCCTGCCCACACATCGTTGCTTGTGCGCGAATTTTTGGCCAAAAACAACACTCTAATGATGCCGCAGCCACCGTGTTCCCCAAACCTGACCCCCCGTGACTTTTTCCTGTTCTCAAAACTGAACAGGCCCATGAAAGGACGACGCTACGCCATGATTGAAGCGATAAAGACTGCATCGAAGGAGGAGCTAAACAAGATCACAAGAATGATTTTTTTAAGTGCTTCGAGGATTGGGAAAAACGTTGGCATAAATGTATTATATCCGAGGGGAATTACTTTGAAGGGGACAAAATAAATATTAATGAATAATTAAATACTTTTTGAAAAAAAAAACAAAATTCGCGATACTTTTTGAACAGACGTCGTATACGATTGAAGTATGCGATGAAATTGGCTAACAATACGAAATAAAAATTCGATATAGCGCCGCGTTGAAATGAAGAATTTTATCATGCTCTGAACTGGCTGTCGGATGGTCAATTGCGATATTTCGCTGTGTGAAACAATGAGAAGTAAACAACTATGCTCACGTACAGAAGACGGAAAAATTAACCAAAATTATTCATCGCACATGCAGAAGGCATGCACGATTTTTTTGTTTAATTATACGTATACCAACGAAATATGTGCTGAATTTACAAAATCACTTTTATAATTTTGTATCGATCAATTAGTAATTGATACGCGCAACGCATAGTATATCGTGTGTTTTTAGCATTGGAAAAATAATTATAGTGATTTTTTATGAAACAGATGCAATGCTCAAAAGAATGATCCATAATATTAGTGCAATTGCATCTTTTTGAAGCCTTCTTTCGTTTGTTGGACGAATGCTCCCCTAATTTGTGAGGCTGAAATTCGTAATAAATTCCCCGATTTGAAAATATATTCATATTACTCTATGACTCAAACGTTTTTGTCAGAACTAAACATACTTTAATATCTATTGGTAAATTCATAGTTGCCTCTTTCAAGAAAGTAAAACGAGTTATCAAAAATAAAAATTGGACGAACAGTGTAGATTAATATTTGAAAAAAGGAAACAAATATGTAACTCTTCAGAAATTGGATTAATTTAATAAAGTTATTTCCAAATAATTAACGTTTGTAAACATACTATAATTTACTGTCCTCTCGGGGAGCATCAATTTGATCAATCCCTAGAGCTGAAGCTTAAAATTAAATTACCGGATGTAGATGAGAGAGAGCGAGAGACAGAAAATGAATAGAAAGAGTGACATCAGTCATACAGCTCGAATGCTCCACCGAGAAAAAATTCGACGTTTCGTTTCTTTTTTCTCGAATCGCCGTCAACTGCAGTACTCGTGTCGTTGATACTTCTCGTAACGTTGGAACGTGACATTTTATAACAAGACTGTTAAATAAAAAACGAACGTTTCGGAATCAAGGTATCAACGATATAAACGAGAACGACAGGATGATGGGTATGACTCTCGGAGATCTATATAGTTGTATGTAGGGTTATATCAACTAAGCGAATGGTTTTCCTGACGATAACAAAAGCAAAGCGCAGGATATGTTAGTGACGTGTAAATTCGTGTGGGAAATTCACGAGTGTTAAACTATCGACGTAAATGTGACGTATATAGCTGTGCATACAGATACGCAAATATGTCCTGTGACAATACGGTATCCTCCTCTCGCTCGAAGGGTTAGGTTACTCTGCATTCACGCACGAAGGGGCTGCGTTTGCACGGCAGCGGGTCAAGCGTTTCGTCAATTGGTTCCAACGACAAATTCGAATAACACGAAATAATCGATTGAAATAAATCATCACATTTATCTGTATAGTTGAATTAAATAAAAAATTAAACCCAAATATTTTGTTTCTAAACGTATCCCGAAAGAAAATCGTTAATATTAAAATTACAAATTTCCATCTAATTCGACATTAATTAATTAATTGCGTTTAACGAAATAACAAATACCGCATTCGGATAATTGGCATCGCTCCAAATGATGTACATGAAAATTCGACAGTCCGAACAAATAGCATGACGAAGTTCGTCGCCGCACATATATTTAACCACCTAGAGCCGGCAAGCCAGTGATCTTTGACGAGAGAAGTTTTAAGGTAGTTTCCAACAAAACGCAAAAGGACGGAATAGCCGAGATCAACCGTGGTTTCATGATCTATAGAGATCTCTCACTCGAAAGTCAGTGATCCTGCCGAAATCCTCGGTGGAGGCCCGAACTTGATAGTTGCACCATAGTTGAGAGGCATGTTACGACGTCGACGCTATATGCATCCTAAACGTAGTGTGAGTTTCTCGCTTACATCTCCCCTTCTGGCAATTCTCTTGCGCGAATGCTGGCTTCCTAGCATTTAACCGGGATTAAAGGGAACTGCATGAAATCTCTTTGAAATTTCGGAATGTCAAAGGACCTCTGTCTTACGGACACCGGGTCGTTGCTTCGGTAGAGTCTTAGAGGCAGAGGGGCGAAAGAGAGAAATCTTTGGAATTCAAGGAGAAAGTAAGCCAGCCGGAAGACAATTCCCTGTGTTAGTACATTCGTTTATGCAATGACGCTGAATAAAAGATGTTTCATAGCTGTGGATACCAAAGTACATAAAACTGTCCATTTTTTCAATCGAAATATTTAACGAAAATGTTTACGTAGTCGAAAAGTAACGAAGAAGATCGCAATGTATACGAAATTGAATAAAATAAAAATACGACGCTACGATTTCATTTAATAAATCCTTATCCAATGATACTGTGGTATTAGACCGGACAAAATCTGAGGCCACAATGCGCAAATATTCCAAGCTCGTAGTTTACAATGCAATCAACAAGGACAATTTCATTTATAAATGCAAAGAGAAGAAAAAAACACTCTAAAAGTCCATATTCCTGCATTTCAATCCAAAAGTGCATATTCATCTATGTCATTTGCTCTTTGTTGTAACCAGTTTGCCAACCGCATGTGAAAACGTTTTCGCCTCTATTACGAGAAAAGCACTCAGCGAGAATGTCAATGAAACATTGCCAGAGTGCTCGTCCGACTGTACGCTCATGAAACGTTTCATGGGCGAATGGTTGTAGCAGAAATCCACTATAATTGAATCGTCTTAATTTATTATCAGCACAATTCATACACACTGAATGCTATCTGTATGTACGCACGGTAATAGAATATATACGACGTTTAGTTAGCCTTCGTGGCGGTAAACCGAGCGTAAACGTTACCAGGCAAGCTGAACGCTTTTTCGTCCAATGTCGGCATGTGAAACTGCGCGCGTGTACATTTATATACCCAATCGGGGTGAAACGAAAGGGACACGTTTGCGCACACATGCATACAAACGAAACGATCGAGACTTCGCTGGTTCATCCGTATAAGAGTCGAGCTCTCTCGTTTGGGTACTCGGCATTGGTAACGGTGGAAGGGACTTGGATTATAACGGCTTGTAATAAGCGGAAGGGTACATTGCCAACGGCTGAATTGGACCAAGAAGTTTATATGATGAGCGTATATACCTGACGTAGTTGTTAGTGCAGGGCGAGAGACGAGCGCGGGATATGGTTAGGGTAACATGCCTGGGGAGCGATTCATTACTATGGCATGTTCACCGCCGACTTTTGCATTGCTATATATATATATATATATATAGCAATGCAAAAGTCGGCACGGTAAAGTATATATATATATATATATATATATATATATATATATTTTACCGGTACATACGTTTCTGCACGTTATACATCTTGCCACTCGCTCCTCTACTATATTCGGGATCTCTCTGTCCTCAACTCCGAATTCTCCACGTTTTCCGACTCTTTTGCCGTTACTTAACGCATCTTCTAACATTCCTCTCATTTTCTCGCATACTCTCTTTCGCAAAGTCATAGTTCCCGCTTTCTATTATCTGTCTCTCTCTCTCTCTCTCTCTCTCTCTCTCTCTCTCTCTCTCTCTCTCTCTCTCTCTCTTTTTCTCTCTTTTGGCAAGAGTCACTCGCTCTCTCCGCGAAGGAGCACTTTACTCTTGTGAATTTTCGCATCTCTCTGGTTCTCGCGTGCTTATATATCAGTAATTATATACTACATAGGTATAATACGTATGGATATGGAATACGATGCTCGGAGAGCACGTTCGTTGAAAACGGAAGCTTGCAAACGAAGCAGTTCGTGAAAGAATCACTCAAAGAAATTTCTCGAATTTCTCTGCTCGCCGTTCCCCGCATTTCCGAATAATGATGAAATTTATTATGTCAGATATGCAGTGGCGTTCGAATGAAAAACAAAATCATTGATAAAAATGTTTACTGACGAAATGAAATGGCTGCTTAATTATTGATCACTTTTGAGAATGATCACTATTTTCGAACGATAATTATTTGGAATAAGTGTATTCTTTTGATGAATGTTGTATTATTCATATAATCTTAATAATGTTTTGTCAATTGTTATTCGTTGAAAAAATGTTTTTGCCGATTCTGAGATTACTGGTAACCATTTCTGTAATATATTGGTGAATTTCCATTGATGAAACACAGCGCCACGTTTTCAATATCTGGTATATCTTTGAATTGAAAAAAAAAACATATATTTAATGCCTATATAGAAAAAGGTGATAAAACGTATAATAGTTATGTAACGACCGAATATGCATGCAACCTGCCATTGAATTTTACGCCATATAGCCAGAGGGTCCACTTGGTGGGTGTTCGCCAATTTTATTCTCCGTCGTACCGCGGATCAATATCATGCGTCGACCTGAATTGATTTCGCACGATAAACACGCATCGGCCGTCTTCCCCTCCTCGCTATTGCTCCGAGGAATTCATCCCGGCATCTTCCGTAATTGTACCGGTACAGGAGGAAAACAGAAAAAAAGAAGGAAAAAGTCGTTCTTCCAAACTGCGGTATCCCGGCCTCTGAACACTCCTTTATTTCTATCTTCTTTCGTTTAAATTCCCGGTAGACGAGGGATGGAAAAAAATTCAAAAATGCTGAATAATGTGAGACCTAGTTGTGCGAGAAGGTCCTGAATTTTTTTTTTTCTTGCACGTACAAAATACAGTTTATATGCGGAGTATAAAGTACGAGAGTATCGCATTCCTGACTACGCGGTCAGTGGGGTTCTCGAGCTTTATACCTCTAACCCCGATCTTCTTTTCCTCCCTCTCTCTCTCGCTCTCTCTCTCTCTCTCTCTCTCTCTCTCTCTCGCTCTCTCTTTCTCTCTCTCTCTCTCTCTCTCTCTGCAGAGCCGCGAACTTTTTGTCGTTGCTCTGCAAAATTTTAATAAGCAACTTTATCGGCGACCCGATACTACTGGGATACACACAGGCCGTTCTCTACCACTCTCTTTCTCTCTCTCTCGGCTCCGCAAAACGACCCAGCCACACGGGTCTCTGGCTACAGGCGCATTCCATCGAAGAAATATGGCTTGCACGCGTTTTTTTTCTCTACTTTTTATTTCTAGCGCTGCCGTGAATTCCGAGGGAGAGCTAAGCTTGGAGGCACTCGCAACGTGCTTCAAGCTTTCGAGAGAACGCTGCACTTCTCTCTCTCTCTCTTTCTCTCTCTCTCTCTCTCTCTCTATCTCTATCACGCTCCGATACATAGCTCGAATTTTACACTCGCTACCGGCTTACTATACATCGACAATGAAGATATTTTTTTCATTCTCTAAATTATTCAATTCGTGCTCCAATTTCACCGATGTTGTAGCCCACCCAGGCAGAGGTGCGAGATCTTCCGATTCCACCTCCTTGCTGATATAAAAACTCGGCTGTTCTAACGATTAACTACGATATATATGTGTACGGAAGGATAAGCGGCGAAGTGATATTGGATGAATAAAATGTCACTATATGTATATGCATTTACAGAGATGAAAAAGAAAGTCCGGATACCGAAAAGTGGATGTTGCTAAAGTTTGCATCGAAAGAAAGGTGAAACGGTGAATTCGTGAGGGGTATTTTACACCAGCAAAATAGTCCTTCGTACATAGATGAACAACTACAGGTGATCTGGTCGATCTTCAGCAACCGGCGTGCGTATTGTTCCGTTGAGCATCGGAAATTGTTGGAGCGAAGAATCTCAACTGTCGAGGGCGAATTTGTTCGCTTGAAATCGAACGAGTACTGCGGCGTTAGTGTTTGACTCACTCCTTTATTTCTCTCTCTCTCTCTCTCCTCCTCCACCTCTTCGGTACTATTTCTGTGTCTATTACGATTCCACTCGCTGGGCATTCAATGGAACAGGAAGGAGCAGCGTGGTCGCGTTCACTCTTGCATCCGAACTTCCGGACGCGCGCCGGCAACCACGGAAGTTCCGCCTAAATTGTTTACTCTGAAATCTATCGGAAAGGTTTTGATCTTTCTCGCTCTCTCTCTCTCTCTCATTCTCTGCACCATGCATCCCCCCCCCCCATCCGTCCCTATAGCCCGTTCGCTCTTCCTGGGGTTTCATAGATATCGAAATGAATTCGATTCCGATAAATGAGCAATGTAACACGAGAATCAATAATACACGGGCCTCTCGCTCCTGCGGTCATAACGAGAGTTAACAAATGGTTCGCGAAATTGGTAGTGGCAATTTGTACGGATAGTCCGTTATAATTTCTACTATTATAGTAAACTGCAGATAGCAGTACTAGAGATAACAAAATCAATGGCCCGTATATACGGATATATTTTCAGTTGTTATGGCTTAAGTATATATTTTCCAAAATGTAGATGGGGCTGTGCATCATTCTGAAATGCATTGGGCATCGCCACTTCGCCAATAAGAGTGGTTAGCGTAGAGGAGAATCAATGTCGTATTAGTAGGCTGCATATATGTTAGTTGTTACAGGCCAGACTGAAATACGTACGGTTCGAGGGCCAATGGAATGATAGTTGCAAACGGCTATAGTAGGGGTGAGTGCGGTAGCAGTGAAAGCTACGAACGGGTTAGACTGAGGGGGTGAGGAGCTTCGACCTTCCGTTCCCCAGCCCCCGCGAGCAAGGCAGAGGCTGTTTCAGATGCTGAATGCCCTCTAGGTGTATCGAATCTGGACGACTGCCAACTTTGCCTCTCCTCTCTATATCCCCTTTAGAAAGCCCAAACTCCCTTGATACATATTTGTATCAGCTATATCAAACCCCTTGCAAATCCATACTCCTCATTCTCCCCTCTAGTGCGTGGCGGGAGCTCACAGGATTTCCGTCATTCGCTCTCTTTACCTGACGGCGATGATTCTGTTGCTCGATCACCCCTCGGCTACCCTCTATGCCATAGCTCTCTACGCCATAGAATCCCAGGCTCAAAGCCGCTAGGGTTTAAGGCACTGTAGACATATACGCGAGTACTCCAACAGGGTAGTTTCCACATTTACAGGTGTATTCGCGCATAATGGAATACGCGCGTAGACATTATGCATAAAAAGGTACTAGACTTCCCAGCAATGTTACAGTGTCAAACGAAGAAGTACCGAGAGAACCACGCAAGTCGGTGGGCATTGCTGATCGGAGGAGAGAAAACGTCCACTCCTTTTATTTTCGTTGGGCTTTGTTGTCATACGCAATATGTACTACTACCTCTAGTTACTCGCTTCAGTCGGTTGACTGCCAGCACTGACATTGGAAACTGTCGCTACTACTGGTTGAGGGCGTCGAGCCCTTTCCTACATTTTTCGTATTCACCCGTAATACACTTTGATCCCTCTGCTACATGCCCACACATGCCACACGTAATATTGCGAGTGGTCGATGTATATGTATGATCGGACGGAGAAAACTCCGCATGCCGAGCATTCCCGATCACGAAGAGAAATTTTCAAACGGTCCGTGGAAAACGGACAGAGAGCAACTGGCATTCGGTGCTCTCGTTTTTTTTTTGCGGTTGCTGTTGTCGAAACCCTTTTCGATATCATCCAATCGTAGCTGTGCAATAACGTAGTATCCATTGATAAATATTCGAATCTGCAGACCCTCGTCGCACCAGCCAAAGCTTGACTTTCACCCTCTATGTGCTTTCTGGTAAACTTCGTACTTCCTATTACACACATCTATGTATGTGGCGTCGTGGTAGTTTAAACATTCCATCCCCAAGATGCAAGAGTCTCGATCTCTTCCTTCATGTCGGTAAATACATTATTCACCTGAACGTCGGTCGATCGTCGATACGACGAGCTACCACAAGGAGAAAAAAGCTACTTTCTTATTGAGTTCCCAGGATTCTATCTTAGATTTTCCCACTAGAGGTATGAGACGTATACATACAAGAAAGTCGAACTACCTACTGACGCTAAATACAAATAAACAAATTGTGGAATAACGAGATGTTCTCATATGGAACATTTGATTGTAGAACTGTATATTTACATACATTTTATACGACATTGGGGCAATCATCACTTTTCAGAACTCGAATATATTCAGTGTTCGATGTTTTCTATACATAAATGTTATAAATAATTGATTAAAAAATGATGAACAAGTGTGAAGGATGACTTTGGTCCAAGTATGTGTCTAACAACACTTTCGTCTATACTTACGCGATTCGCTTTTTCGCGGTCTTGCGGCTTTTCACATTTTCACTTTACTCCTCGTCGTTCATTCAACTCCACCGAGTTCCTCTATATGCGGTATCAGGATGCATATTCTACCAATAGCATGTACATATATCAATGCAGTACACGAGCACTCTACGGTTACGGTGGCCGCGAGCTATCAGGACGGTGTCCCCGCGGGTATCTCACTCGATGTCGATGCTTTCGGCGCACGTATTTCCCGACATTATCGCCTATCGCGAGAGCAATACATTTTTCTGAAAAATACGGTCATGTCCATGAATATCATTGTGACCCCGGGGTTCTGAGCATGTGCATCAAGCGTTTACTTTCCGTCCTCTCTCTCTCTGTCTCTCTCTCTTTTGGTGATTGTACTTCCATTGGCGGGCTACGGATGCACGCCCGGGGGAGTTTTGTAATCGCTAGAGATGCTATATGGTATATTATGTCGCACCGTCGAGCTCGGACACGAGAATTGAGCCTCCAACCACCCGGAAGTGCCGAGATATCGTCACGCAATGCTCACTCAAACTGCACCCGACTAACCCGCGTGTACCATGCATTTCATTATTATTTCCATTTGGCACAAATCTCCTCGGAACACGAAATATAATTTCGATAATGCCGGTGTAAGATTTTATATCGATAGTCATTACGAAGTTCTCTCCAGAGATGGTATAGAAAATATGGTGATGATTCTCGTGTTCAAATCCTGTCATATTTTCATCGGTGATATCGATATCTTTATTGATCCGACTAATTTTTCTTTTTGTCGCTTTTAAAGCATTTTTCGTCCTATTCGATTTCGTTTCATTGCTAAAACTACTATTAATTCCTATTGCGCATAAAACGTTCCGACCAGCGAAACATTTAGAGTAAAATCTACGACCACAATCGATACTCCCTTCGACGATCGCAGAAATTAATTCTGTGATCGAATAACGCAACAGAACAAAGAAATGCTTAGCTCGGGTTTTGAAACTAAGAACTTACGTACATGGAGGCAATTTGAAGAAACGTTTTCGATCGTCGAACGAGCTCGTCTTCGTTTATGCAGATAAAACTCATCGTGGATCACACCTGCCCACCCCGAGGCGCATTGCGACCAATCTCCTTCTCTCCAGTCAGATGAGTATTTCGCGAAGCGTACGCATCTCATACGGACGAATTTCATGATGTAGTAGAGGGTTAGGATCGTCGATCGACCTCCCACACACTGTGAAATCGAGACGTGAGCTGCAGCAAGCAGCTGGTATGGAGAACGAACGAACGAGAAAAGGATTCGCCGAATCAAGATTTCGAACGACAGCTGCCACATAACGTCTCTCGATCTCGTCTCCGGGTTCTCGTTCTCCCAATCTCGAATTTTTTCGATCTGCATCTCATTTACCAGCGGTAAAAGAAACGAAGACGTTTTAGTTCTTTATTATTGCCAATGAGATCCAAACAGAGAGAAGTCCCATTAGGAATATTCATCGAGTCACTTTGGTTTCAAACAGATTGAAAGTTTCTGTTCAATTTATTTCGATAGCTTATACCCTCTCCTATTCCCCTATACAATTTATTCATCGGGTCATATTGATTGTCCTTTTCTACTACCCGCGATGTGAAAAGATTTTTATTCAAAGAACTTTATTCAACTATTTGCTTTTCTCTGATCAAATGGATGAGTAATTTATTTTCTTAACCAAGTAGTTTGATAGATCTTCTGTTATCGTGTGGATTATGAGATCCACCAATTCATTTTGAGCCAACAATATGTAGTTAATCGCGAACAGTAGGTTTGAAGATCAATGTTACTTGCGTGTCATGATACTATGTAGAAAGGTTCGCAAATATATTTCTCCGCAAATATTGAATTGACGCATGTACTGTCTCAGCACTCCAAAAATAATACAACAAGACCCCGATTATCCGGACCCCGGTTGATCGAAACTCCAAAATGTCAATCAAACGGGGACCACGGATAATCGGGCTTTTATTATATTCCAAATCTCCCCCAAAACACACATAAGGATTGATGAAATGTGAAAATGATTTAAATAGATACATAGAGTAACGTTTATTGATGAACCAATGAAATATTAACTCTAATACAAGAAGGCACTGTTATATACATAAAAATCACACGATTACAATCGCGAATACATACAATCCAAAGAGTATATAAAACAAACAAAAAAAGAGAATATAATAATTTATTTACACGTTTATCTACACGATATTATAAGGTAGCCATGTATTTTTTGCCGCTTTGGCGTTGAAAAATCGTGGCGTTTGAAGTGCGGTTTCCGAACGATTTTGGATGCACTCTTCGAAAAAAAATATGCCGTTGATGTGGGACGTACCGTTTTTGGGGAACGAGACGTTTTTTTTTCGCAAAACATACGAAATTGCTTTTTTACTTCAGAACAATAAAGTTCAATTCTGTACACGAAACACTGGTCGCAAACTCGTTTCAAGGTTTTTATCATGGAGAAAATAAATGTTGAATTTGCATATTTTTTGAGTCTATCCGTCTTTGATTTTTAAAAACAGTGGATCAGCTACAGCGGTGGTGATGTTGGATCACGTAATCTCTGCCTGATTCCACGTCTGTCGTTTGTTATTTTAGAATTTATGTCTTGAGAAAAAGTTTAAGATTTTTTCCCATACTTTCGCAAAGTATGGGAAAAATTGAGACTTGAAATTTTTTCTATACTTTCACAAAGTAGCCCCTGTATATAACGAAAGTGTAATTATATGAAAATTGCAAACCCGCAATTACTTTCGACGAAATTGTGAGAATAATGAAACAATTATGATAATGTAACATTTAATTCGACCTTGCGGTCGTAAATCTTCCAGATAAACGAAAAAAAAATAAAAATGTTCTAGCACACTACTCGAGCTTCCATGCTACTTTTTTCTTTCTTTTTTTCAACACAGCGATCATAGATCTCGAAATTTTCCTTCTTTCACGAATATATCATCTTTCGTAAAGTGAGAGCCGGATTGATCGATAAAATTACGAAAAAAAGTTATGTACGAGTATATGCTTGACGTGAGAAAGAAAAGCGATAATTATGCAAAAATTCGTCAAATGGATGGAACATGGTGATTATTGTTTCTTTTTTTTTCTATCTTTTCAAAATAAATGTTTCTTGAGAATTAAGGGATGAGTGGAAGGAAAAAAAGTTTGTGCACATTGAACACTATGGATAAAGTCAAATTTCGTACTTCGTAAATCGATCGTTAGCGAGCAAAGATAACAAAAGAAAAAAAAAAAATCCATACATTTACTGAGAATTCAAGATTTTAAAATACTCGATACGCCTCGAAGCACACGAAAAAAAACCGTAATTATTGAATTATTTAACCGCGTATGATTTATAGCTTGTATATCTGTCATGAAAAAAAAAAAAACAAAATTGTATTTATCAGACAAGTAACAAAGGAATATATATATCCGACAAGAATACACAATTGCGTGAATGAATTTTTGCATATGCAATGCAATTGATTATGCATTTTTTGAACGTTTATATATGTGCGATATAAAGTGAACACGTTGGCGGCGGCCATATATTTATATAATATAGAGAGATATGGACACTGCCAATGATATCTCATATTATAAACAAAGTGAAAAAAACGTCACCATTGTAACGATCATTAAATTCATTGCGAAACATTCTTGCCGTATAGCAAAGGTTCAAAATCTACGAACGATACTCGAAGCAACAATTTATCTTTCATTTTGTTTTCAATTCAGAATTGTCTTTTTTATATCAATGTAAACCTTATTGCGATTAACATTGACAACGAACATTTTGAATATGATACCCAATTATAATATATACGCTTCCCCGTATCTCTAGTCATGTATGCGACGAAAGGAAACAAAAAAGTTATTCGACGAAAAGGAAAACATGAAGACAATTTATTCAACAATGATAATCCATGAACTAGGCACGTAAGCAAAAAAATGTATCCGTCCAAGTTTCATTTTACAAACAGTATTTTGTAAATATTTGTACTTTTTGTAATACCGCGTACACATATGATACTTTTGAATCCATGAAATATAAATTGTGAATGCCGTATCAGTAATAAAAATTGCAAATGACAAAAACAACTCACGATTTTCATTGCTGGGAGGTATGAAAGGGACGATCGAAGGACTTTTCATACGGAAATTGTGATTATTTTGTACACAGAAACGGAATACTACTGAGGACATCTAATACGTCGTTGAGATGCGATCGTCGAAAGACGATAAAAAAAAAACGCTTGCGCAGCTGAAAAATGGCGTCAAGCGAGGCACGGGAAAGTCGTTAGCGTCATCGACCCAATAAGCGTGGCATCGGGCAGCCGTAGAATACAGAATAACAATAAAAAGGGGAAAACATGGATGAATTTATCAATTTCGACGTTATAGGAGCTGGTAGGAATTTCCTATGCAGTGACATTGTGAACAAGGATGATTCATGGATGGTGGAGGTTAACAGAATGTTATTTCGACGTATAAAAAACGCTGAAAGAGTTTTTCAATCTGGTTATATTTTTTTAGCACGCGAGCCTGGTGGCGAAATTCGAATTAAAAAATAATCTCGACATCATCTCTGCAAATATAAAAAACAGCGGAACGTTTAAGTAAATAAATGAACAGATTTTTGCGCACCATTATTGTATTTAGGTATGTGTATTATAATTACTTATAAGCTATTGTACAATACATATGATGAAAAATCAAATGTCATATCATTCAAGAAAACGATATATTCGATATTGTTTTTGAATATTGCTTTTTCATGATATTTAATAACAAAGTAGTTCAATTTTAACTGCGCGGATAAAAACTCAGGGCCATATATATACTCTCATATTTCAATTTTTTTCGATATACTCGCTCCAAGCTGGGAGTACGGAAATCATATTTTCGTATTCGCCAAATCTCTCCGGATATCATTGAATTCGAATAATCGTAGGATCTCACAAGGATAAATGCAAAATAAAGTGTTAAAACAAAACTGGGTATTTGTACTCTGCAAACGGTCGTGCTGAGGACCGTCGGACAGCCGATCGACGCTTATCCCGAGCAGAAATTTGTTCTGGCTGGCCTGATATAGGATCAGGCCCCGTTCAGGAATCGATAAGGTTAGCCTGATCAGGCTAACCGGATCACGCCCAGATCAGGGGCGGATGTTATTCTGATACGGCGTGGATTATTAGGCCAGCCTTACATTATTTATATCAGGACCGGATCAGGTGCGGCTAAGGCGTCCGCGGCAAATCCTGATCACGCTAACTGTATCACGCCCAGATCAGGGGCGGATGATATTCTGATACGGCATGAATTATCAGCACAGCCTCAGTTGTTGACAATGAACTTGTGTTAACACAAGTTCATTGTCAGCACAAAATGAAATATTGCATTAAAATGAGTATCTTTCGACGATTTAATAGGATAGACGGAGGATACTCATTTGGGAAATCTCTGTGTCGTATTATTTCGAATAATGCTTCTTGAGACATTATTCGATTGACATTTAAATAATATTAATAATAATATTAATAACAATAATCATAAGATTGACAGCAGTGGACGCGCGGTCGGTTCGCGGCTTCGGTGGTCTGGTATGTTAAGTGAGCGGGATGGGTGACCGCTTAGCTGTTTACGGGCTTGTCTACCCATTATTGAACGGGAAGCACTTTTTCTGAGTTTTTAAAACAACCGACAAAAATATACGCTGGAAATAGTAATAATGAAAGGAAATTATAATATAGTATTTATATTATTATTATTATTATTATTATTATTATCATTAATATCATTATTATCATTACTACATCGATTTTTCAATCGAGAACCTACACTACCTTAAAATTAAATCTACTACGAAGACAATTTTCAATATAATTCACACCATCTTCATTTCTGGTAGTTGGACTACATATAAGATATTCCTAGAAGTAATTCACAAGTGCTCGATAGAGTAGTGGTTACAGCGTTAGTTCGTTAGGTCGGTAGGTAGACAGATAGGTAGGTTTAAATAGCACAACTCTCCCGATTGGAAAATTAATTTTAAACGACCGCAATTATCGTTTAAATAACAAAAAACGTCTAAAAAATGACTGTTAGTACAGTAACATTTTTTTTCAATATTTTTTGGTCCAATTTGAGAATGAAGACTAGTGAGAGCGGTTGCAGGTTCGAACCCCGGTGGAGGCCGTTTTTTTTTTTTTTTTGTTAAATATTATTATATGGGCCAGCTAACAACATATGATGGCCAATAACCTAATTCTCAGAAGATAAATAGATTTTATTCATTTGAAATTTGAAAACTGGAATTCAGTGCCAGATCGAGGCCAGATCGGTGCCGGATCGGTGCCGGATCACGGCCGCATCACGGCCGGATCAGGCCTCGATCCGCAACTCCGTTACATGCCGGATGTGGGCCTGATACGGATCCTGATCAGGGCCGTGCCAGGCTGATAGGGCAGCCTGACATGGGCCGGATTTAAGCCGGACCAAATTTCCGCTCGGGTAAGGGCGTCACCATTCATCTACAAGATAATGACGGAAATTGCAGTTTTCAGAATAATCCTCCCACTGATTCATGCTTGGCTCGTCAAATATGCCACATAACTATATATTTACCATATATCTTGGGTCTCGCGGACATGTTTCTTATTTATGAGTTCGTCGGCTCGCTTGTCTCGATAGGTGAGGAGGGAGAGAAGATAAGAGTTCGACGAGTTTTGCGGGGTGTGTGATGAAGTGAGAGGCGGGAAATGGAAGACGCGCGAGTTTCACGAAGTTCGCGTGCAGAAAAGGGCCACAGACCTCGCTCTTTCAATAAGTATCACCGCCCGAGGTGCGACTTACTCGCGAGCTTGGTACGTGTAAGGCGCAAACCGCTGTGCACCGCGCGCGGTTCGTTGCACCGAGACAGCCCCTCGGAGTAATTGTCGACGTGCGTTGTAAAAATAAAAAATAATAACAAAAAATAAGCCGTTGCATCAATATATAATACTGTGGTTAATATACGAGGAATATTGCTTCCTCTCTCGTCGTTCGCATCAAACAGACGGCTACACGGCGCAGGGCATCGGTAGGCCGAAGAAGCCGGCAAGACCTTTTGCCGATGTGAAGAAAGAGCAGATCCGTAAAATCCGATAACGCCTCTCAAGAGATAACGGATAAATATAGGGACCGCATATGAGTAACAGATGAGATGGGCTCTTGATTTATATTCGATCCTCTCGCTCTCCCTCTCTCTTTCTTTCTTTCCTTGCTCATTCGACAGATCCACCTTTTGTCTCTCAGATTCTTCACACTTTTTATCAGCCTCCTCTCTGTCTCTCGACACTCTCAACCCCGGGCTCTCTCGGTTAATATTCATGCAGAGGACATTCGAAAAATCGCGCATTTGCATATGCAAATTTTTATTAATAATTTTTTATAACGATTATTATTATCGTATTATTACTGTTGGTTGCGCCATGGGAAGACAATGCTATTGTTAATCCTTTGGCAATGATGAAATATAACTTCCCGTCGATGCATCGAAAGAATGAATTGAATATTCGAGAAATCGTCGGATATATTTTCGCAAAAATCTGAGAAAGTCATCTTGCCATTGACACTTCCAACCTCTGATCAACATTTCGACCCTCTCTCGGTATCGTCAGTATATATCTATGTGCTTCTTCGACTCTCGACTCTTAGCGGCTATGTCATTATCGATAATAACGGACGAAATTCGCGCCGCCTAGGGACACGAAAGAGACGGAAGGTCCGTGGGAACTAATCGTGAGCTCTCACGCAATGCAAAACCGCACAGCTTAAAGGAAGAATGATTTTTATTTCTCGATATTTCGAGCGTATCTTTCCAATATACTCGAAATTGTTATTAGAAAAAATGTGTGTATTTCGAACGCGTGTCTACGTTTCCGGAAAAACGAGAAAACACATATTGGCAATCGTTTCATGAAATCAAATATACGATTTTCGCCGAGAGATATTTTATGGCCGATCGTATAGGTCTCGGTAAATGTTACATCGTCGATGTGAAAAATAACTTTTATGAAGCAATGTAGTATAGTATACCTTGATATCAGTGTCATATTGCGCAAAACATTCCCGTCAAAGCGTGTATGTGCTGGCGTAGCTGAGGCTGGATGATTCTCTCGTTTCCTCTCCCTCTCGTACGATCGCCGGTGTTTCCGGAAATTCCTTCGTTCCTATCGAGCAATAAAGGAGAAACGTGTATTAGTACAATGTTGACGAGTAGCCGCGTGATATATATACGCTGAAATATTTTTCTACTGTCATAGAAATTGCAATGATGTTGAAGTTTGCATCGCTGGAACGCAACGCAAATAGTTTTTAAAATTTTCATTTTTCAGTATCTTGCTTCTCGTGCCCATTTAGGCCGAGGTTCTTGAAGGAAATCCCAATAAAACGTTTTAACGATTTTTGTCATCGATAACCCAATCTTAAGAGGGACTAATGAGGTAAAAATCTATTTTCGTTGGCATTCCGACGATGCAAACTTCAACATCATAAATTGCATAATATCGGAAAAATTACGCGATATGGATTAGTGGAAAATTATTCTTCACAAGCCAAAAAAATCGTTTTTCAAGCTATCTGGAAACTCATAAAAATCGATTTACTTTAAATGCAATGTTACTGATTACTACTCTGATATCCGATGATTATCAATGTAGTAACGTTTTGCTGAAACGTTGAACCAGAACGAATTTCATATCAACAGTTCATTGTATCCACGATCAAAATTTTTTAAATCGTAAATATTACCGCACTTTTCGTCGCGAAAGATCGTAACATAAAATGCATCGGCAGCATTTTCAGCTGTTCCATCGTTCGTAACTGGAATCTCTTAGTCTGAATAATTTATGACGAGTAGCGGCGTCCCGTTTTATCCTACATACCATAGCAACGGTACGTGTATACGTATAAGATATTCTCTCATTTTCCAAGTAAGCCTTGGGTTCTTAAGATTCTTCGTTAACCAGAGAGCAACCACATTGAGAAAGAAAAAAAAACAGAGTCTCAAGGATTGTCGCTCAACGTCGACCAATGACCAGTGTCAATGCAGTTAGAATCAAAGAGACAAAAGGCCAATGTTTCGGCTGAAGAAGACAAAGTGCACGATCGACGAAACAACCTTATAAATATACATATAGATGTTGGCGCATTCTACGTTGGAATGGATGAGTAAAAATTGTAGAACGAACGCGCCGGACGCAGAAGAAGAGGAAGAAAAAGTCGAGGAAAAAAAGATGAAAGTGGATAAAAGATTCAGGGGATAGGACGAAGATGAACGGACCTGGATTGCAACGATGGCGGGAGGTCAAACGCACCACTAGGGGAATCCCCGTTCTTGCACGTGACCTTGGGATCGATGTGGCTTCGCGAGTACTGAAAATCGACAGCTTCGAACGGTGAAGGAGAGAGAGAAGAAAAAAAAAGTGTACGGAGGAGAGGTCAAGAGCTCTTCGCGCAACTTCGGGAGTATCGGCGAGAAGATGAGTAAACTCGATAAGTAATGTCTGCTGACGTCTATCGATGTTACGTAAACGTCGATACAACGACGACGAAACGGTGGATGTTAAGTGGTTGAAAAAAAAAGAAAAACTTATCTCACGCTGCTGATAATGTAGATATAGCGGTGCTAAAATTTCGAACAAATTTATCACGAAATCTTTTTCATTTTTCACAGATATGTTCGTTCTCACGACGCAACGGTTTGTATTATTAAACGTCGTATTAGACGGATAAGAATATGAAGTCGAGAATCTTTAGCCTTTCAATGAATAATCTGTGTACATAGATATGTTGATATTTTCATGCAATATGTTACAGTTTTTTATATCTGCATATAAAGTAATAAAGAGACGGAAAATTATGTGGAACGTTAGACAGTGAAAAAAAAAAGATTCCTTCACCCGTGGCAGCATCAATATTTGCGTGGGGCAAATTTTCCACCAGTGATTTCACGTCATGCATATGTACACAAGTCCGCGGTAAAAGTCGGGTGCTCGGTTGCACGTATGCCAGAGGGTCGTAGACTACGTAGAGAAAAAATGTGTTGGCGCAGCAAGGGTAGGAGTGGGGGGGAAAAAAAGTCCGAGGAATATGTATATCCAAGCGAGCGCTGACTTAAATTGCACGTTCCCATACGGAAGTAGCCGATGTTGAAATGCAATATGTGTAATTTTCCACGGACCATATCTTCTCGCGGGGATCGCGCGCGCGACTCGTCGATGCGGTATATTGGCGGTGGTGGCGGTGGTGCGGAATGACCAGGCGGAACAGGCAAGCGGGAGGAGGGTAGTTAGCCCCGGGACTTTCGCGCTTTCCGCTATCGCTGGGTCGCTGTATAATTTATTCCGAGAAAATCTATCCCACCTCCGCGGCGTAAACGCGTGCATATTCTTGATATATATATATAGCGGACGTGGGACAAACGCCCGAGGGTAAAAATCGTCGATTTCGCGAATCTTCCATTCCCCGTGTATTCGATATATGCATGAAATCCATACACTATGGAATGGATATAACATTTATATGAGAACGATCTCTCTGTTCCTCTGTTGCTATACCGTGTTTACTCAAATTTCTACTTAAGGGGGGAAATAGGGTTAGACGGTTCAAAAATCAATTTTTTTTTTAATTCATAAATTGTTAGTAAAACTATTGAAAAATATGTTCCCAACATTTTAAATGAAAATTCCGACTCGTTCTATTGTTATAAGCCATTGAGGGGGGGAAATAGAGTAAGGACAGCGTTTTCTCAATGATTTTCATGAATTTTTTTATAGTATAAAAAATAAATATAATTTATTGAAACATTGAGAATATTTTATATATATGATTAAGTATATACTATAAAATTTTTATACATATATTTAGGTATATACTATAAAATATTAGCGACCCCATATTGCTTGTTTTTCTTGGTACTATTTTTTCAAATGCGTTTTTCTGAAAACGACTTTTTTTTAACTTGCGTACACGCTAGTTTGAAAAGTTTTCAGCCAATCGTTTTGAAAATTGGCAGTTACTTTCTTCATAGTATTGCGCTGTATATGCACGTAAAATCGGAATATTATCATTATTGAAAATATTTTTTTTTTGCAAATAAAGTTGTAAAAACGGCAAAAATCATGCTTTTTGGTTTTGACCCCGGTAAAAAATTCACTTTTCTATTTTTTTGATAGCATTTAGGTTCACATAGAAGAGAAACATATAATAAAAGTAAATTTTAACCTCGTTTGATTTCAGATGAAAATAGCGGCCTCCAGAATGTACGCAAAATGATGAGTCTGATTGTGACCTGCAATATGGGGTCGCTAATATTTTATAGTATAAACTTAAATATATGTATAGAAATTTTATAGTATATACTTAAATATATGTATAAAATATTCTCAAAGTTAAATTATATTCATTTTTTATACTATAAAAAAATTCATGAAAATCATTGAGAAAACGCTGTCCTAACCCTATTTCCGCCCTTAAGGTCACGTGAAACATCGAGCGAAGCTGACAATAACTGCGATTAAATTTTTACGAAGTACACTTAAGTTCTGGGGAAAGCGATAAATATATGCGGAATTTCTACGTATTGTACAACTTTACTTTTCCCCGAAAAAATCAACGTGCCTTTGTAAATCAGATCTAAGATTTCGAGTGGGAATGGGGCTAACATGGGGGTTTTATATCGGTTTAATCCCTGTTCGCAGGGTGGCGTTAAGACGTCATTGAAGACTAAACATTGGCCTCGTTAAATTCACATCTACAATCGACAATTTTGGGACAAAAAAAAATGCTACGAGAAAAATCTGCCGAAACCATATAATCAGGCAAAGAGCGAAAGTATGAAAATAAGAATAAAAAGAAACGAATGATATATGCGTTGGTATTTTGCCTGTGATTTTTCATCGGCTTCTCTCTCCTTCTATTCCTCTCTTTAGCTCTTTTGCCCTCGTTTTTCTGCTATTTATTCTTTTTTTTTTCAACCCGTCAGATACGTAAGGTAAAGTACAGGATATATATATATATATATATATATATATATATATATATATATATATATATACATACAGCGGAAATATCTTGTGCACCGGGGAAGAAAAACGTGGCGTTCTTTCTTCAGCTTGTCTCTCACTCTCTCTCTCTCTCTTCTTCTGTTTCACTCTGTCGTCGTTCACTACCTCGTTAAGTATTGATTTTCGTTCATCCGGCTGGGATAAGCGCACGTACGTTCCGCGCCAGTTAAGGGTTGAATCTGCACTCCATACACAGGCATACACAAACGCACACGAATATACGCACCAGTAGAATATATATCTGTGCATGGCGCGCTGCTAGGGTTGAGGAAACAAGGGAAGGATCGTGGTTCTTTCCTTCGACCATCAATCGCCGAACGCGCACTTCTTTCTCGTTTTCCCTTTTCCCCCTAATACACGCTACTCGCCACCCCTTCTACATCCTCGCTCTTTTATTCCGTCTCAGAGCTTTTGCACTGACAAACACTCTCAATACATGCATATACACATACACAGATATTTATATGCAGGTACACATGTTCACAGCGAAAGAGGCGAATTTCGCAGCGACTGTGGAGAGACTTGTCCTTCGAGTATTGCGCGATACGAGTAAAGTAAGGTCTCCTCTCGTTGCGATAGGGAAAAACGTTGAAGCTCGCGCTACGCCCGAGGAAGGAATGAAGCAGAAAGAAAGAACGCCAGAGACAAAGAGCTGGTAGAGGATGGAAAAGAAAAGAGAGCGAAAAACCAAAGAAGAAAGAAGATGGAAAGTTAACGTGGTAGAGACGAACGTACCGGCAGCTGGGATAGGATATACAGATATATCTACGTACTCCGACATACTCGGTACATCGGTACTCTGTCCCTTTTACACACACCATCGTATGTACCATGTAGGTGCACTCACCCATGCCCCTAACTCCCCCTCAGTCCAACCTCGAGAGCTCGCGGGGTGCATAAAATATTGAAATCGCGCTTATGGCCTTCTCGCGTACACCCTTATTCTTTTTCTCTTCTCTCCCTCTCTCTATCTCGCTCTCGCTCCGTCTCTCTGTTGCACCAACAGTGAAACGACATAGGAGAACGAGCACCACTCCGAATGTTGGATTGAAATACATTGCCTACGAGATATCGGAGTCGGTCTCTTCCGGAGAACTCGTTGCAAAAATCCACCCTCATCGTATATATATATATACAATCGCACGCTCAGAGATACATGTATGTACGACCCTTATAGAGTACCGGGCATAGCTTTCACCGAGTGCTTGAGCAAGTATACGTATCCCGAACTAAACACTCTTTCGTGTGAGTAAATATGTGCTGATGTGCACACTAACGCGTACTGTCGAGAGGCCAGAGCCTGTCGAACGTTTCGAGAACTAAACGGGCTATCGTTTATTCGAGCTACATGTATTCGCATTCCATTTTCCTGAACATGGCAGCTCACCCAGATATACGTAAAGATCATTTTTATATCTCTCGACGTTTTGCTCAAACTCGGATAGAATGACGCCACGGGGATTATGTCTATGTGTGTGAAATACAGACAGGATTCACGTACAGTACGTAGTCGTAAAATTGAATTATTAACGAATGGTTGTCAATGTTGATTATCGTTGGAACTTCTTGAATACCTTTTGTTATTTAGGAAATGTCGTGAAATGCGGAATGAATTATTGTGCCGCACGAAATAATGACAATCCTTTGCGTGTTCGATCGAATAAAAAGGAGACTGCGCAAGAACGATTGTCGAATGTATGATATTATGATAATTAAATCAATTCATTGCCATATATACTTCGTCAATATTTCATTCGTTGATTTATAATTAACCGTTGCTCGGAGCACGAAACAGATGTAGACAGATATACAAAAGTCTAATGAATAAGTTGGAGAGGTTTATAGCTCTGGATTGCCGGGAGGGTTGATCGGTTGGTGGAAGAGGGCGGTATGTCTCTCACTCTTACTCTCCCTCTATCTCCATTTCTCACTCTCTCTCGTTTTCTTTCTCTCTAGATCCAATGCTCCATAAATCTTCCTCCCAATTTCGGCCGATCGTGACGTATCCGCCGATACGACCTTGCTCTGTAAACGTTATGCAAATGTGAGCGCGTTCGGCTCCGCTCAACATTGCACGCTCCCCCTGCAGAAAACTATCGGGGAAAGAGGAGAGGAGTCGCGGCCGCGGCGTTTCATCGTAAATTTTGTCGGCTGGTACCATCGGAGATTTTTCCCTGCCTATATATACGCACGAATCGTTGCCTATCTCTCTTATTCTCTCTTTCTCGTTCCCTTTTGCTACGTATAGCTCTTTCGATCTCTCCACGTTTTTACTTTCTTCTCTCTGTCTGCCTGTCTCTCTCTCTCTCTCTCTATCTCTTTTTCTACCGCGCAACTCAGGTTGGCCAACAACGCTTACCTCTGCCTCTGCGATCAGACTCACATCGGATATAAGCGGCTGGGGGCTCGCTTCCAGATTAGATCACGGGAATACGTTATTCTGTCTCCCCTCCCGTTCCACTCCCCGTTCACTTCGATAAAAGTCGAACGCGGTTCGCGATTCTCGAGTCTCTCTCGCGCGGCATCATGACGTTATTCCGGGCACGTACACGATGAAACGTATCTCTGATTTCAAATCTCTCAAGGTGGATGAGACCGTGATCGCCAGATTTTCATTCAGAATTACGGCGAATTGCCTTTGCAGAAACTAGGATTATGTGTTCCCTCCCCCTGTCTCACTCGGTCTCGCTCTCTACTTGTGTATCCCATGAGATCTAAGTTTCCAAATTTTCCTGGACAAAATTCGGCCGCATCTTAGAGTTAATTATAAGTTTATAACGATAAGTAACGAATTTATTATATTTCATATAAAGAAAAGATTGTCTCGAATGGTCTCAAGTCGTCAGGTTTCTGTCTCGGTATATATAATTAATTTACGTACAAATATGTTCTGATCAATCTACAGAATTAACGTTGGGTCTTATCAACTCGTCGAGTCATCAGAATATTTCGATAAATCAACAATCAACTGTGTATCCAGAACTATTATTCGCGTTAAAACGCATTCCTCACTACCGAAAATAAATCCTCCTTCCCAGTCACAATACGAGTAACATTTCTTCTATACCATAAAATTCACGATGATATACGAGGCAACATTGTTATTAAAAAAGCCAAGTGTTAGAAGTTATATCAAGGCTATCATAGCATGTAATATATTGCTTTTTTAACTTGACAATAGGCATTTACTTTGACTAATTTTATTTTTTTCAGCACATATGGTATTGTTATTTAACGTTATTCGTGGGTTTCTTTTGGTAACCATTTTAATATTATTATCATAATATTAGCCAATATGAATGACATTCATAACGAATGCGCCTTTTTGTTTATTGTTGTATTTCAAATTAGAAGAAATACGTTTAAATTTGAGGGAAGTCAGCACACAATAAAATTTTGACGATGAGTAGCGTGGAAAAAAAATTGTTCGCATTAGCGCTATGCATAATTGTGGCCAAATCGATAGACGAAACGAAATGTGGCGCGTGTAGACTCCCCGTACAGCGACTGAAAATACTCTACTAAAGAGAGAGAGAGGGCGATACAGTGTGCAACATAAATACTAGTCATTATTCCCTATCGACAACCAGATGAGTACATACATATGGCACTCGATAAAAAAAAATATTACCCCAATCTATAACGTGTCCAGTTATTGACAACCGACGATTTATAGAAGTGTACTTATCGAGAACGTTTCACGGTATATAAGACCTGGAATTGCACGTGCTGACAATCAGTTTCAAGTTAACGGAGAACCAATATTTAAAATGTTAAAGTTCGTCGCAGTGGCAACACTAATCGCCGCGGTTGCGCTCGGTAAGTGGATAATTAATTTTATTTTATTGATCTTTATTTGTATACTTATGATCTTTGTGTGTTAGGCGAAGTCGCGGAAAACTCCGTTCCTACCGTCAAGAAACAGACGGTTTCCTATCATATTAGTATCGCGATTCACCATAAAAACAATGGAACTTACTCTCATTGGTGCAGTGGAAGTATTATTTCAAATGAGTGGATTGTCAGCGCTGCTTCATGTTTCGACAAGAGGCTCTGGCCGAATAAAAATACGTCTCTGGTTATACGCAGGGATAGCGATCAACTGGGCAACGATATCGACCGGTTGCACGGTGAAGTCAACCTCAACGATTTCAACTCAACCATTTATTACGATTGGTACACTTTAGACCAGTGGAACAGCAGTTACAACGATCTTATGCTGATAAAGGTCTCAAAACCCTTTGAATTCGGAGCGACCCTTCAACCTGTGCCACTTTACGACCAAGACGAGGAAGCGATAGCAGGATCTAATGGCATCGTCAGCGGCTGGACTTCTAATCTTAACGTTTCAATAATGACGAAATACAAATGTAATGTCGTGCGTACTGGAATGATCTCCTATGCTGGACAAATCTGCGCTGCCTACGAAAAACCGGGTGAGGAAACATCTTGTCCGATTCAGTCAGATACGGGTAGTCCTCTCACTATTAACGGACGTCTTGCCGGCATTCTATCGTGGAATATGGATCCTTGTGCCGCTTCGGATGTTGCGTCAATCTACGCCGAAGTTGGTTTCTTTCGTGATTGGATCAGGAGCAAAACCGGTGTTTAAATATCCCGACGGATATGATTCACATTATGTCATGGCTTGTCGAGCGTTGTGAATGACAACGTACAATGGCCGATCAATGTCTTCAATTTTCAATTGATCTAGGATCGTCGGTGTATTAATTTATAGAAAATTTACCAATGTCAATAGTCTTCGCCGCGTCTTCAAGTCAAGTAATACGGAATAAAAAGATTTTTACGAACGCGTTCGAACGCTACTCTTTTTTTTATCTCAATAGTTAACGTCCCTTTCCCTTTGTTCCCATTTCCATTGTATCCCTTGGTACTGTCCTCCAGCACTCGGTATGCAAACTAGTACACCGCTAGACAGTCACCCATGCTGGTATTGGGAAAAACGCGAAAATCGGAAAAATCAATTTTTGCACGATCGTCTGCAGACTGATTTCCCGAGTGAAACGAACGTTCGTGGTACTACGAACGTTTGTCTCACTCGGGAAACCAGGCGGCTGCACACCGTTAAGAATCCAGTCCGGGATTCGCGTTGGAATCCATTTTACGGCTGTTTCATTTCGGTCATGGAATCTGACCGGATCTCTAGATGGATCCGTACCCGTGGCTAATGATAATTATGGGAATCCAGCTTGATCCCCACCACAATTTCTACACGGGCACCGTCGATTCACTACAGTACTCTCATATTTTTACACAACTGTTATTTTAAATATTGGTCATTTCGAGGGTTTCTATGATGGATGTGTATAAATCTAATTATGACGAAAAAGTTTTGTGATTATATTATCACATCGAGATGACAGAAAGAGAGAATCGAAGAGAATGAGTAAGAGAGACAGGGGGATACAGAAAAGTTACAAAGTACCGTGTTCTACGTTTGAAAAGTCTCTCGAGGATGGCAGTTCGGAATCTCTGGTTGATGCTCGCTACGGCGGGGCTTAATTCGGCAGGCTCTCCAGGACCGGCAATAACCTACTATATAGCAACAGCGATACAAAAGTATACATATATATTGTATAGAAAGAAAGTGTATAGAGCGCAAGTACTCGCGGATACAATTTCGTGCTCGCCGGTCCGCAAGTAACGAGAACAACTTTATCCTTTCATCTTCTATACATCGCGGGGCGGGCTTGCTTTTCGTATAAAGGTAAGAGAGAGAAAGAGAGAGAGAGAGAGACGAAAATTGTGAGTATGAGAGTCGGCCAGCGTTCGTGTGTCAGAGTGCGCGTGCGATGGTCTGGAAGGGTGCAGATGGTGGATATGGAGGTTGAGGGAAAGATGGAGTCGCATCAACCATACTAGATATATAGATGTGAAAATGTGCGGGCGTCGCGTACAATCTCCACCTTGGCCCTAATGCTGAGTGTGCAAGAAAACTCGAAAGGAGTGCCTACGGTACGAAAACGAGCGAGTGGAGTAAGAAGGAAAGGAATAAGGGTTGTGAAAAAGAGAGAAAGCGAATGCGTGCTGCAGAATGTAGTATAGACTGTACACTATACCCACACACATAGAGTGTATACAGTAAGAAACTATAGTTTATCTGAAAGCTACTTTTTGTTCTCTTTTTCATTCTCTCTCTCTCTCTTTCTCTTTCTCTATTTCTCCCTCTCATACCCCAACGCGGGTTTGTAAAGGTTTGCGGAAGTTGCGCTTTACGAAACTGCATCACCCGCTCGTTTCCCAGGCGTTGTTCGGCGTGGAGCCCATCAGCCACTGAAGGCATCAACGGGGTCTCGCGTTCTATCGGCACCTAGTCGTCACCCCTACTTTTCTCCTTCCCAGACCTTTAAGTACTTTGTAGCGAGAATTAACAAGAAGCAACGCCTTATAGCGCCGCGAAACGATGGAATTTAAGAGTGCCAAGAATCGAGAGCGACGGAAGCGTGAACTTCGAATGGTGAAACAGTCGCAACTTTACAGTTCGCCAAAAACTCCGGTTGTTTGAGCTATAATATTTATATATACCATATATATTAATCAATTATCAAAGCTTTCTGACTCTGAAAACTCAACAGTGCGTGAAGATTTTCTCCCGAGTCAACAGTTTGACTATCGAACATTTGATCAACGTTTAATACTATTGGTGAATTATTAGATGAGCAGATTAACCCCGAATAGATATTCATAATTCGAGCATTTGAATAGTCGATTTCTGGATATCTATTTTCGGTTCGCAACCTCAATTTGTTCTGTTGATAATGACGTTATGCATTTTGTCACTTATAAAAGCTAAGAACGTTTTAAAAGTACTGTCATCAGCATTTGTTTTTCAGTCTTCCCCACCTACATAATACGAAGTGATAGGTTTTAATGATCAGTACGGTATAAACGGTCGTATATATGCGACGAAAATTATTCTTCTAAAATTCTACAGAAGGCTGAGAGTACTCGCGCATCCTCGTGTCATTGACTACTCTTATTTTTATTTGATTTTTCTCCGCTACCTGTTTTTTCTTTACGTTTTTCTTCACGTCCGTAGAATACAATGTGTAAAACGACCCTCGTGGTCGCGGACTACAGTATAGTGCATGGCAGACAGAGTTGGGAACGCAAGAGGTCGTGTTCCTTGAGTTGGGAACGCGATGAAAGTGAGTCTTAAAAGCTGGCGACAGCAAGGTGGAAACGACCGGTTAGTTTCTTGGTGCTCGTGGTCGTTTCGTAATTTAGAGTCTGCCCAGAAACCGTTGGAACCAAGAGACTTACAATCTACGCTGCTCTTAAACACATACACACACATACTCACTTTCTCTCTCCCTCTGTTTCACCTTCTCATATACACCGCGAAAAGGTTTTTTTTTCCTTCTCTTCTTCCTCACTCGACTGCCCTCACGGTTTGAATCACCCGTAACTCTAATTTACTTTACAAGGGTTACGGCAAGCAAGCAAGGGTGCTGCCCATTGAATAACGTTTCTAAACATCCAGTGAGAACTTTCGGATCACTATTGTCCGCATGCTGTATTTCTTTGTGTCTCGACAAATGACTAATGTCTCGTAGATATTGCTGTCAATTAATAAATCAGCGATAACAATCCAGTGTGAAAATAAGCATTTTTGTGGAAAATAAAAATTTGGAGTAGAAAATTTACACATAAACAAACCCCTGAAGCGGTATAATTTTTTATGTCACCAAAGTTTTCCGTCATTTAGCGTAGTGTACTCGTACAAAGACGGTAAAGTTTTTTTTTCAAATCGTGCTGTTTCAATGCGAGTACACCAGATACATGTTATTATTTCGAGCAACCTGGGCTTTTTATCAAGAATAAGAGTTTTATCTCTGACTGGCGTGAAAAACGGGGTACTCCTGTGTCGCAAATGAGAGAGAAAAAGAGATGAGTGGAAAGAGTCAAACCAAACGGAGTAAGAGAGTAAGTACGAGAGAAAAAAACGGCAGCGAAGACAGACAGGGCGAACAAGGGCTGGTGTAGTCCACTCGGGCAAGGAGTACAAAAAAAAAAAAAATTGAAGGATGCGTGACGAGAGTACGTAGCAGGGCCTAAGGCCACGGTGATACGTGCCCGCAAAGCCAAGTGGTATAGCCGAAGTGTGTGCGCCGAACCGCGGGCCAGAGAGACCTCGCGGCTTCTATCTCGGTTGTCCCGCACACTGCGATTTTCCTACCTCTTCGTCGTTGTGTCCTGCACCGCTCGACGCTTGATCATTCGTGTATAATATCGAATACGACGACCCGAATGGTCGTACATACTATCGTCGTGCTTATCTCATTGCGTAGTGACCATAAACGGAATCTTTTATATCGAAGTGCGCGCACAAAGCTCAACCGCCGTTGTATATGATCGGTCGGCGTTGCTTCGATTCCTCGTAAATGGCGCAACGAATTCGAAAAATCTTACCGCATAGCGTATCCATCAACTTCACGTTAAATCAATTCAATTTATTTCATGCACATTCACGAGAATAATATATATAGGAGCGAAAAGTATGCGACGAAGATTTAACTAGGATCGCTACAAACGCAACGAGGCAAATAATTTCATGCAAAAACATTCCACAATGCGGAGAATGCTGTATTGTCTTTGGATACGCATTTAGTTAGTACGACGGTACAGAAAGATACAGAACGATTACTCAAGTACATCGAGAGAGGCATGTGCAGAGATATGTTCATGCATTATACTAGTATGTACATATATATGTGCGTGTGTATATGTCATGTGGTAGGAATACAGGCTATGTATATCGCGAGCCAAGGTAAAATAGTAGTGTGCGAAATGCGAATGTTCGATGCGAAGGACTCGTCGCGGTGCGTAACAAAGCATACGAGGTCTGTTCAAAAAGTATCGCGAATTTTGAATTCCCGCGGGCTACGTATACTGGATTTTCGATTTTTTTGTGGCGTTAGGTTGGTACTCATGTCCCTCACTTATGCTGAAAAAATCGGCCATTTTGAATGTTTAGTTAATTGTTGACAGCTGTTTTGGTTAGACGTGTTTTGGCTTGTCTTCGATTTTTGCCTATTCCAAAAAATGGATCAAAGAATCCGTATGAAATATTGTGTGAAAAATAAAATTAAGTGCGCAGACGCATTCCGAATGTTGACTGTGGCATATGGTGAAGCTACCTTGGATGAAAGCAACACTTATCGGTGGTACAAAATGTTCTCAGAGGGCCGAGAAGATGCGAACAACGAAATGCGTTCCGGACGCCCGAGCACATCAACAACAGACGAAAACATTGATGAAGTGAAGAAAATAATATTGGCCAATCGTCGAATCACCGTTACAGAAGTTGCTGAGGAACAAAACATATCGATTGGCTCGTGCTATTCGATTTTTACCAATGATTTGGGCATGAGACGGGTCGCCGCGAAATTCGTGCCAAAATTGCTCAATTTCAAACAAAAACAGTGACGCGTTAATATTGCTAAGGAGCTGTTGGACTCGGTCCGCGACGACCCAAATTTGCTCCAGATGGTCATAACTGGTGACGAATCAGGTGTTTATGGTTATGACGTGGAAACCAAAGCTCAATCATCGCAATGGAAGCTGCTTTTTTGGAATAGGCAAAAATCGAAGACAAGCCAAAACACGTCTAACCAAAACAGCTGTCAACAATTAACTAAACATTCAAAATGGCCGATTTTTTCAGCATAAGTGAGGGACATGACTACCAATCTAACGCCACAAAAAAATCGACAATCGAATATACGTAGCCCGCGGAAATTCAAAATTCGCGATACTTTTTTAACAGACCTCGTATATCGTTATCCTTTCGTTCTCTCTTCGACGAGCACACACACAAACACATGGCTAAATCCGAGAGAGCAACATTGCTTTTTCGTTATGCCGCTACTCGTCGCGCTCTCATCCGTTCGATAAAACAAAGCTTATACGCGCTCGCCGCTATTACAAGCACAAAGCACTATCGTACACGCACATTTGTAAAGTCCGCCTGTAACCTCGAGTCACTCGACAAACGCCATCAACTATATAGCCGAGCACTCGCATTGAACGTATATTTCAGGCCCTTTACCACAGTCCGTATGACCTAACAAATGGAATTGAGTTTTGAAGTTGATGGAAAATAGCGCCGCGCCCCCCCCTTTCGTTTTGAACTGAGACATGACGAACGGAGATGGGATCGTTAAAATGATATTTTGATATTCCGATTTTCATTCCTTACAATTTTTTTGTACTGCATCGACAGTCACATTGAAATTTACAACGTTACAAGATTTATACGAAAATGATAATAAAAATATCCAACATTTATATTTTTTAGCTTCATTCTGCTCTGCTCCGTGGACACTTCTAGATGAGTTCGCGCGTGAAAATCTAACTGCGAGACACGAAGTTGTTTCGGTTAGTTTATTTTCTTTTCGTTTAAACGTACCATTTTCTTTACAACGTGTGGCATACTCGAAAAGAAGCACACTCGCCTAAAAGCGAAGTAACCTCGCGGAAATAAGAAAAGGGTTTGCTGCTGCTGTTTCGCGTCACCACGAACCCGGGACTGTTTTTAACCGCGATGAAAAGGAGAAAAAAAAACATCTTTTCGCGGTCCGGTAAATGGCGAAGGGATACTCTGGGGTGCGAAGCGAAAACTTTTCCTTTTCTCTCTTTCCCGTCTGTTTTTTTGTTTTTATCCTTTCTTTCTTTCATTCGTCTCGTTTTCTCATACCCCAAAAAACCGGGTTTTCTCAAGATTCTTCCGTTGGTGTTGTATAAATGTATATAAAGGTCGTGCGGTCGCGTAAACCGAGAGCTCGTGATTCTCTGGTGCAATACATTTTCTCTCATGACGGTAGAGCGCGCGAGCTGTGCATGGAAGAGGAAAATCGAATGCCGTCGAGCTGCTTTCGCCCTGGCGCCCACAACGCGGACCCTAGAAATGAAAAATAAAGCCAAAAGAACGTCAGCATCCCTGCGGCAACTTAACTCTCCAATTCACTCTGCAGATCTCACGCTCCTACGAGAGAGACAGCAGTTATCTTATAGTACTCGAAAGCTTCGTTCCTCAATGGGACTCAATTTTGTCGTGAAATTCTCCGTCGAAAAACCAACGAGAGCAGAGCTAGGACCACTCGACCCCCCGCCAACTCCCGACACACACAGTTCTTGGCAGATACGACCATTCAGAGTCAAAAACACTTCATAACCTCGACGTCATCATTTTTTCTCCACGCTCTGTCGATTCTTGAAAAATCGAGGAGAACGAACAATAATAGAGAAATGGTACGAGTAGAAAATTAATCGTGAACCGAGAAATGTCATCTTTAGCGAAAATCTTATAAGCACAGTTGGATGAGTATAATGCTCGTGAGGCAAACAAGTCCGTTAAGAAGTAATTCAATTTCAACAATATTTGCTCATTTTTCTTTGAAAGAGCCGAACACGTGTAACGTAAATTCTCCGTAGGTTCAAAATGAAGAATGAAAAGATCCAGTTTCTGGTAGAACAAAATGAAAAAAACTCTGGCATTGAAGAGTACGGTGTCTTCTCTTTGTTCGTTATTATTTCTGACTGTGTATCTAGCGAGATTGATCGGTAAATTATTTGATGAATTCGCCTGTTTCAATCGGACAAACGTCTAAAGAATAGATATGCAATTCCTATAAAATGCAGACTATTATTCCGGAAGGAGAACCCGGGGGGGAGTTCCCTAGGATAATATTGCATCAATGGGAAATCGATGTCATTGAACGTAACGACATCTGAGATTATGAAAAAGATTGTTATACTTGAAATGAATCGAGGCGGCGTGTACAATAAAATACAGAACGATTGTCTGTGTATGATTATTGTCTTTTATTCGATTTGCTTTTATTGGCGTCGTTATTTATGTTCGTGACGTTCTCTCCTCGTGATTGTAATATCAGCAGTACGTGGACGTTGCTAAATCCACTAGATCTTAGGCCATTATATATATGCATATAAAATTCTTAAAACAACTTAGAGATTAATATTTATGATCGCCGATTGAAACCACGCGGAGTGTACATTAATTGCGCGAGTGCATCATTGTTAGCGACCGTTTTCCCGGAGGCTTTTTTCGTACGGCGTGCGGGCGCGCCTTCTCCCTTCGCGTTCATGGTCCCTTGTAACACACGATAAGCATGGCTCGACGCATTATAAGTATACGCAGATCCAACATATAGCATTCCGAACAGGACGAGCTACTTTGCTGTGGCTAAACATGAAAGAGTAGTATGGCAGAGAGCATGGCAAGAGAACGGTAACATATCGAGCTTTAAAGCTTCCACTGGAGGCAATAAAGCCGCCTACTGATGCGAAAGCCACGAGGGCCCTCGTGCTTCTGGGGATGTATGTATATGCCTGCATGTTCTGCACGTCTAGCGATAAGTCGATAGCGCGAAGAGAGTGAAAGAGAGAAAAAGACAGAGAGAGAGAGGAGCTTCGTCATCGTCGTCTTCGCTTACTCGTTGGCGTATAATCATCGAGCTATTCGATGACGCACTAAACCCAAGTGTTCATGATATATAGTGCAATATGTAAATTTTTATATTTAAGCGCCTATCACACGTCATCGTGAATCACGTCCTCCGGTGGTTGGCAAACACGAACGAGAAGAAAAGAAATGTGGAAGACTCGTGGCTGCGAATTTGCGCGAAGGAAAATACGTTAGAAACTATTTACCTTGACTCGCAAGAGTTCCAGAATTATCGAATTCCTCTTGCCACAATATTTTCGATAGCCGAACGAATGTATTAAAAAGAAAACATGAAGCGACAAATAGCAAACGAAAGGGTAGAAAAATGGAAGATATAATTTAAACAACGAAAAAAAAGACAGAGCGAAGAGGGTGCAGAGACCGACGCCTGGCGTCATCGGTCTGCTCGAAGGCCGGGGTGAAAACGTGTGGGAACTTTGACACGTGGTGTGCGGCGGCCGATCGGCGTCGAAGCGCGACAATTCTCGACACCATCCCTCTCTTTCGTCGCGGTCTCGTTTTCTCTCCTGCTTCGCGTTCATATATATACATATAGATATACGTAGAAAGCTCCCAAAACCACTGGCTGGAGAAATGCCTGATGGCTTGCCGAGAGGGTGTATGTATAGGTATATATCGTACAGAGTAGATGGAATAGGATATAGAGTTAACACAATTCCCTCTCGTTCGATCCCCCGGAGACTGGAGCAACGGCAGAGAAAAGGATTAACTCGCCGAACAATCCTGAGTAGAGTTGGATCGTATATCGACACTTTGTTCGCGAAACAAAGCTGCTTTATTCTCGCAGGTGTTGGGCGAGCCAATGATCCATGATGGTTACACATCAGTCGAATTAGCAGATCGCAAATCGAACGAATTAATGAAAAGTTTGGGAAAATTGCGAGTTACGTGGTTTTAGAAGATGAGTAGAAGACCTATTGTTCAATTCTATATTGACGATAAACCAACAAGAATATCCCTTTTTTTCGTCAATATACATTAGTAGGGGAACCCGGGGCAGTACGGGCACCTTAAGGAAAATGTAATGTAAAATGTAAAATAAAAAATAAAACTTAGCAATTAAAGTGAAATATAATGATTTATTGAGTACTCTTTGAGAACATAAATCAAAATGTGCAATTAAATTAAATCTTTGAATGTAACTTTGGTTTTAAAAAAATATGCGAAATGCCCATAGTGCCCCGTATCTGGTGCACAATGGACATGCATGGGGCATAATGGACACTAGAATCATCCGACACAAAAATAACTTAGAATCTCGAGCAAAATGAACAGAAATGAGTTGTTTCATCGTCATTGTCGTCCTCACCGGCGCATGAGCAATATGCCCATTTACCACAGGAATGACAAGAGATCCAACCCTCCCTTGATTCCGAATACAAATCTCCACAATAAAGACATTCAGCATCTTACGATTCATATTTATTTTCCTTGTCTTCCTCACGTTTCATTTTCTTATTCTTCTCAATCGAATTTTCAGAAGGCGCATTTTTTGCCTAAGCCTGTGCAAGTTATTTTTTATACGGAGAACTAGTAATTACAGCAGTCTTGCCACGTTTACGCGATGCCCTTTTTTGTGTTACAGCTTTTGGTATAGGCATAATATGTCCAGGTGAAACACGATGAAAAGAAGTCGACGGACCTGGTGGAGTTGATGGTGTAAGAGAAGACGGTTGCATCTAATTGTGAGGTGATGGTGATAGTGCTTGAGGTTGTGATTCGAGAGGCGTGTGAGATGGCGGTTGTAGCTTCTGGTTTCCGAAGCGACAAGGATGGATTGCGTTTTAAAAAGTTGGCCAACCAATCCTCACCTGCTATACCCGTAATGTCTGATCGAAGTTATGCGGAATGATCTTTCGGCTAGTTCAAAGGCCAATTGTCGGACTTTTTTCGTTGAGAGGCCAAATAATCTAGCTTCCATGTTTTTTATGTACAAAGCCAACTCGTTTTCTTCGGCTTGAGAAAATACGGGCTTAACATTCCCCATACGCTTAGGTTGAATACATTGCTTGGATTTGTATTCCTCAATCTTCTTTTGTAAAGTGGTACGGGGTACACTATAAATGATTGCAGCTGCCTTGCAACTTAATTGTTTACTTAAAACATCGTTGACCGCTGATCGCATGCTGGACTCGCTCCATTCCCCACGATTCGTCTTCTTTTTTCAGGTACGAACCATCTTAAACCGTCGCAAAACGGGCACCATGCCCATAGTACCCCGTCCATTATGCCCCATTACCAAGAATGCCTAAAACAAACGAAAATAAAGTTTCTAACAATATTGGTAAATACTTAATGCACTAATAAACTACTTCAAGGGTAACTTACCTTCGATCCGAAAAGAGCACTGCAATTAATGAAATTGTCTCTTGTTTGCAAATGTAAACACAATAGCCAAAATTAGATCAAAATCACATAAAACCGTCTTTCCAGGTTAGGTCCGCTCGACGTGCGCTGTCGCTGATAGCACCACTTGCCGCGCTGGCGTGACGCATACTAAAACAATATCCAAACGTTGTCTACTTCAATCGGCACTTGTGAGAGGTTTTAGAGGGGGTGCCTTGGTTACAGAGTCCGTGTTGCCGTCGGATAAAAAAAGGTCAGTCAGAGAAATATTCGATGATACAATTCCTCCCAACAAATGAAATGAAAGAGTGGAATGACAATCATAGGATCGGATCATACTGGAGATAAAGGATATTACGATAAATTGAAACTGCTCTTGTCGCGCCAATTGCGGTTCATTGATCTTGCTGTATATTCTCGATGACTCATTCGTTAGAGTAGCAGTACAGCCTGTATAAGGGGAGATATAATTTAATCTAGTATTCTAGGACGCGGCCCCTCGCGGCCTACCAATTCAATTCCCTCCCGGTATTATCGTCGTCACTCAATCTTCAATAGAATCGGCATTTTTCTTCACTTTCGGCGAACAATTCATCATGCCTTTTATTTGTGACAATAACGCTAAAATATTTGTATCCCAAATTGATCACACCGACGAAGATGATTTTATAATCGCTTTATTTCTTAGCCAATTATTAATTATCATCGAAATTAATACAAATCTACGTATATATCGATGAATTACGGAATACAAGAAGTTAACGTTTATCCAACTAAACAATCACGTTACATTGAAAATGTGATTATAACTCATGAATATAAGGCTGACAGGGCACTTGCCCGAGAGTAATGGAAATGTTATGCGGCACGAGTAAAATTGATCAGCAAACCAATCGGACAAACGTATGGATTGTGTGGAATGACCGCTTTCCCAGCTTCCGCGTCCCGATCAATCGACGAGATTTCGGTTTTCGACGAGAATTTTGGTGAGCGCAGCGTCGACGTAGCCCCCGGGATCGTTTTTGCCGCGATAGCATTGCCGCAGAGGGATAGGGAGCATATTACGGATTTAGGGAAGTTATATATATTGATAGGGTGTTGGCCCGCGGGCATGCGTGAGTGAATTGTTCGGGCGCGTGGAACGTATTCGGCAGACCAGCATGTATGTTCATAAGAATATCGTTGCTCGTATTACCATAGAGTGTGTATATATTTATACAAATGGTCATAAACACACGGATAGAAAATTTCGAGCTTTATTACGGTCCGTTCCGATCAGTAAAGCACTGCTTGCTTTCAAAGCTCGTTTATTTCACAAGGTTAATTACTAAATATATCGAGAACTTATTGATATTACGTGTGTCATTAATTACACAGTTCCCCCAGTGCGTTTTAAACGAACAGAAAAATACTTAAAACGTTGACCGTATAACATTAAACTGCTTATATATTTTCCACCTAAAAGACCGTGGTAAATAGTCAAACAAAAAGGGTCTCACAGAGCAGGTACTTCGTTAACGACGTCGGTCTAAACAAACGTGGAAAATATGCTGTGCTCGCGGTCGGATAATCGTTTTTCGATAATTGTCGGTCTCCCTAAACGTTCCTCCACGTACAATGGTAGAAGAGGGCAGGAGGGAGGAGGATTGGGAGAAACCCTCTGTGACGATCCGTTTGGTTCTGCTTACGGGGATATAATGTAAACTCTCGACTCTCTGGAGCGTACATACCGGGAACAAAGTTACACTTATGTGTGTGCGTGAGAGTTGAGACAAACGAGAAAGAGAATCAGCAAGATGTATATAAACTGGTGTATATGTAGATATATGTCTTTGTGTATATATTTGGTGGGGAAGCAGTGCGCGTTTCTATACAGGAATGGAACGCAAACCCGGTTAAACTCACGTACGCACGTAAGACGCAAGTAAAACCGAGGGAAATGTTACTCGGTTATATACCGATGTCTCTTAATACGAGCGAGAATGCGAATTCACATTCCGTATGCGCAAAAGAGAGAGGGAGAGAGAAAGAGAGAGAGAGAGAGAGAGAGAGAAATCCCTTTGCGCTGACGGAGAATATATCGGCTAAGGTAAATTACGAGCACGTGCGTCCTCACTAACGAGATGTAGCTCCCCGGTATTATAGCCTACATATAGTGTACACGAAAACCAGCATCTTCATAGTAATATAACAGTGTTACGACAGAAGACTGGGGTAAATGGTAACACGGGCTTTGGTGAACGTTGTGATATTGGCAAATTTATTTTCAGTTCAGTGTACATACTTTCAAATATCACCTGATGTTTACTTAAGGGGGGAAATAGGGTTAGGACAGCGTTTTCTCAATGATTTTCATGAATTTTTTTATAGTATAAAAAATGAATATAATTTATTGAAACATTGAGAATATTTTATACATATATTTAAGTATATACTATAAAATATTAGCGACCCCATATTGCAGGTCACAATCAGACTCAGCATTTTGCGTACAATCTGGAAGCCGCAATTTTCATCTGAAATCAAACGAGGTTGGAATTTACTTTTATTATATGTCTCTCTTCTATATGAACCTAAATGCTATAAAAAAAATAAAAAATTGAATTTTTTACAGGGGTAAAAACAAAAAAGCATGATTTTTTGCCATTTTTTACAACTTTATTTGCAAAAAAAAATTATTTTGAATAATGATAATATTCCGATTTTAGTTTCATATAGAGCGCAATACTATGAAGAAAGTAATTGCCAATTTTCAAAACGATTGGTTGAAAACTTTTCATACTAGCGTGTACGCAAGTTAAAAAAAAGTCGTTTTTAGAAAAACGCGTTTGAAAAAATAGTACCAAGAAAAACAAGCAATATGGGGTCGTTAATATTTTATAGTATATACTTAAATATATGTATAAAAATTTTATAGTATATACTTAAATATATATATAAAATATTCTCAAAGTTTCAATAAATTATATTCATTTTTAAAATTCATGAAAATTATTGAGAAAACGCTGTCCTAACCCTATTTCCTCCCTCAATGGCTTATAACAATAGAACGAGTCGGAATTTTCATTTAAAATTTTGGGAACATATTTTTCAATAGTTTTACTAACAATTTATGAAATAGAAAAAAAAACGATTTTTTGAACCGTCTAACCCTATTTCCCCCCTTAAAAAAGCTTATCGGCATAACGTTTCTCTACAATTTTTCCGGGCAATACTTAAATTTTTCAACGATTTCCGAAAATTTTCCGTTTACCCAAGCAAAAATCAGACACGGTTTATCAATGAAAAGTTTTTTTCACGTTCGATTGTGTCCGGACGAAAAATTGACACGTCACAAAAATCATTGCAATTAGCCCCAGTATTCCCGATATACACGTACATTGTTGAGCTTAGTATGTTGAATTAACAACGAGAGTCTACCTCATCCGCTGCATATACGCTGAATTCGTCGTGTGTGGCTCACTCTTGGGAATACCACCGTGCAATTAAGGTGTACGGTAATTTAGTAAGTGTGGATTAGAGAGTGTGGTTCATTTGTGTAGAAAATATATAATATAAATGTATATAAAGAGAGAGAGAGAGAGAAAGAGAGAGATAAAAGACATTTATAGTATAGTTGCATGTCCAGGTCTGGCATGTATGGAATTATGTGCACCATACACCCTCTAATACAGAGTGTCATACATGAACGTGCGCTTTTCATCATCGCAGGATCGCTACGGATATAGTATACGAGAGACGAGCAATTTTATTTTATCCCCGCTGCACATACACGAGAGTCTCTATATGAATTCTCATACATCCATACACCGCGTTATACCGCATCCCCTATATATGAATTGCATGATGGTGAGCTCGTGACATGATACATATATACATAAAGCCGTGAGCTCTCGTGGACGTTTGTACCCTAGTGCCGGATTCAATTAAACGTACTCCGACGGGCCAGAGGGCGTATTTAAAAATTTCGTGCACACCCGAGAAGCTAGTCGGCAGGTTAAATTTTTATCCACCTCGCTAGTCAAGGCTTTCCCTCTTTCTCTTTTTCGGTATATTCACTGGACGCGATGAAAGGCGAGTGCGACACTTGCTATTTCAATGAATCACAGAGATCCAGACAGACAGACAGAAATAGACTATGCAGAGAATAAATATATGTAGATATGTACAGTGGGTCAAAAAAGTATTCATACAGCTTATTTTTGTGCGATAACTTTATAGACATAAGCGATACGCAACGAAAGCCAATTTTATTTAATAGTACATCAGGTACAGAGATAAACTGCAAATGGAAAATTTTTCCCAGGAATAATAGAAGAATTATGCAAAAAAAACGAAAATTTTCGGGCCAAAAAAGTATTTGTACGATTGAGCTGCTAAACCTCGATATTCACTCACGGACGGTCTGACCTGCGTACAATGTAAACAAGTCTTCGTTTAAACAATGGTTTTGACCTATACCATGCGGTACTAGATCTCTGAACAGACACGATGGCAAAGAAAAGCGAAATATCAATATCCATACGAGATAGAGTGATTTTTCTTCGGAAACGCGGTGAAAGTTATCGAAATATTAGTAAAGAACTAAATGTAAGTTTCGCAACAGTGCAATATATAGTAAAAAAATACGAAAGAACAAACAGCACAGAAAATACGCCACGAACCGGTCGACCGAGAATACTAACAGTACAAGAGCGTCGGAGTATTGTTACAGAGGCTACAAAAAAACCGTTCACAAGTGCTCGCAGTTTAGCGAATGATGTCGCGTCAACATCGGGAAAGAGCGTGTGTCCCCAGACTATTCGAAACGTTTTGCATTCTGCCCAAGTATACGGCAGAACTGCCCGCAAAAAACCACTAATTAATAATATAAATCGAGAAAAACGTTTAGGTTTCGCAAAAACCTACGTAAAAAAATCTATAGAATTTTGGAAACGTGTCGTATTCTCGGATGAATCGAAGTTTAACATCTTCGGGTCCGATGGAAAAAAATTCGTCTGGGGGAAACCAAATACCGAGTTCCAGCAGAAAAATTTAATACCAACTGTAAAGCACGGCGGAGGAAGCGTCATGGTTTGGGGCTATATGGGATATTATGGCGTTGGTAATCTGGCTTTTATAGATGGTACAATGAATGCCCAGAAGTCTATCGACGTGTTGCGCAGCAATTTGAAAGCAAGTGTAGATAAACTGGGCCTGGATGGAAATTTCTACTTCCAACAAGATAACGACCCGAAACATACTGCCATGAAAACGAGGGAATGGATGCACTTTATAATGTCCGCAAACAATTGATTACAACACCACAATCTCCGGACATCAATCCTATTAAAAATGTATGGCACTTGATGGATGTAGAAATTAGAAAAAGAAAAATAACAAAGAAATCCGATCTCCAAAGAGGGCTTTTAGAAGAATGGACGAAAATACCAAAAGAAACAACGCAAAAGCTAGTAGAATCCATGCCTAAGAGACTCGAGGCGATAATTGAAGCAAAAGGGATGCACACCAAATATTAGTTATAATTAACAATTATGATGATGTAGGTTTTCACTATAATCGTAAGTGTATGAATACTTTTTTGGCCCACTGTATATGTTATGAGGAAGTTCTGTCGATGAAAGATTGAAGAAGGTCCGAGGATGAATGAGTCGGGTGAAAAAAAAATTACGAACACAGGAGATGAATCTACGTCATGTTTTCCCCCCACGACGCGTATCAAAGGATGAGACATTCAAATTTTTCATGCACGTTAACGTTTGTTCAATGAGCCAGCACACTGCGACAATTACGAAAAGGACAATTTCATTGGGTATTCTACTTTCACGAGTCGAGATGGCCGCATGCCTCCATTACAAAGTACCGGCGCGTAAACCCGATAGTTAAAAATTCCGTATGTGCGCTTTATTCGGTGGAGCTTTTAGCGAGCAATGGCCAGTTTTACTGAATGTACATATCGGAGCGTACCCGTAGGCTTTCCATAATCATAAACGAATATGCGTAATGAAAAGTTATGCTCTATAAACAAGATAAATTCGCGTAAAATAACACTGTACAATATGAACAATAATGTATAAATATATTAATGCGTTGTTACGAAATATTTTGAGTATGGTTTGACGGACGAAAGCTCGTCGTTTATCCGGTTAAACTTTTATTTCTCGAATGGACGAATTTATATTGATATATGTATATATAGCAATTTAAAGAAGTACGCGGGCAGCGTGAATACGAGGTGCCTCGTAAATAACTAGTTGGTTATTACGAGCGGGAGCTTGACGCAGCGAAAATTTCGCGACAAGGTGGTTACGGCCGTGAAAAAAATTGCGGGAAAAGTATATGCGAGCCTGGTTTCTCGGGCGAGAGGTGAAACTTATAAATTTTTAACATCGCTGAAGAAGCGCTATATGTGTAACAGTTTTTTTTTACGATCTTCCAACATTTCTATAGCATTTCCTCTTCGTCCATTCCTTGTACAAATTGACTCTGGCATATTTGCGAATAAAACAATTCTTCTTCACAAAAATGTTCCCCTTTGGAATCTAGTGTGATAGAATAACTCGAGCAATCCAAGGAGAGCATTTCCGGCATGACATTTATCCCTGTCATGACTGGAACTAACAGCACCACGAGCGTAACCCTCAAAATTGTCTGATGAAGCGTGAAAAAAATGGATAACAACGATATTTACTACGGCTAATATAAATCAGGACGTCACTGTAGGACCTCGCAAAAAAAAGGAGGTATCTTCTCGCAGTGGCGATATAATGCCGGTACACTTCCGGTTTGCGCGGAAACCGCACGACGTCGGATCACTCCTCTTTTTGTCACAACTTCTCATCTCTCTCTCTCTCTTGCTCTTGCTTTATCTCTCTCTCTCTCTCTCTCTCTATGTGTTTCTCCGACAATCGCCAGCACCATAATAGCCGTTTCGAAGACAATGGGCTCTCTCGTTCTCGGGTATCATGTATGTCGTAATTTACACCGGGTTCTCGTGGTGCGAGCACCTTTCGCGCCGCAACGATTCTCTCGCTGCTTCCAAAGCCGTGATTCTTCAGCTATTGCTCCGAGACATTCGGGCAAGACACGATTGGGACAGTATAAGCATGCCAAGCACCCAGGTGAGCGCGTCCCTTGTCTCGTCTTGCTACAAACACACTATACTACCCCAACGTAGCGTTGTGGTTTAGCAAACCGTGAACACTCGCTTTATCGCCAGGAATGAGATATTAATATATGTCTATTTGAATTACTCCTCCAGTCGTCCTAATTACCATCGGGATTATTCAGTGCATAGGGTTTGCACACTCTGCATCATTGAAAACGTTAAATTGTACGTTCATATATAAATACAAACACATCTCGAATCATGACGATATAGGTTTTTATTATATAATAATTTTGTATATAACGGAGATGCTATTTATTTATAGATGTTATTTATTAATATATCATGAAATATGTCAGTATTTACATTTCCACGAGTTTCAATATTGTGTACAACGTGCAATTAATTATTGAAATTGAATACGAATTAAACATCGAAACGTGAATTTTAATAACAGCTGTTATCAACAATATTTCGATAATTTTCAATATATATTTATTACGAATATTTATTAAACCTGCTATATTTAAGTATGTAAGCATGCTCTAAAGCGAGGGACACTTTTTTGAATTTTTATCCACAAGTATGTTTAATTTTTTCATAACGCTGAATGAAATTCGCATGCGTTTCAAATTGTTCTTTTTTTTATGTAACACTGAATTATGTATGACTTGTGGTGAATAAACAATGACATATTTTGTATGTAACCCTCTGTTGTTCTGGTTCAAGAGCAAACTCTTTTTTAAATTTCATCGAAAAAATTTGGCTATCAGTTGTAATCTCGTCGAATCGTTAACTGATAGGACGTAAATACACCCTCTTATATTCTTCATATATTCTTTATTGATAGTTGATTCTTCATGCGAAAGTTCATAGTGAAACTCCATGGGAATTTAATTGAATTTTATCGGCACGTTCTATCGTCTCGAGAATCTTTGTATATAATATCTATAGAAAGGATGTCACTTATACATTCTCAGACGACTCGTTGGAATTGTATCGAACTTATAACGGAAAAATACCTCGGGAGAGTGTTTCCACTTTCTGCTACGAAGTGAGCTGTCAGAATCTCTATCGTTTGCGTCACTCATGCTCTCCATTGTGTCACTTTGAATAATTAAATAAGTATACATATATATTCAACGTTCGTTGTCATTTTAATTCGATGTCGCGATTCGAAACGCGTCGGCTCTACGCATTTATATCACAACAACGTAACGCAGCATTAAACGTGAAGAAAATGCAAGTCGAAAGTGAAGAAGTTTTGTCTTATCGTCGAGGGAACATTGCAGAGGGAGAAAGGGTGTGACATAATTTCATTGTAGCAAAAAGCTCTGGGACGCGAATAGATTGAAGTAATATTATGTATATTCCCGGTTAAACACGCGATTCCTGCCGTGACGATGAGGACGATGGCGATGACAGTTTCAGGGTGTTGTTGGAGGACGAAAGGGGGAGAGAGAACGTAATTAGAAAGCTTCATTACAGCACTCTGAATAGAGAGGGAAAGAGAAAGAGGGAGTCTCGGGGGTTGATGCTGTCGTGCATCCCTTTCAGTCTGATAGCTCATGGCGTTTGACGTGGCACTAATTTCTATACAGAACACAATTACGTATGTCACTTCTAGACGGCAGAGTAGGAATGAGAATTATGAAATATTTCTTGTCTGTATATATATATTAGAGCGATTTTTTGTATTCGACAATTTTTATTTTCTCAGTCCCCACTTGAAATTTTGTTGGATATGTCGAAAAACAAATTCCCTGAAAGTTACAGCCCTTAATATTAATTTTAAATACTTTCCCTTAGCGTGAAAATATTTTCCATCTAAAATACACGTAAATCGAATTTTTTTTTTTTCATAATTCTATAACTCAGCCGCGTTTTATGCTATCATATTGTTCTTGGTTTCGATTTACTCACGCTAAAACAATCTAGAAAAATGCCTATTGCGGCGAAAGTGTAAATTGTACTGGTGAGTTGGTACGGGTCAGTAGTATCCAATTTTTACGGTTTATATTACCGTAAAAATTTTATACTACTCATAAGATAATGTTGAATATCTCAAGAAATATCAATCTAAGCAATTGGGTCGATAGGACCTTTTTTATAGAAAATTAAATTTCCAACAAATTTTTCATTTACATTTTTTTCGTAAAGTTAATTGTTCCGGAGATAACAGCAAAAAAACGAGAATTTTGGGTCAATATCAACTGCAGTGACCCGTACCAACTCACCAGTACAATTTACACTTTCGCCACAATAGGCACTTTTCTAGATTGATTTATTCTGAGTAAATCGAAACCAAGAACAATATTATAGCATAAAATGCGGCTGAGTTATAGAATTTTGAAAAAAAAAAAAAACAATTCGACTTACGTGTATTTTAGATGGAAAATCTTTTCACGCTAAGGGAAAGTACTTAGAATTAATATTAAGGGCTGTAATTTTCAGGGAATTTGTTTTTCGACATATCCAACAACATTTCAAGTGGGGACTGAGAAAAAAAAATAGTCGAAAAAAAATCGCCCTAATATATATATATATATATAAGTATATATAATCGAAAGTGGCCGCGTTTCCGTGATTTTTATCTGTACTTCATATATCGTTTTTTTTACGTATATGGCTTTCCTATAGTAATTTTATTTCGCATTTACTGATGATGGCAAAGAAAAGTGAAGTAATTTCTTTATCCAAATGATTCAGTATATTGAGATAAAGGATTATTAGAAGTAAATTAATTGTTTTTTTAGGCAAGTGTGGCATTTTTTAATGATTTTTAATGGAATATTAAGTATTTAAGATCACAATAGAATGAAATTACCACGTTAAAGTAGTCGAACATCAACAATTGAACCGTGGTTGCTACATTTTGACAATTCTAGTAATAACACGTCGCGAATGTCGAAAAATGATGTTGTTACAGTTAGTTATTAATTCGGCTATAAGTCATTCATGCGGCAGGCAAAATGGTTAATTTCTTTTTGCGATACTGCGTTTGTTTAACCTTTCGAAATACATTGAGAACGTATTTCTAATTATATATTGCGTCATTATACTGTCATTCTGTGTGATGAACCCGTTAATCAGTATATCTCTGTACGGGCAACTGTATACCAAATTGAAATTGGAACTCTAAAAAATTGCTTATCCTTCATCTACATGATTAACAGAAACACAATGAACAGTTAAAATGTTTAGAGGCTGGGTATGATCGATTTGACATCGAAAATTTTCAAATACGTTTGATACACACGAGCCTGCTCTATCCGTATGCTTTCCGCGCGCATAAACCATTAACATGAGTGTACATTTCATTTCCAGATAACAAGAGGTATATACATACATTCCCGTTCTCTTGATATGAGAGAGAGTATATATATATATATAGAAATGCACGACTGACAGATAGAAAGCGCTCTCATGGTCATCCAAACGATCGGTGGATTCATTTTAATTGGGATTACATTTCAATCGAGTGGTCCCTGTGCTCGCCCACCAATTTTCGACTCTGGCACGTATATATACTCTTCTCGCCCAGTGTCCCATCTCCCTCTGATCATTTCATTTCCATTGGTCCTGACGCGCGAGTTCTCTTTTAACCTCTATGCCAACGTATGTATACATACGTATATATATTCTCATCGCGGGATTTCACGTTCGGTCCCGCAGCGAAATAATTGAAAGAGACAACGCGTTATCTGGCCGCGCAGCCGGATAAAATATGCATGTTTGCCAATCAGCAGTAGGTGTCGCGGACTCTCTGCGCGCTTCCCCACTTTTCCCTCTCCATCCACGCACACACACACACACACGCGTGCGCACACACACTTTATCATCCGAATTCTCTCAAATATGCACACATATATAGACAACATCGTTACTATACTTCATCCACGTTCACTCTCATCGTCTGCTTCTCCCACTCGACTAACAGAGACTGCGACCTTTCTCGTCTCTTTTTCATCCCCCTCATCGAACACCGATCTCTGACGCCTCTTCGCGCTCTCATCCGTCGAACTTTATACACCCATACACCTGTAGCGGACGAATACGCGAAGAATGTCGACTGGTTGACAAATTAAAAAAAAGGGTCTAACGCATTCGATTTAACGCGTAAAGTAATGCGGTGGTTACGCCCTTTTTAGATATCAATACGTTTCTACCACTTGGATAAATAACCAGCTGTCGAGGTTGTATATACAGGACAGACGTGGGGGAAATAGGAGTTACGGGCAAATACCCGGATACCTTTGACCTCCTCTCATCTCTCAACCAACATCGAAAGCTCCCGCCCTCGATTTCACACGTTAATGGCAAATAGCTACGAAGGTGTATACATATATGTATGTCGTGAAGAGCGCAGTGTAGACCCCTGGTGCACGGTTGACGAGGGTGTTGACACTTGCTCCCTTTCTATCCTGATTGTCCCTGATGCCAGTGACAAAAAATGGTATTTTCATACACATGTAATATCGAGCATTCGCTGACGCGATTACACCATCCATTCTTTAAATTTGTTCAATGAATATAAACGGTTCATTCGCGTCACCTATCAAAGATTTAATTAAGACAAACGAATTATTAATCCATACACCTGGTTGATTCTTCGTTAAGGGGGGAAATAGGGTTAGACGGTACAAAAAATCGATTTTTTTTTTATTTCATAAATTGTTAGTAAAACTATTGAAAAATATGTTCCCAAAATTTTTAATGAAAATTCCGAATCGTTCTATTGTAATAAGCCATTAAAGTGAGTAGCTCTCCTTCAGGCTCGAGCGGTCACGCATTTTTTCAAACGCGTTTTTCTGAAAACGACTTTTTTTGAACTTGCGTACACGCTAGTTTGAAAAGTTTTCAACCAATCATTTTGAAAATTGGCAGTTACTTTCTTCATAGTATTGCGCTGTATATGAACCTAAAATCGGAATATTATCATTATTTAAAATAATTTTTTTTTTGCAAATAAAGTTGTAAAAATGGCAAAAAAATCATGCTTTTTTGTTTTGACCCCTGTACAAAATTCAATTTTTTATTTTTTTGATAGCATTTAGGTTTATATGGAAGAGATACATATAATAAAAGTCAATTTCAACCTCGTTTGATTTCAGATAAGAATTGCGGCTTCCAGAATGTACGCAAAATGCTGAGTCTGATTGTGACCTGCAATATGGGGTCGCCAATATCTTCGGTGTTTTTCAAGGAAATTCTTCAAAAATTTTATAGTATATACTTAAATATATGTATAAAATATTTTCAAAGTTTCTATAAATTATATCCATTTTTTATACTATAAAAAAATTCATGAAAATCATTGAGAAAACGCTGTCCTAACCCTATTTCCCCCTTAATGGATCGTTTTTGGTGTGACCTGATCCCATGAAACATTAGACATTGAACACGGCAGTAGTTTCGTCCCGATCATCATCAGACCAATTGATCGATCTATGGCGTTCGAACTAACGCACTGCTCTAGATAAGAATATTCCGGTTGTAATGCAGAACTCGTAGATATTTAGTGCATAAAGATTAGCACATAAACAGTTACCTTTTTCGTCGACTTCAGACCGAATCACGTTCATGTCTGACCGAGGGACGAGAGTTCGTTTGGATATATACCATCGCGAGTGTCCGGACCACACGCGACGATGATTCATCGTGTCGAGGGGGTGCTGGTGGATGAAGAAGCAGGCCTCAACGAAGTATAGGCGCCTTGTGGCTCACCGCTAAGAAAACGGCGCTTGAATTATACCTGCCTTTCCCCTATTATGCACGCGCGCGTTCCGTCAGCTACTCTACACGCGCCGCTTGACCAACGTCCCGCGGAGTTATGTTCTATCTACGTCCTATAGAGGCACGGTACACCAGCTACAGGTACCTAATGTTATGCGCCTCTATACTTAACTACGCTGCAATTCAACTTTCAACAACTCGGTAAGCTTAACGACAGAGAATCGAGACTATATTCTATACTTAGATGATCGGGCAGGTTGATTTTTACACCATTCTTTCAAATTGACGATGTAAATAAAATATTGTACAACAGTTACGTTTTACAAGCTCCAACTATCCTTCGTTGGCTTTAAATAACTAAAAACTACTATTTTTCGGGGTTCAATGAGATTCCTGGTTATGTTACTGTCTATATGATAAATTTGGATGAAGCTGACGTTCACTGACAAGGAAAATACCCGAGGTATCCCCCTCCGATTTTGTTGAAACTCATGGATGTTATAGAGCATTGAAAACTGAGCGACACGTATTTTTTTTTTATCTGCGGAAAAACGGTTTCAAGGGGTGAAACCATTCCTTCGCTTTCTTTGTTTCATCAAAATCGATGCACTGCTTGTATGTGAAACTGCAAAATCGGCCCTTGGCCTGTATAAGTTTAGGGGGTGGTTTCACCCCTTGAAACCGTTTTTCCGGAGATCAAAAAAATACCTGTTGCTTAGTTTTCAATGCTCTATAACATTCATGAGTTTCAACAAAATCGGAGGGGGACACCTCGGGTACTTTCCTTGTGAGAGTTAACTCTTTGACTAGGGCTGGTAACTTCTACCAGCACGTTCGTCTCTACCGATCAGGAATCAGGTTGAATAAAGAAATCACAAGAAATAAAGACAAGCATACGTCTGTTCACAAGCGCATCTAGTGTTGGCCGCGATGTATTTCGTTTTTAAAGTTTATCGAAAGCCTTTCGAGTATTGTATACACGTGTCGGTCACACAGAGTGGGCGATAGAGATACACACGAGACAACTTCTGGTCGACGTACGAGAAAGAGAGGAGAGAAGGCGCCATGGCTTTACATTGTTGTGCCACCGCGCGCGCTCGAGTACACGTGAGCATTATCGTGAATCGTGAATACGAGAACGAACGACGAGACTCGAAACGAATGTACTCTGACCCCCGCCCACTTTATACATCGCCACTCGGTATTCTTCGTTTTTATCAGAGTTACGCTTCTCGGTCCTGGAACGTGCCAGAGCCTGCGAGCTTGCGAATCTCTCGCCGACTAACTATATCCTCGGACTACATTGTACAGCTCTTTGGGCGAATATCAAAAAAATTACAACGACGATTTTAACTTATCCTTTATGGTCATACGGATAATAAATTCAGGCAAAGTGCACAGTGAATAATAAAAACTAGAAATACTAAATTATCCTACTCGTTATATCCGGAAGGTCATAAAAATGTCCGATATTCGGCAGACTAAAAAGAAATTATTACGATCTCTAGATAGATTGTCCTTAACGCTGATTAAAATAAGTCCGTGTCTAGTTGCACCGAAGCCCAGAAATCGGCTAAGGCTCGAATAATGACCGTAGAATACACTTTTACCATCGCAGAATTACGATGGATTTTGACATCCCACATTCTCGATTAACGATTCAGTCAGTTCGAAGTCCAAAACAATGATAAAGCTCACGAGTTTTTCAAGCTGACGCTAGGACCAAAACTCTTCCAAGTGCCGATAGCGTTTACAGAGACTCATACAATGGAGCAGCAAACGACACGATGTCCACGGGGTACAACGTGAAACAAGATAGACCACCTCGCGAGCTTTTATGCACGGCTATCTATCTTCTACTATATACCTACATGTTTTACTTCCATGTGAGGACACCAATCTATGTATACGTACATACCAACATATGTAAGATAGTTAGGCGCCCACCGCGATTGCTCCGCGTTCGATGCAGCTACACGGATAGATATTACTAGTTCGTCGATTCGTACCTATATATATATATATATGTATATATATATATATATATATATATGTATATATATATATATATATAGGTACGAATGGTTATGCGTTAGCATAACCACCGAGCAAGAATAGAGTTCATACTCGTAGGGATGTAGAGGAAGAGGGAACGGAGCGAAAGATCGAAGTACATATAACACGAGCATGTTTATATATATATATATATATATATATATATATACAGTTAGTGGTGGTTATGTAGGCGAGCGCAAGCTATAGGGTACCGAACCCGTTATGGAGATGAGTGTGGCTGAAGGCGGGCTCGCGCGAGCGCCCGCGACATCGCCTGCATCTGTAATCTCGTTCTCTCTGTCTTTCCTCTCTCGGCTACTCCGTCGTCTCCCTTCGGCGCATGTGTGCTTATTCCCACCCTCTTGCTCTTTCCCTCTTTTTCTCTTTCGTTTGCTCTTTCTCTTTGATTCCTATTTCTCCGTTCCCCCCATACGTCTTTCTCCGTTTCTACACATTCCCCTTCATCCTTACAGGGCTACACCGAAGCCACCGGTACGACAGCCCAACCCGTTCGGTCCCCGCTCAGTTCCTCTGCGCGATACACTTAAGAAGCTTCTTGCATAAACAGTGCTCGAGCATGTCGAAGTCGCATCGGGCTCAGACGGGCGATTTATCAGCCGGGGAATGCACGAGAGAAACTCGAAACGCGCGTCCACCATGCATCTCCGCTGTTGCTTGCACACGCTCATATATGTATGGGCAGTTTGTCCCTGAAGGACCGGTGGAAACGCCAACTGCATCCAATTGCATGTGCACTCTCTCTTCTCTCATTCGCTTATTCTCATTCTCTCCTTTGGTCCAGCGTCTCGTAGCAGTCCTTGATGCTGTGAGCATGTATCGCGCGCTGTGTTCCGCGCGTGCACGGAAGCCCAGAATCGAGAGCCCGGAGGAGAATCCCCAATGGCAAATTCGGAATAAGAATCGCCTCATTCTCGATGCAATCCGTGAATCGTTCTTGCCTGCTTTATCTCTCTCTCTCTCTCTCTTTCCCCTTTTCTCTTATAACTTGATCGTTCGGCATAACCAGTGGCCAACTTATTATTCAAATGCGTGTACATGTTATTACAACTACGTAAGCGGCTGGATGTGTGCGTCGATTATGGACGAATAAAGCGATGCAGCGGAATACACGAATGGTCGAATGCGATCCGGCGGATGGGCAGGTGCAGCTATCCCAATATGACAAAACAGAGCCCGAACTTTGGTTGACGTACGCGTAAGACTTGTTAGAGCGAGAGATACAAAAAGTAACTGTTGAAAAGCGAATGAACTTTTTTTGTCAATCGCGAATTTACCCGAAAGAAGGCTGTGATTTTACGTTGGTCGATCAATGTCGCCGTGCTATATCAGATATACCCAATCAGACGGTTCAACGAGAGATCGATTTTAATATCGAATATCATGGGGCTTGATTAAACGAAATAATGTTATAAATCGTGTTACTATGAATGCGACATGAGAAATTTGTATCCCTGATTGAATGGAGGATTTTATGCCGCGAATACATTTGTGTGACATCCGTGAAATTACTGCGTATAGTGATATATGATTCGATAATTTTCAACCAATTTTTATTTGATTTATTGAAAACTGTACACTCGACAGTTTGCTACGCTAATTATAACACTGTAATCAGCAAATTATTATATTCATCTCGTAATTCTGTTTGTAAACTACCGAAATTATTGAAAGAAGCCAGAGAAATGTTTGCGAATTCGTTCGTAAATGTACAATCACTTATGAACATTTCAACGATGTGAAATCGGAAATACAGAGATATATTGCGAGGAGAGTGAAACAGAGCAATAATACATGGATAATGATTCATAACTGCCTGCTGGTGATTAATTAGTCTTTGGTAATTCACAACTCTATTGATCGTCACGTATTACTGACACAGGAACAATAACTTATCAGGGACTATGCGTACTGTATTGGGCATGTATATCATCTATACGGCTTGCGGATTGTTGGCTACATTGACTTTGCCAGGCAGTATATAATCACGATAGATCGCGTTATTATACAGTCGTATGATACAATGTTGTCAATGCATCAGCACAAAGCACATCTCATACCTGGAGGATGGAAAGTCCAGCAAACATTAAGCAGGATCTTTGACGCTCACGCTGCCCAATGTACAGTGGGTCAAAAAAGTATTCATACACCTTGTTTTTTTTGCGATAACTTTATAGACATAAGCGATACGCAAAGGAAGCCAATTTTATTTAACAGTACATCAGGTGCAGAGATAAACTGCAAATGGAGAATTTTTTTCCAGGAATAATAGAAGAATTATGCAAAAAAAACGAAAATTTCGAGCAAAAAAAGTATTCATACACTTACGATTATAGTGAAAACCTACATAATCATAGTTGTTAATTATAACTAATATTTGGTGTGCATCCCTTTTGCTTCAATTATCGCCTCGAGTCTCTTAGGCATGGATTCTACTAGCTTTTGCGTTGTTTCTTTTGCTATTTTCGTCCATTCTTCTAAAAGCTCTCTTTGGAGATCGGATTTGTTTGTTATTTTTCTTTTTCTAATATCTACATCCACCAAGTGCCATAAATTTTCAATAGGATTGATGTCCGGAGATTGTGGTGGTGTAATCAATTGTTTGCGGACATTATAGAGTATTTTATAGAGGGCCTATTTTATCTACACTTGCTTTCAAATTGCTGCGCAACACGTCGATATACTTCTGGGCATTCATTGTACCATCTATAAAAGCTAGATTACCAACGCCATAATATCCCATACAGCCCGAAACCATGACGCTTCCTCCGCCGTGCTTTACAGTCGGTATTAAATTTTTCTGCTGGAGCTCGGTATTTGGTTTCCGCCAGACGAATTTTTTTCCATCGGACCCGAAGATGTTAAACTTCGATTCATCCGAAAATACGACACGTTTCCAAAACTCTATAGATTTTTTTACGTAGGTTTTTGCGAAACCTAAACGTTTTTCTCGATTTATATTATTAATTAATGGTTTTTTGCGGGCAGTTCAGCCGTATATTTGGGCAGAATGCAAAACGTTTCGAATAGTCTGGAGACACACGCTCTTCCCCGATGTTGACGCGACATCATTCGCTAAACTGCAAGCACTTGTGAACAGTTTTTTTTGTAGCCTCTGTAACAATACTCCGACGCTCTCGTACTGTTAGTATTCTCGGTCGACCAGTTCGTGGCTTATTTTCTGTGCTGTTTGTGCTTTCGTATTTTTTTATTATATATTGCACTGTTGCGAAACTTAGATTCAGTTCTTTACTAATTTTTCGATAACTTTCACCGCGTTTCCGAAGAAAAATCACTCTATCTCGCATGGAGATTGATATTTCGCTTTTCTTTGACATCATGTCGGTTCAGAGCTTGAAGATCTACTACCGCATGGAATAGGTCAAAACCATTGTGTAAATGAAGACTTGTTTACATTGTACGCAGAGGTCAGACCGTCCGTGAGTGAATATCGAGGTTTAGCAGCGCAATCGTAAGTGTACGAATATTTTTTGGCCCGAAAATTTTCGTTTTTTTGCATAATTATTCTATTATTCCTGGGGGAAAAATTCTCCATTTGCAGTTTACCTCTGTACCTGATGTACTATTAAATAAAATTGGCTTTCTTTGCGTATCGCTTATGTCTATAAAGTTATCGCAAAAAGACAAGGTGTATGAATACTTTTTTGACCCACTGTATGTTTGCACGACTTCAATATTCTGCTGCGGTAAGGTAAATATATAACTACTGCGATCCAGTTGAGTCAAATCAGTGATAAACTTTTACAATAATTTCTACGAATTAACTTGCCTCTAATTAACAGGAATGTAAGATGAATGATACTGCCGAAGAACTGTACAACGTGGCAGTAAACTATAACTACGAATCCCTATCGCTACATCAATCATCAATATCTCCGTCTGTATTTATCTATGTACATATACATCTTAGTGAATACTAGATGAAAGATAAATATTAACCGAACTAACATTGTGCCGGCTAACGAAATGTGTCTGCGAATTCCACATATCACACATTCGACCGGGTTCTATGCACCCGGTGATATGTGTAGAACGAACGAATGGAGGGATGGGGGAAGAGCAAACGTGTAACAAGCCTCAGAACTGACGGTATATACCCATACATTGTGCAATCCGGTGTACCGCGTTGTAGTATCAGCCATAAAACATGTCGTCCCTATGTGTATTTCTCGGGGCTCTCGAGACCGCGTCTGGTCGGTGACCAATTTCTAAATTGAGCTATCGGGGAAAGAGCCAAACATACTTCACTCTGGCCACCGCTGTTGAGCACTTTGCTTATCGTCGTTTTATTCGCTTGTTCGCACCCGTGCTGACCATTCAGCATACATGTTGGTAAAATACTGTTATGCGAAATCAACAGAGACCGAGCCCAAAGTACGTGTGTAATTTTATCCACTTTGACTTTGACTTTACAAGTAAACTGTATCACGAATTTGTGCCACCGCTGAGTTAGACTTGCACGTACAGTATGTGTTTGCTTCATGTTTACTGTACGAATGTATGCACGAATAACATCCTATAATTACAATATGGCTGACGAAACTTGTCAAAATTCTCTACTCTGTAACAGGGTAAAACGTGCCAGCGGAGTGGTATCGGGAGTAGACCTGCACTCGACGTTCTAATAATGATGTATCTATTGAACGAGAATAACGGGTGTTAAATTAATGCTATTTGCGTTTCTGGACGCAACGTTCTTGGGGTTAAAAAGTGTTTTTCGTGAGCTAGACCGCTGATCACTAAAGTGTACGAATAACACGTTAAGAAGACGATTATAGACTATTCGTACGATTGAAGAAAAAAAACCTTAAAATGTCCAACAATCAATAGCAATATTGAATATTGTCATAGAACGTTTAATCGTTAATTTTATGAATGAGCACACTTGTTCGAACACTTCAAGGTATGGTATTGCGTGGGATGACTACGTTCTCCCAGTGCAATGTGCGGTGCGTACTATATAGATCCGACCCCCGAGTCCCTTCCGGCATTGGCCCGAACCCACTAAGTTACGAGCTCTAATCGCCGTGACTTCGGCATTCAAAGGGAAATGGCGGATTTGCATTTGCGGCTTATCGGAAGGTGGAGCGGGTGCCCGCCAAAATTTTGGGAAGTTCGCTTCAAGACATGGAAATCGGGGTTTTGCCAGAGAGAAGCGGGTTGAAACCACTAAGGAAGAGAGAGGGAGAGAGATAGTGGAGAGAAGGTCGGATGAGACCGGTGTGATGGAGATTGAGAGAGACAGACAAAGACCTGAAAGGGAACAGAACGGATTCAGTTCCTGTACCTAAACTAACCCACAGACAGAATAAGGTAGTATGAGTTTGAACCGAGGGGAGATCCTCAGAGCTTCTATGCTGATTTTCTCTCTCCGGGATTCTCCGCGATGGAAGGCAAGTTAGCGATGTCCTGACTCGCCTAACCCCTCTCTGGCACCTCTGTCTTGTAGCCATTCTCTTAGAATTCCTTGCTCGGTTTACCTCTCGTTGGTTGTAGAATTTTGGGATTGCGAACTGCATTTCGGGCGACAGGAAGAAGTAAAGGTGCTAGGTTATTGGCTTGTAAGCGTTATAGGGAAGACATGTCAGAGACCGAGAAAGTTTTGATGTTACACTATGATGAAATTCGTACAGTGTATATATGAATTTAGTAAACGCTTTTCTATACTTTGAATCAAATCCATTTTTTTTCATCCTTGAACGATTTACTGACTTTTTTCATTTTCCTTTTCCTCAATTTTTCACCCATTTTTTGTTTTTTATTCCCGTCATTCTTATTTCTCATCTCGCTCCATGTTATATCCACCGTTTGAATATTTCCGTAGCGAGAGGATCGTTCCGCGCGGCACGTATCACGAAGTAGCTGCTGTTGAGGGTGGCCGGGGTCCAAAAGACACGCCCGCACCCTAGCCGAACGAAGAACTACTCTCGGTGTTACCGTCGGTGCTCTGCTATTCTATACTGGAACCTCGAGTACGTGTCTAGAATGAGATGGCAAGAGAGACGGTGGGCGATATGGATGTCGCGAAAAATTTTCCACCCACGAAAGTTTTCGCAAACGTCGTGTGTAACACGCCATACACCGATTCGCCTCGGTGCAAAAATTTGTGCGGGCTCGATTTTCTTTGGATGTGCATGAATATCAACACTGCGATCGGTCCCCACACGTTTCTCTTTATTACAAATGTTCACCCACTGTTCGTCGAACTGGAAATTCGTGGATACGTACAAAAACTTCAGAATCTACAAGATGGTTGTAAGATGGTATTAATTATCGGTCGTGTTAAAATTATTAATTATATAAAGAATAAATATCATATGAAGGAATAAACTCACGTAAGTTAATAGTTATGTACAATTGAATGAATAAAAAATATTGCGCTTTTTAACTTATCTGATAGGATATCGCGGTGAAACAATACTTCAATCGTTGACTAAACAATATGCGCTACATGTGAGAAAAATCTATTTTTAAGGGGGGGGGGGGGGGGGGTAAGGTTAATTCGTACAAAAAAAGGCATGTTTTTGTGATTTTTTTGTGACGACGCAGTTAAAATCTCTTTATTAAAACTAATGGTACAGTAAAATATGACATTCGAAGAATATTATATAAAATTTTCACGAAGAAATATTAAAAAATACGGCAATGGCAGCAATTATTCGGACGTGTCTCGGAAAAAAGTAGAATTGCGGTGTCCCTCATAACTTGGTGCTGGATCATCTGAAATGAAAGAATGAAAGTTCATTTTTTAGATAATAGTTTTCCCCAGGTAACGCTGGGAGGGTTTTTCGAAATTTCAATTTTTCAATTTTTTTGAACATTTTGAAGGGAAAAACGCGATTTCTACGAAAAAAATCGGTTAATTTGTTATTGTAAAATAAAAATTATTAAAAAATTTGAAAAAAACTCTCCAGAGTTACCTCGTAAATTATGTACAGAATTAGTGTTCAAAACTTCAAAGGGATCGGTGCTGTAGTTTTCAAGTTATGAGGGACACCGACTTTGAAAACGTGAGTTGTGAGGAAAACGCTTTAAAGTTTTGAACACTAAAAAATCTGGTATAAAACGTTCATAAGCGAATTTTATCGGCTTACCTCACACTGAATCGTCAATGCCAGGTCCATAAAGGATGTTGCTATCATCAAAGATGTCTAAAGCACCTTTTTGCTCCTGTCTACGACGAATCCTGCCTTCTTTAGTTTTTTTTTTCAGCTTCCTGCTCTGGTCGGCTTACACGTATGGAGTCAGTTGATCGAGCCCAGTCATGAGCGCTTGATCCACTACTGATTCCCATGTCTTGCATGAAGGTTAGTAAAGCAAAAGAACCTTCATTGAAGACACTGGCTGCCACATAAGCTGCAATTTCAACGATGACAGAGGTTCCACTCCAGTGCTTTGGTGAGATTTTCCAAATAAGTTGGTTCAAACTCTCATTGTTGTTCTGCGTGAAGCCTCCGACACATCGCTCCAGGAGGACATCTTTGCTCGGATCTTCATAGATAGGCTTGATGGCTTGCAAAACATCCTTCGGAAGAGCACTGTACGTGTGTTTGAACGAATCCAATGCATTAGCAGCTGCTGCTTTTTACCATTCGCACCAGGAGTCCGTGCCGGTCGGGCATTTTTTATGCTGTGGATTCTCGTCTGTCGAACTGTAGTGAAAGAATGTTGCCCAGATAGCATTCTTCATATTTTCCACGAAATCAGAGTAACGTCTAATAGCCAAACCGTAGTATACCGTCAGTTTATCAATCATTTTCGCCGTAAGCTTCCCTTTACCAGACAGACTCTTTCTTTTGATCTTCTTTCCAGCCTTAGTTTCAGTATCTACAACTAGTCTTTTTGACTAGTTCGCGTAGACGAGTGCCCATTCTTTTTTGAACATATCCTACACACTCTTTTTTCACTATTGAAAAATCATCACCATAAGGTTTAGAATTCACTAACCCGGAGTAAGCTTTAGAGTCACCGTCACCGATATAGTTGCGATATCGTACACCATTCTTTACCGAGCGTTGAAATATGGTTTTTACCGCTTCGACCTCCATATTTCCAGCTGCACCAGTATGATTTGCCTGACACTTTCCAGCATTTACATGAGCTTCATGCCACGCTTCGAATTCGACAGAGTTTAATTTATGTTTCCAAATTTTACATTCATGGCAGTATGAACTTTTGACGAAAATATCAAGAACTTTACCTGTAAAGTAACCGATTAATGAGGTGCCGCCGAATAAAGATGAAAAGCCTCTTTTTTTCCATGTTCCGTCGCCTGATACAGTGAGTTCGTCGGCATCTTCAGTTTTTTTCTCTTCGGCTGTTGCTGCTTTTTCTTCTTTTGTAGCAGATAAAAAAAATCGATTCGCTACTTCTCTTACAGTCGGGCACAGTTTTTTCACGTAATTATTGTACGTCGGTTTTGATAAAAACCTACTAGACAAATCCATCAAGCCGCAGAACTTTTCACAGCCAACTAATCCAAGGCCTAATATCCTCATCGCGAAAACAAACCGATGATTAACTTCGAAAATACCAGAGTTTATTCTTGCACTAAACGGAACATTTGTAATCTGTTTACAGCTTTCGCACGACACTTTGATGTTAAATCCAAGGCCTTCTTTCTTAGTCGAATGAAAATTTACTTTTCCATCACATTTCACACACTTCACTAGCGTAGCAATTGTTGAAAAGACTAATAAAAAATCAATTATCCTATAATGTATTTCAAGATCCTCCGTAACTTGATCTTCAACGGACACTTTTATTTTTTTAGCTGACGTGCTACTTGATACAATGTCTTCGCTTTTACGTTTTTGCGGAGGTACAATTTTTTTATGCCGACATAATCTCGAACCAGTTAATTTTCTATCAGATCTTGTAATTTTGTTAGGCATTTTAGTAATAATTAAAAACAAAACTTGAAAACGGAGCTAAAATGATGCGAAAATAGGAACGCGCGTGTACGTCTGCTCGACAGAATATTTACTGCCACACTAAATTTTATACTCTACACTGACAAAATATACAGACAGGTATAAGCAAGTTTGTACTTGCTTATATTGTAGTGTATAGTATACACTATATACTATATACACAATAGCAATGAATAAACTGTATACCTGTTCGACAGCTGCACTGCTAGCCCGACCACCCGCAGCTGTTAGAGGTATAGCGTTAAAGGCCAGGAGATTAATAAGACAATAACTTCAAGAATATTGCTTAGATCGGTTTAAAATTTTAAGGACATATTCTTGAAATGTTAAACAATAAGATAAGACAAAAAAAAATTCGATTTTTCGAAAGTGAAAACCCGTACCCCGCTCTTAAATGTAGTTTATTTTCACAAGCACCAAAAATCATAAATTAATTTTTCGTTCATCATTGACATCGACTCTATCGCCTAAAGAAACACCTCGGTAACGGACGGGATATTGTCGAACTGTGATCACGTAAAAGTCCACTAAAACATTTCGATAATATCACCAAGGGGCACGGTATTTCGTATCTTCATCTTTCATGTCTCTTGATTTCGATAATCTCTACTAATGCGTGCAATATATATAGCAACGTCCCTCCAAGCTCGTGCAGCGCCGGCAATTGATCGCGATATCTCTCGGTCCTTTACATCGCGTGCAACGCTTACACGGGGTATGCGACGATTGATCGTTGGCAAATTACCTTCGCGTTATACAAATTACGTGTACGAGCTCTGTATTATATCACATAGTAATACATAATATATTTTTATGTGTCGACATGCCATTGCTGTCGCGGCAGCAACGAAGTATACGAGGTCTGTTCAAAAAGTATCGCGAATTTTGAATTTCCGCGGGCTACGTATATTCGATTTTCGATTTTTTTTGTGGCGTTAGGTTCGTACTCATGTCCCTCACTTATGCTGAAAAAATCGGCCATTTTGAATGTTTAGTTAATTGTTGACAGCTGTTTTGGTTAGACGTGTTTTGACTTGTCTTCGATTTTTGCCTATTCCAAAAAAGCAGCTTCCATTGCAATGATTGAGCTTTGGTTTCCACGTCATAACCATAAACCCATGATTCGTCACCAGTTATGACCCCTGGAGCAAATTTGGGTCGTCGCGGACCGAGTCCAACGGCTCCTTAGCAATGTTAACGCGACACTGTTTTTGTTCGAAATTGAGCAATTTTGGCACGAATTTCGCGGCGACCCGTCTCATGCCCAAATCATTGGTAAAAATCGAATAGTACGAGCCAATCGATATGTTTTGTTCCTCAGCAACTTCTCTAACGGTGATTCGACGATTGGCCAATATTATTTTCTTCACTTCATCAATGTTTTCGTCTGTTGTCGATGTGCTCGGGCGTCCGGAACGCATTTCATTGTTCGCATCTTCTCGGCCCTCTGAGAACATTTTGTACCACCGATAAACGTTACTTTGGTCCAAGGTGGCTTCGCCATATGCCACAGTCAACATTCGGAATGCGTCCGCGCACTTAATTTTGTTTTTCACACAAAATTTCATACAGATTCTTTGATCCATTTTTTTGGAATAGGCAAAAATCGAAGGCAAGCCAAAACACGTCCAACCAAAACGGCTGTCAACAATTAACTAAACATTCAAAATGGCCGATTTTTTCAGCATAAGTAAGGGACACGAGTACCAACCTAACGCCACAAAAAAATCGAAAATCGAATATACGTAGCCCGCGGAAATTCAAAATTCGCGATACTTTTTGAACAGACCTCGTACAAGACCATTCGTGAGTAAAATCATATAACGCACGTGTATCAAATTATTTCGAAATATACCAATTCGTATAATAGAAACTATATACGGACGAACCTTTCCGGGTTCCGTGCTCGCCATTCCGAAACGTGACTAGCACTTGATAGTCTGGACGTTCCAGTGGATATATACCGTCACCGTATTATATACCTGTATCTATAAACATCTATACTTATTTTCTCGTTAGTTACATGTGTAACATAAGATATAGAGTCTGAGTGAGGATGTGATACAACGTCAGGTCGCCGGACGTTCGCGTGTCCGGAAAACACAAAAGATTTTCTTCCTACGTTCTTCCGACGGATCGAAAAAGAAAACGAGAGAGAGAGATAGAGAGAACAGTGATGTGCGATTCTTTAGTATGGCGGAGGTTTCAAGCAGATAACTAGGGGTTCCTCCTGTTGGTGAACATGGTGAAGCCCGCGATTTCACAGAGACTCGTTAAGCTCACGTTGTATCCTCGACATACTCGTCGTCCGCGTTTGTTACGGACATCAAGTATCCGGTCGAGGAGAAAGGAAAACAAAAAAATTCGAAACACCGTGAAAATGGTTGATGCATGAAAAACACGAAAAGATGACAATGATATGAAAGATACACTATTGTTGGCTCGATGTACCAAAGCATATATGTCAAATAAATAGACGACTATAATAGTATATATATTATAGTTAAAACTTAATTGAGGCTTTGAACCGGTATGCGCGACGTGCAATTAGTCGAACCTCGCACACCATCTATCGAACTTTGCACGCCATTGGCCCATACCGCGACTATCGATCGAGAGGACGCATGACTGGATGGCGCATTGAATACGAGTCTTCACTGTACTGTAATTCCATCATAAAATTGAATTACGAAGTTCGTCGGAAACAATTTTCATCCCACGTAAAGTGCAAGAATTCGCTGGAGTACCACCGACGGTATGCTCACCAGAAGCTCGAATCATCGAGGCAAAAATTGTCTACAATAGGGGACGATGTGGAAGATTAAAACGCCGCGAGAGAAATGCATCGAGCTTTCCATTCCCTCGATATACCTGACATCGAGACCCGACGCGAAGACGGCCCAGGAGTGAGGAGGTCTCGCAGATTTTGGTAAAAGCCAACGATTCAAGGATATACGGATATTTCAATGCCCTCTGTACGACGGTGTGCGCGCGGAGAGACTTGCTCGTTGAACGAACTAATGGTTCTTTCGGGTATGACCAAGATATATATGGAAGTGAAGTTGGGCGGGTGGGCAATTTTCCACGTAACGACCTACTTTCCAGCATGGTGTTGCACATATATACTACTACGTAGTGCTGTTTCAGGGGAGCGATGGAAACGGTTCGAGCGGTTCCCTACTGCTACCCTATAATGAGGGCCGACTTTTGATAGCGAAGAGAGACAGACATATATATATAAAGAGAGAGAACGAGAGGGTATAGAGTTCGTTTGGAGGCAAAAGACCCAATGTGTGGGGAAAGAGCGTGAGCTTGAAACGCCAAGCATGGAAGCGGAACGATGAGTATGAGGGCACGAGAAGCTTTGGCTTTTCTCTCACACTCTCCACTGCCGTTATACCCGTAGGTTACAACGATATTCTATATATACTATCCATACATGCATTATATGTATATATCGGTATATATAGACATTCGCCGGCCTTCAAGACCAAAGAGAATTCCGGAATTCCGGAACTTTACGCTAGGCTCTCTAATAGGGGCATGGTTGGATCTTTCGAAGAGGGAGAAGCTTGCCTCGAAATCTCTACCATGTCTTGCTCTCGGAGTTAGGTCGTTACGTTTCAAGACTACATGGAGAGGTATCTATCCCCTGGGTATCTTTTGCATACCTATATAATACTGAAAGTATTCCTGATTTAGTTATAGGATGCTCTTCGTGTTAATGTAGAACGAGAGGATAGACATTTATGAATGATTTTTTTTCAGACTGCACAGCTACGAACTAATTATCGATATGCTTATCCGTAATTATACAGCACTCGTGTTGTTTCGACTAATAACGACTATATAATTCGTGCAAATATCTAACTACACGAACTGATAGGGATAAACGGATATATGAGACAAAATTGATTCTACCAAATCAGCGTTGGCCATACTATGAAATTTTTCAAACAACGCCATGTACTATAATATTGTTCGTTATTGATATAGACCTTTAAGTGGACGAATATGACGTGAATTTTGAGGTTATACGCGCACAAGTAATGAAGTCTTTTTATCGCAGAGCTTTACGAAAGAATTGCTCATGCAATATGTGTTTATGTGTTTATACACACAACCTGGCAAAACGAAAAACTGCTTTAACTCGGGCGTGTTTCTCGGGAAACGAAAACGAAGGAGTAGACAGACATCTTGTGCGATTTACTTCGTTCTTCGTAGTTGGTTCATCCTCTTCTTCTTCATTCTTTTCGTAATAAAAGCTCGCGAGCTCCGGCAGAGAGTAAAATATTTTATTTAAGAAGGAAGAAAAAGCAGAGTCGGCGTCCACGCATTCGCTATACGGCAGAATGAAAGAGGCAGAAGGTAGAAGACGTCAGCATTTGCTCACTAGCTCTCATGGAATTTCGCTAGCTCGTTTTCACCAGTCGGATTTCTCATTTATCGCTTTATGCTTTATTCTTTCTCTTTACTGTTTCAAGCGGTAGCGAGCTTACCACAGCAAAGTATAACATTGTTGGTGAGCTGCCCGTACAGAAATTTGTTAGGGAATGCCGGTTTCCCGCACAATCCCAATCGGGGTTTGTTAGAGATGCCCTTGAAAGGCCCCTGCTGAATCCGGAGCGGGTCTCAGGCTGTTTCTTGATGCGGTCGTTCAATTCACAATTACATTAGATTGTCCGTATATTTCCTGTTTCTAGGATGTGCAAACGCAATGATTGTGTTTAAAAAGTCACGGCCTGTGCCGGAAATAGTTTCACAACAAATAATCACCTTTTGCTTTTGTGCGTGTGTACATTTAATTTATCAATTTTGAAAACTCACAATCTTAGAAGCAATGCACGGAATTGGATCCCCCAAAAGTGTATTTCTTAAATTTTTCATCCAAGACTACCTCCTTAAAAAAATCGATTACTAATCGATGAAAATATTTATCAAACTTGGCGTATTGATCTCTAGGAGTAAAAAGACGTGTTATTTATCCTGTTCAAATTAAAAAATGTTGCCTGAGCGGTTGATTTCACAGAAACAACAAATTTCAATTCAACAATTGACAGTCGGGCAACAAAACCTCGGATGAAAACCAATAAAGTGGTTCTATCTTCGCAAATTGTTCATACTTCGTTAAATCATTGTCGTCTCGACTATACTTCGGCGTTTTCGTCCGATTTTGCTCTTTATATACAGAATATTATGTACATATATGTATAGCATGTGGTGTCGTCGCGGGTGTGAGCAACAGAAACCGTGGCACAACGCCCGCAATTGAATTATCGACTATGAATTCATTGTTTACGGCACGAAGCGCGCGGCTACGGAAATCCGGGGTGGACAAACGCTATCGTTCGAATAATTTTCCATTTCGCCGGCGTATCGCCAGATAAATCTAAGTATAACGCGATCGCAGCGGGACGGGGAGACCGGAGAGGGGATCTGTGTGCATGTACGCGTGACATTTATCTCCGGAAAACGGTGCAAAGTTTATCGTTCGTATTAACATCGACAAATATACGATATTACGTATAACGTGAATAATCATCGTATTGTTCAATATTAATAATTATTAATATATGTGTGCCAGTATCGAAATATCAGATTTGATTATAATATTCATTAAAAAAAAAACGTGATTTCGTGTTAAATATAATTGAGTGGTATTTTTAAGCCTTTCAATATCGTCTACAAACGACATGAAACGTAACCTTTCTTTTTTCTTTTTACCACGTGCACATATCGTAAGACGAAGCTATGCAGAAATGAACTTTGTCAGCTTCTACTTTATGGTTCACCTCAGGCGCGTCCACATCAAAGAGAACTTGCGGAAAAAGGATGAGAAAAAGCATGCCGAGGGTCTAAAGCGAAGTATGACGTCAGCGCAGAGAAAAAAAGAAAAGCTCGTAGCTCGGTTAGTAGACGGGTGTGTGGCGTGTAGACTTTTTAAATGTGTCCTGGGTCAGTATTGGTTCCGTGTATACAAATTATGGATTATAAGTATGTGCGAAAAGAATTCACGTATTTAATTGGTGCAGTTGCACTCTCAGCAGAAAAAAAATATACATTGATATGACCCCGCTATGGGGACAGATAAGGTAAACAGAACACTATATGGGTCTAAATATATATAATAATAAAAATCTGTTTTTTCTGTAAGTGGGTTGAATATCAATCTCGTAGTGATGAAAGTATTCCATCAGAATGGGAGCAAAAGGTTACTAACAGGGTGAAAAACTGGCATAGTGAGGAATCCATCAAACTAGCCCTCCTAACGTCCTTCGAGTATTCGTCCTCAACCCACAGACATTTTTATCACATCAGTTGTTACAGCGTGTACTAATAGAAAAGAGTACAAAGAAAAATCGAGGAAAAGTAATTTACTCGCCTTAGTTGAAAATTAAACATTTCCCATCCGCATTTCAAATAATATTGTTTTAATTTATGTTAATTAATTTTCAATAAAAAACGTCAAATGACACGAAGTTTTCCTGACGCATGACGCATGTTTGCAAAGTCTGGCAATATCATTTTTTTTTTGTGAAAACTTATTCCCTTCGCGTCATCTTCAGAATGATTTAAAAAAAAAAACTTCAAAAATACAGGGCAATAAAGATCTGTAATGGTTTATTTTTTCTTCTAAAATGTACGTCGTAATTCATAAATGTTCACGCGAAATAACGTATTAGAATGTAATGCAACGAGATGTGTAGGAACCCGCTCTCGAAGAATCGCGCGTATTACCAATACGAATGTATTTTAGTTTTTACTCTATTGCCGAGAGGAGTCATGTGTACGTGAGTCGGATCCGAAGTAGAGAAGAACGATTTATCAAACGGCAATTTCCCTGAGAAAGTTTCTAGCGAAGAACAAAACAGGGCACAGGAGGACCAAAAGTATATTTTCTTTTTACTCATGGAGATCGCAGAGAGAGAGAGAGAGAAACGAGAACGTTCATGAAATGATCATCAATCATGCGATGACACATCGAATAAACTCTGAAGTCGGACGTGAGCGTCTTTGCCCCAACTGCTTATCTCAGTGGGCGCTATATTATTTAAAAACAATATAAATATCGCTAAAAGAAAATAATCACGGAATTTGTCACTATGGCATATGCATGTTTGTAATTTTGACGAAAAGCCGTATAGGAACGATCTTAAACAACTTTTATTTGGAATTTCAATTTTTTTTAAATGATATGATTCGGCTTCGTCGGGGAAAAAATATTTTTAATCCGCCCTCTCACATTAGTTTCAAAGTGCATGAAAATAACGTTTCAAGATTGATGTTCCATTCGCGCAATTCAATTTTTCTTTCAACGGTACACATTACTTCTGTGAATTTCTTCAACAACGTTATCTCTGGCAGTGTTTGTTCGACGGATAATATTGAAACCTTAGACTAGCCATATTACAGAACTGTTCCGATAACGAGATCTTAGGTAATTAATATCTTCTCAATTAGCGAGTAATAATCCAACGAGAAATCCCACGAGAAACTCTAGAGAGATAGAGAAAGAGAGAGAGAAAGAGAGAGAGAGAGAGCCTCCGGGTTCTCTTGCGAAAGCATCAAGAATGCAGACTTAACCGGTTCAGTTTTGTAATTAATGTAATCGTTCTCTTCTTCGACGCCCACGTTGACGCGCGTAATGGCTGCCGGCTCTACGTAGAGATACGCGGAAACTCGTCAGGTATCCAGACGGAAAGACAGGATCGCACGCGAACCTCGTATGCACGTATACATATAAAAGCAGCGAGAGCGACAATCGTGTAATCGAGTAATCGCGATCTCGGCTACTTCGTTTATTTTTTCATTCTTCTTTTTTTCCCGTCGTCATGAACGTTCAACCGCCATTACCGATCGTTAGGTCTCGATGGTCACCCGAGGCAAGTTTGGCGAGAACGCACAACCGGTGAGTGTAACTCGGCTCCCTCCGACGATTTTCTCTGATCTTCGCCAATGGATGAATTTCTCACTAACAGTATACATATATGCAATATATTACAAACTCGCAACTCGCATACATAGTAGGTAGCTTATTATGTCCGAAAGGAATTTTCGGCGCTGGGATGATTCTTGTCTCATCCTATAGGGTTGATCGAAAACGCGCGTTTATACCATCGTACATCAGATACCAGCATAAGAATCGTGTGCACCTGCTGATCGGTGATTGCCCATGATCTTCGGGCTCCCACAGGCACGCGAATAAAAATTCATCCCGAGTGCTCATTCTCGATTGCGAAAGATCTTTATTAGTCGAAAATTGCCCATTGCTCCCGGGCACGTATTTATATTCCTCGGTTTTATGTTATTATGTGTACATGTAGCCTGATCTCGCCGGTAATTTCAAAACATGGGAAAGTTCCCCACTTCGAGAATAAAAAAAGAACAATTCGATAATATTTTCACGACTCGACTAATATCATAGTTAGTAATAAATGCATTATTTAATATATTCAATGAGTTATTATCTGGCGCGTTCTGTATACAAGTATCTGAAGTATCGAAAAAAAAAAAATGACAGTTAGGAATAAAAGACAAGAATGAAAAATGTTAGATTTGTATCATCGACTTGAACTATATCACCGGAATTTATAGCGATCGCTGGAATTTCAACCTTCAAGAATTCGATGCAATGAATACTCTACTCTCTCTCTGAATTCCTTAAGACGGGATATCAAAGAGTTTGCTATCCAATGGCAATTTCAAAGTTCTTTTCTATCGGAAAGAGGAACCGGCGGGGCGGCGGGACGTCAATCTTACGTTGGACAATGCGCTTGTGAGACAGCGACTTTAATTCTTTTAAATAGATTATGACAAAAAATAAATAAAAAGTTTTCCATAGTTTATATCGAGTGCATGGAACGCGTACACTATGTCATTCATATAACGTATATAGAGAGAAGTTCAATAGCGGTGGCAATATCTTCGATCGCTATTTCCTTGGACTATTATCGAAAATGACCTCGCCTCTTCGGTTATCGTTTTCCCGTTCGTTTTATCATACAAATGTCTCCGAGAGCCCGGTTATTATTCCTACGTTCGATGGCCGAGGCTTTCGTGGATAGCATCGAAAACTTATATTACAACCTGGCACAAAGGAGACGCCCAGAACGTCGTTTGATCGTTGAAGATAGCTGGAATTTTTAACAGAATTTTCAATATTCTGTGCACGAATTTTTCTCGGCAAACGAACACGTAGAGTGTATAATATAGACCGTATAGATATACGGTATAGAAATCCCAAGACAATTGGATTCATTTGAATTCAAATAATATTAATTTCTATTGAATATATATTTAAATAAAATTCCATTTCATTTAAATGAAGTCGATGTTCCGAAAAATTGTTTCCGCGACCGTTCTATCCATTCCTGCTGTTTATACACTTGAGCCTCTCCCAAACCCCGCGAGAAAGAGAGCTTTAGCGACGTCTGCTTTCACTTATTTTCCATATCCCCTTCATTCCCTCTGTGAATACAGCCACGTCGCGCTGTTGGGAGGGATGAAGAAAACAAAAAAAGAAACCAGAAAACATAGTGGCTCATGTGCCGAAACGAATAGGACCAGAATTTCAGAATGCAGTGCGTACGAGACACAGTTGAATTTACAGTTCTTTATATTTTTTTTTATTTTTTTTTTTACTTGTTTATTTTTTTTTGAACGTCACGAGAACAAGGAGTATGTAAGAATTTCCAGACTTCGTCAACTACGATGAAAGAGTGCGAGAAAGATTCGTGAAGAACAAAGACATGAATTTGTTGAATACGAGCGCGTGTCGACGTGACAGAGATAGAAACGGGCGGAAAGAAGAAAAAAAAAGCTTTTGTCGACTCTAGTGCGGCGAAGAGCAGTAGCGACGAACTTTGACCGGGGGCGAACACATACGCGAGTGTCGAGTTAAAAAAGTTGTGGCTTTTGGCAGACGTGCACGAAAAAGACAGACGAAGAGAGAGAGAGAGAGAGAGTTAAACCACAAAACAAACGAAATGACTTGTACGGGGAATGACAAACACATACATGAACTCGAGAGACCAAAAGAGAAAAGTAACGACATCGGAGAGGATCAAAAAATCACATTTTATCGTCTCAAGACGAGAGAAGACGGAGAAAATGAAATTTATCGTAACAGTAGAGAAAGAGAGAAGGGAAGAAGGTGGACGTGTGAAAATGCTTGTTGGAACTAAAAAGAGGAGGCGCTTTCGAGGAGTGACTCTGGTATCGTACACGAGACGTTTTGTCGTGGTATATATGCTGTACGACTCTATAGGAGGTGTCAAACGATTGTAAAAACATTTATCTCAAGCGTAAAAATCTTTTCTGTTTCTTCGAGCTCACCTAACGAACGCATTCTTATGGCCCAAGCTTTGCGTGACTCAAGAATGTTTCATCGCCGAAGAATAGACAATGAAGTGGAATCGCAAAAAACGCCTAAAATGTAAGTGAAAAATTTCAAAACTTTACGGAACTTTTACATCGAGTGATTCCTCTTAGCTCGAACGCTTTTCATTCGTCAACTGAACAAATTGTGTTGTCCTGTTATCTCCAACGAGAGATTGCTGCCCCGTACTTCGGTAGGTACGTTGGGGAATAAAATTCAAGTCATGTACGATAATTTAAAAGCTAGTAAAATATAATTGAACGGTAGAGCACGACAGAACATTCTCGTCGAAGTACAATAAACCTCCGCAACACAAATGAGATTTCGTTTCAATAACGAGGATTCTTCGTCGAGCGAGATCGTTTCTCTTTGCTTCGATCGAATAATTCAGGAGTCGTGGAGTTCATAGCTTTCTTTGAATTAAAGAAAAATCGAGTTAAAGCTCGCAGTTATTCTAGTCGAGGTTTTTTTTTCGTGCGAGAATCAGCCAGTTCTGCAAGGAAGAAATCTGTAACTCTGTTGATTCTTTATTCACGACTCCTCTTCCATTCGCCTTTGCGAATAATAAGATATGCGCATATTGTAATAAAGCTTGTGGTGATTGCTTGGTTGGTGCGCCCTCTGCGAGAGATGTTCCATATTTTAATTCCTCTTCTAAAGTACCTCATTTCCCTGGATAAAGATTTTTTATATGAATTTTAGCCTGGAAATTCTCTATGCAGTAACTCGGAACGCAAATTGACGTTGTAAAATCAGTATTACAGTGTCTTGATTCGATAACAAGTCCATTTTTTTGCCTCCACATAGAGGAAACTTCGGTAACATACAAGTAAATTAAACAATTTTTTTATGTGAATGGATTTCCAACGAAGTTCAGACATTTATAAACCTGGAAGGACTTATCTTGGTGCCTTGAAATTTAACATAGGAGTGAAGCAGCCATATTCCTCTATAACCGTAAAACAACCGTGAACATGAAACTCGCACATTGCTTCCTCGTTGTTTTTGATTTTTTGACCGACATGTACACCGCGATGAAACGATTTGCGAATTGGCTGTTACAGACTGCTAATTTACTATTCTGGCTAATTACAGTTATAAAAACATAACGCGATAAATATTTGAATAATATGTGTAAGATGTTTATCAAATATATGTAGAACTGAAATCACGCGCAGAATGCAAACGGATGCAGTGCTCATTCGAAATTATCTTCTCGCTCATCTTTTTGAACCACTTCCCGTCGTGAATTCGTGAATTTACTCTGGGGACCATGTTTTCATAGACATGTGCGGCATCAGAGAAAGAGAGAAAAGCACGCTGTGCCGGGCCAGCATAATTTATATATATAGAAATTTATATATATAGACTCATATACATATATATATATACCTCGATCCTCTCGAGAATCATAAACTTCATAACTCTCGCGTGAATAATTTTGCTCAGCTGCATTTTACAGTTTCTCTACTTCCTATTTACATTTATTTTCTGCTCCGCTTTTTATCGTCGCTCTATACGTTTCTCGCTTCCTCTCGGAATCGTCAAACTCCGAAGCTTCAAGCATTTTTTTTATCTCCGTCCTATTTATTTATATGTAGCATTTTTGGACAGGATTGATATGTATGTATATGTATATTACAAGCAGTCTAGTGAGCCTCTGAATATAACGAAAGAAGAGTTTTTTTTAGTCAACTCCATTCGTCAGTCGTTCAGCACACACTTTCCTATAATTCACAACTATTTTTCCACACCCTTAAACTTTTTATTTTATTCACGGTCGTTATTGTTTTTTTTTCGTCTCCTCACTCAATCCCTAACTCGCGCACGTCCCTTCTTTTTATTCCAACTTTCGAACGAGTTGACGAAAAGCATCACGAGCAGTACTCCACTCTTGTACGATGATAAATACTCTCTCCCTCTCTCTCTCTCACTTTCTCGTGTAGCATATAGCCCGCGTCAACATACGAGGGATGACAAGTAGTTCGTTTAGTCTCGCTCAGGTTCTACTTTATATACATACAAATATTACATGTATAACGATATGATATGTGCTTATGTCGTGGATTGTTAGCCGGAAAGTCGACAGCCAAAACGCTCCCTCACGGCTCTTTTTATTAACTCAACCCTTTTTGTATTGCAAATGTGTTACGCATTCACGTCAAAAACATATCATTTTTGTAATAAATTTCGCGAGAATTCGCTGCTAAAAAAGAACAATCAATGAATGGAACTCTAGTCTGAATAGAACGGTGGACCAAGAAAAATACTAACGTACAATAATAAATATTAATGTACAAGACGTATAACTCAAAAAAATAAAGTCAACTGTTCTTCTATTCTGGTGAAATTATGCACCAGTGTATGTACTCATTAAACACAAAAAAGAGCATAAAATAGTAAAATTGCATTTCAACTTATGGTTATGTAAAATTTATTTTTATATGCTGATGCCATTTTTTCAAATAATATTACGAATGTGTGATTTTGATGATTATATCCTTGTCACATGGTAGGAAGATTCGATTGAACGGTAGCCACTAATTTAGAGACTTGTCGGAAATGTAGAAAGCAAACGTATACTATATATTAAAGTATATATAGGATGGTTCAACGTCATCATTAAAGCACCACTTGGCTTCACGCTCTCGTCCTCTTCGCCCAATTTCCCCGACAGCAATGGCATTAGACTTTACAGTGACGACGATCTCTCCCCCTCTCTCGTTCTCCCTTTGTCGCTCTTGTCTGTCCCGGGAAATGCTCTTGGACATTTCACGAGATTCCCGCATTCGCGAACGCGTACGGTGGACCAAAGTACCAAGTGAAGGACGGCCCTTAGGACCTCTTGAATTCTCCATACGTGACATCTAGGACACAAGAGGACATAACTCACGACACTTTACTCGTTGAATCGTGTTAGTTACGCCATTTTGTTTTCCAGTTGCCGATCTCTTTCTCTCGCTCTCTCTCTCTCTCACTCTCTCTATACCCTGGGGTATACCTATTAAACGAAAGATGCACTATATGTGGGTGCAACGACTACATCTCTTCTTCGAGTGACAGAGAGTGCAAGATACGTGGTGCTTATGTTAATGCTCCGAGGGATCGTATAAAGGCAAAGGGGAGTAAATGAGAGAGAGCATGATATACCTATGTCTATATATGCATTTACGTTACCCACGCGTTAACGTCAACCTCGACTCTGCACCAGATATGCAACGGGACTGTCCCACTGTCTGCCGACTAGAATATGCGTTTCGATTGTGTTTACTTTGCTTGGTATTGTGCATCGAGCCCCTGACGCCAGCAGTATTCACCTGTCCCACGAACGTGTGCACCCTCGTAGCTCTGATTAGTGTTTGTTGTTAATACATATTCAGGCAATATGCGTGTGTGTACATTATTTGTGATAAAGCATGACAACAAAAAAATTGTCGTTTTCCTAACTGGAATTGTCATATTTTCAAACAATACACACTTTTGTCTATGAATGAATATAATGATTTTTCTATGTTGTCAATTGAGCAATTTTGTTTTGAATTATTTTTTACCGATTTATTTAGTGTACGTACATCTCGTTTGATTTCCATTTGAATTGAACCGAAATCCATTATAGTTTGAGGAATTTTTGAGATTCATGTTTTGATCCCTCTGTCAATGAACGGCATGAATAATTTTTGGCAATTTTGTATCATAGATTCTTCGCTTAATGCGTGGTCGTCGATCTCGATAACCACTAAATCGCATTAAGCGTGTGGCTCACGGACGAGACTTCCTGTAGGTTTTTTTCATTTTAACACCCGAAGATGAATACGACAATGACTCACGCGTTTTACCGAATGACGGGACCAAAACCGCGAGACTTCCTGTGCACGGCATCCCCCCCCCCCCCCCCCTCACCCCCACAACAGTGCACACCACCGAGGTCTTCCGGAACTCTCATTCTTTGTGCATCCTCTCCGAACGAGTCTCATTCGCAAAACGTCGTTATATATTTTTGCACAAGGTGAAAAACGAGTACAACTTTTGTCACAGCGTGATAGACGTGAAATAATGTATTTTTAGATTATATCTTGGCAAACCGCAGCTATACTATATCTGTGGTGAATCGTCCGTTGCCGGGAGTGACGTATTTTCCGACAGGGTAAGAAACTCAAGAGCAGCGTCGTCTGTCCGACGTCTCTATGTCCCTCCGAGCTACCAAAAAGTAAACTAAAGTTGAGATACGGGAAAAACGAGTCGTGCAGTGCCAGAGGCGCTTCACGACAGTTTCCGGCTGCATTTACGGGTTTCTCATTGTTAACGAGATAAGTTTCACGAAAGAATAAGGAAAATTGCATTAATATCTTTTCATTTCGAAACATAATCGGATTAAATCCTTTTTTTGGATAAAAATTTCAAATAGTTCTTTTACTTTTTTTTAATGAAGGAACAATGTCACTTTCGTATACGAAAAATATAGCATGGAGGCATAAAAATATAATCATCTTTTGCATATATATATAAATTAATTTCAGAGTACATTAATTGTAGACAATATTCCATGGAATATGCCGGATTCCTTGCAAAATAAAAATGTGCAGGACACAATCTGCTAGCTTTTATTTACTTCGCCATTTAATGAGCTCGAGTTTCTCTCTGTGGTAATTTTCTTTGTCGGTGCTTCACAGATTTCTATGGATACCTCGAGAAACGGATGAAAAAGTATATATAAAAGAGGGCATAAAGCGAAATCCCTGGACCGCCACTACGGCAAAGAAGCGGTACGTGCGGCACTGAGAGGGGGAGGGGGAGGGAATACGAACAGGATAGTAAATCTTTCTCCTGTACTCGGCTTCTTCTCTCGACTTCCACCCTATTTGTCGATGTTCCCTTAACGACCATTTTATAGCTCAGTAAAACGGCACGCACAATAAAGTATTTGAGATTAAATTAAATACGGCGATTGGGCGACGTAAGTGCGCCCGCGTTTGGGATTTGATAAGGAAAACCTGGATGATAATAAACCCGAAGGGAAAAATCGATTTTCCCGAAACAAAACGGGCACAAGGGTAGAAAGCGAAAGTTCTTTCTTTTTTTTTATTGTTGACAGTAAAAAACAGTGCAGAAATAAAGTGAGTTAATTGTGTCTCTATATCGAAATGTTCGTATATCTCGGCGAGGAATTATGGTGTAAATAAAAGTTTTACTGCAAGTAACGTATTATACAGCCTATATATGTGTGTATAAAAAGTATGTATCACGAGAGATATAACTTCTCGTTGTTTTGCCAGAGCTTATTTCGAAATTTCAGATTGATTAAATATGAAGCTATTTTCAACGAAATAATAGTCATAAACTACTGCACGCAGGAAAATTAAATTATTTCAGTAAAATAGAATGTATTTAAGTAAGAGATATAAATTTATTTCGACGAAAAACAAATAAATATTTTTAGCTGCAAACAAATTTTATTTCATTCAAAGCTAAATAATTGCAATTAAATGAATGGTTTTGTCGTTGTAAAAATGTAAAAACGTACTATGCTGTTCGCACGTGACAAAGAATAACCGTATAATGAAAAATGTCGTAAAACGAGGCTCTACATTGTCGCGGATATACCTTTTACATCCACGGTGCCTTGTTAAAAAAAAACAAACTTTTTCATATGCTCTTCACACCACTGCCTGCGGCACCTTCTCTGGTACAAGGATTTTGTACGTGGGTGTTACCAATTACTCTACACTAATGTAACAGTTCTCTCATTTGCTTCGAGCCAAGCAATCATTTTTTTCGGATCTTTGACGTTGTCACGACGCATTTTGTTTTTTTTTTGCCAATATACAATACAGATGGTGCGGTGTGGTAATCGTCGGTTTTCAAAACGATATGCGTAACGTACTCGACAACAATAATTAACAACGAGCGTCAATTCTGACAAACAAAAGTAACGTACGTGAAAAATTGTCCATGGAGTGTCGGAGTTGTTTCCTGACTGTTTCCCTTGGTTATTTGCTTCAGAAAAATTTGTTTGGCAAATAAAATATTTTTTTAACACTGAAACCAATGCATCAAAGTAAAATGTAATCAAACTCAATATTCAAGGACGTAAAGAAGCTTAAAGGGTAAATGCATAACTTAACATGCTCTCAGAACGTTTTTTTGGTTTCCTTTTTGATTTAACCAAGAACGTGGCTCTACGGAAAAATCGGGATCACACGACGTCGTCACGAAATCTAATAACGTCGAGTGTTACATTCTTATCGGCTTGGCACAAAGGATATAAGTCTGACGGATAGGAAAGTGTACGGAGGAAAGAAAGGAGTAAAAGAAAAATCGTGGGACACGCTGCTCGTCCCTTTTATAAAGATTGGTTGGACAAAGATGGAGAGCGTCGAGTTCGGCGTGCGGAAAAGCGAGAAGACGGAGGCGAGGACGTGTTATCCGAAGGTTTTTCAACTAGAGGAGAACATTTTTTCGCGTACCCCCGCGCCAGCCACGCGCGCCACTACGTATACACGCGGCATTCATAAAGCCACGGCCGAGGGAATACGAGCATATATATAGACGACAGCGCGGAGCACACAGCGCAATAGCACAGAAAACCAAGAGAGATGAAGAATGGCGAACGACGCGTGATGGCATAACAATAAGTCACGACGTCGTCGGCAAATAGTCTTTGTCGTCGTTGGATAGACGCGCCTAACACCGACGAGGGAGAGAGGCTGCGCGAACTTCGACGATGGCCGATAAGTCTTTATTCGATCGATGGAAAAATAAAAGTGAAAGCATCGGGGAAAGGGGGAGGATGGGAATGGGAGAACAAACAATTTAAAACTATAGAAACGACGTGTCGTCAGGCTGCATCTGAAGAATATAACAAAGCTCGTGTACTTGATACCGGAGAAAAAGGAATACCATTTTTCGATCGGTGTTTATCGTTATTCGAGCACGCCCTCACGAAACTTTATTCCGACCTCATCATCATTCTCTCAAGCTCTCAAAACTTTTGTTATCATCACCTAATTACAAGGCAAAATCTGGTGAAAAAAATTTTGGACATTTAAAAAAAATATTTCGAAAGAGAAAAACTAGACAAAAGTGCCGCTGTTAAGGGGAGAAATAGGGTTAAGACGACAGTGTTTTCTCAATGATTTTCATGAATTTTTTTATAGTATAAAAAATGAATATAATTTATTGAAACTTTGAGAATATTTTATACATATATTTAAGTATATACTATAAAATATTAACGACCTCATTGCAGGTTGCAGGTCACAATCAGACTCAGGATTTTGCGTACGTTCTGGAAGCTGCAACTTTCATCTGAAATCAAACGTGGTTGGAATTTACTTTTATTATATGTCTCTCTTCTATATGAACCTAAATGCTATCAAAAAAATAAAAAATTGAATTTTTTACAGTGGTCAAAACAAAAAAGCATGATTTTTTGCCATTTTTTACAACTTTATTTGCAAAAAAAAAATTATTTTAAATAATGATAATATTCCGATTTTAGGTTCATATAGAGCGCAATACTGTGGAGAAAGTAACTGCCAATTTTCAAAACGATTGGCTGAAAACTTTTCAAACTAGCGTGTACGCAAGTTAAAAAAAAGTCGTTTTCAGAAAAACGCGTTTGAAAAAATAGTACCAAGAAAAACAAGCAATATGGGGTCGCTAATATGTTATCGTATATACTTAAATATATGTATGAAAATGTTATAGTATATACTTAAATATATGTATAAAATGTTCTCAAAGTTTCAATAAATTATATTTATTTTTTATACTATAAAAAAATTCATGAAAATCATTGAGAAAACGCTGTCCTAACCCTATTTCCCCCCTTAATGGCTTATAACAATAGAACGAGTCGGAATTTTAATTGAAAATTTTGGGAACATATTTTTCAATAGTTTTACTAACAATTTATGAAATAAAAAAAAATCGATTTTTTGAACCGTCTAACCCTATTTCCCCCCTTAAGTCTTGTACTTACAAGGAAAGTACCCGAGGTGTTCCCCTCCGATTTGATTGAAACTCATGTATTTTATTAAAACGGTTTCAAGGGGTTAAACCACCCCCTAAAGTTGCACAAGTCAAGGGGCGATTTTGCAGCTTCACATACAAGCAGTGCATCGATTTTGATGAAACAAAAATTAAAATGATCCTTATGCGAAGGAATGAAGAACCCACCAGACAATGAAAGCAATAATATTTTAAGGGGTCGAAACACCCTCGAACATCTACTTGTTGCACCCTACATTGAAAACTTACGAATCGATCGGAATGAAAATTATGCTGTTTTATAGCGGACATAAAATTAAAGTTCACGCATTTTTGTATTTCTACATGAAAACAGTTTTAAGGGAGTGAGCTTAAGGGATATAATTTTCATTCCAATCGATTCGCAATCTTTCAATGTAGGGTGCAAGAATTAGATGTTCAAGGATTTTTTAACTCCATAAAATAAAAAAAAAAGGTGAATCATTCATTTTTGCTTAATGAGAAGAGTTCGTATCGGCAAACACATTTGGAATGACGAGGAGACAACTGGAATGTAAAAACTCAAATAGGGGTAGCTTGCCCCCTTAAAACTGCTCCCTTGCACAAATACAAAAATAAGTGAACTTTAATTTCATTTCCGCTATAAAATAGCATAATTTTCATACCAATCGATTCGCAAGTTTTCAATGTAGGGTGCATGACGTGCATGTTCAAGGGTGTTTCGACCCCTTGAAATATTTTTTTCGTTCATTATCTGGTGGGTTCTTCATTCCTTCGCATAAGAAACATTTTAATTTTTGTTTCATCAAAATCGATGGACTGCTTGTACGTGAAACTGCATAATTGGCCCTTGACCTGTGTAACTTTGGGGGTGGTTTCACCCCTTGAAACCGTTTTTCCGCCGATAAAAAAAAAATACGTGTCGCTTAGTTTTTAATGCTCTATAACACACATGAGTTTCAACAAAATCGGAGGGAAAACACCTCGGGTACTTTCCTTGTTAGAACGATGTGAAACTCGTCTCGAATCGCCAATTTATTTTTTATTTGACTATTATCGGTGGGAAAAAATCTATCGATATTCATGGTATTTATAAAAGCATATGAACAGAGCTTTTAAAGCTTTTAAATAACACTTGGTCGTACATTTTCCGTTAATTACCGATCACAAGGAATTTTTGTCGAAAGCTCAAGAGTTCATTGTGCAAATGCAAAAAAATTAAAGGAAGGCTCACTTTTTTTTTTTTCGTTGTCTGAAAATGCGAGGGCATTAAGCGTCCGAGCCTACAATAACCTGTTAGTATACAGTATATACAAATATTGATATACCATATATTGTATAAGTACATGTCCATGTTCGGTAGGTGTCTATACTATACGTATAGATACCTACCGAAGAAAAAATTGCGCGTTATCGGAAATATCTCGATAATGGCTCTTCCTACCAGATTCGATTTCTCAACCCCCTTAACCTCTCTCTCGCCATATTCCTACCTACTATATATATACATATGTGTATATATATATATATATATATATATATATATATATCTATACACATCGTCGTCGTTCTCCAACTTTTTCCGTCGCTGACTTCCGTCCTTATTTCATTTCCATCTCTCGCACTCTGTTCTCTATTCTCTCTCCCCCTTTTTCTATCTCTGCCTCGTTCGTCTTTCGACGATCTCTCGACGGGCTGCTGCTTTTCGCGTAAAAGCCTTGCCACTTCTCCACCTACCGTAAGCCTTGCCACTTCTCCACCGCGCACCCCCTTCTCACCCCCTCTCTCTATCGCTCCGTCTCCTTCCCGATATCCCTACTTGGTTCGAGGCGAAGATTCTTATCGGCGCCTAGACTATTCCCGCTTTCACAGCACTATACCATTCCCCAGGTTCATCGTACCGATCAAAAGTTCGGTAATACGTTCCGAATCTTGCGGGATATATCCCAGAAACTCTTCCACTTCCTAACCCTCATGCCGCTTCTGCCTCACCGGAAGGTTTGCCCCGCTGGGCGAGAGAAGCGCGCGGTCCAAAGGATCTAAATGGATAGTTCGGATAGCGATAAGTACGTTTGGAAACCGCTACACCGCACTTTTCTTCTTCGGCTCTAGGAGATTCGATCGCGATTTGCTTTTATACCAACTGCTGCTTTCTACCCCCTGAAAGTTCTCACAATCGCTGACATATACAGTTATACGTGGTATACGGTCAAAATGGACTGTTCGTGAACAACCTGGTACGGATGCTGCATTTGCTGTTACAATTCGTAAATCTTGATCATTTTTACCATTTGGATACATACATTATTTATATACTAGCCCTGCCCCGCGGTTTCGCTCGCATTAAATTTGGATGATATATATTTTTCATACGCATTATAAGTATATAACCAAGTGCATCCCATTAACTATATATACCACCCGGAAATTATGTGAAAAAATAAAAGGGCAATCACTAAAAAATAAACCGACGCCGCCGTCGATCCTTGGGGTCATAGCATGAAGTTATATGGCCTTCCCGAATAAACCGGCTATCTAATGCAAAAAGAATTTTTCAAATCGAATTAGTATTTCCTGAGCACGTTCGAACAACATACAAACTCTCCAGCTTTATTATAGTAGTAAGATATGTTACATAGACGAGGAAATGATTAGAAGAAATTACTAAATTTTGTCCTAACCTGAATAATTATTATTTCGTCTGTAATGCCGATATAATTGTACCAACTGTACGTTATACCCAGAAGTAGCACAACCAACTTCGATAAATCGCATGATTTTGTATCGGAAACAGATACTTGTGTAAATTTTCGAACAGCGGTGCAATGCGATTGACGTGTTGTGCGATAGAGTTTTGAAACTAACAAATTCTATTGCAATCCACCGATAGACTGTTGTGGACATAGTTACTTGGCTATATGAATGCATTTACTACGACAGATACATAGAATATGTATATACGTGTAGTATATAGTACTTATAAGCCAAACGCTCGAGGGTTTATCGTTTCATTGTGCCTAGGTTGTGCTGCGGGATTTAGTTGAGCCGGGTCGAGGGAAGTAAGTTGCAAGCACAACTTGGCCGACAGCTTCCTGATTGCTAGTTAGTCTGTGTGTAATCGCGTCCACTCTGCTTCCGACGTCCGTTCCATCTCACTCTCTTCTCCTGTCCACCCCGTTCGTTCCGAGTATGTGTATAGGATATCTATTCGCGTTTCTCTCTCTCTCTCTCTCCCTTCTTTCCCATTCCCGTAATGCCGTCACTCGTTCTCGCTCCTTCTTCCTCGATTCATTTCCCTCTCCGCGATACCTTCTACCGAACTGGTATGTCCATGGATTGAGTACCATCTCTTTGCATGCATACCAATCGCCATATACACTAGTACCTCTTCTTCCTAATTGATTTAATTACCGTCCTTTCGCAATAAACGCTAAGCGCGCTCACGTTGGACCAATTATGCGAAATATTCGATGTCTTCGTTCGCATTGGAGCATCCCGTGTATAAGCCGTTACATTTACCGACTGCTTTCAATACCGCTGCTTTACCTCAGCAAACTCGACTTTACAGCCAAAGTATTTCCCAGCGACGTATAGCCACAACTAGCTTCAATGACGGTAGCATTGGAGAAAGTTTATCGGTTATTCCCGCCGGTCAACTGTATCCCACGGGGAACGAGATTCCGCGCATTTGCGAATTCGCTAATTTGATGAAATCTAATCGATTTACCGTATAGTCCCTATGAGAATTTAATCAGTCGTTTTCAGTTTGCGTGATGAATATTGCTCACTACTGTGTATTTCACATCTCAAATTTGTATCAAAATCAAATGATAATATGATCGGAGAGAGTTAGCGACAATTGATAAAAGCGAAATGTCGGAATCTTCGGATTTTCGATGCGTCTCGATACATGTGGAATGATCAATTGCGACAAATATATATTTATTTAACCCGCTGTTCAATTGGCACACACAATGGGGCGCGTCACTCATGCAAGCGAAGAAATTCCGCCAGTGAGAAGATATTGTCAAGATTCCGTGTAATAAATAATCGAGCCTAAGTAATGGACGAGCGCGGCTAAACTTGGGACTAAACTATTTAAAAGTGGACGTCCGAGAGGGTCGTGCACGTTCGAGAGAGATAGAGAAGTCACAGAGTCACGGAGAAGAGGATGCAAGCGGTGAAAGAGCGAGAGAAAGCAAGGAGCTACGAGAGAGAAGAGAAAAAACGAGAATTGTACCGGATTGGCACAATACTGCAGCCACGGTCCCGAGAGCTCTCGAGCTGCGCACCACTACGAGAGCCTCCCGCGTTGCACTCTTGACTCAACGCGAGGCCACTCGCATTCACGGCTACCCGGACAATGACAAACGTTCCGATGTAAATCGTTGGAACGAAGGACCTAAGACAACCCGTTTCGACCCACCTTGTCACTGAAAGAGTTAAAAGAGAACGATTTAATCTCTCTCGCGATGGCTCTCCTCCTACCGCAACGTTTTGTGTATCCCCTTTGTCCTCCTCTCCTTAACGGTAAAGATCGACCAGGCAAATTTCATGACCGCACGAGCCAGAGCACTTTGAAGAATTTGGGTAGAACCTTCCGCGCCCCCATCAAAATAATATTATAGATTATAACGGTAATAGTTATGGCATTACTCAGTGCAATTTGTGTGCAGATTAGAGGTGCAATTAGTAAGTGTAACACATTTGAGTTGTCGAAATTTTTACGCGTTAACTGGGTTAGAAACTTCAAGATGTTGGCGAACAGACTGTGGCGGAGATCTTGAGGCAGCTTAGAAACATGAAAGTTTGATACCCGACATAAATCTTGGCGGAGGTTACGAGAAGGGTAGCAGAAGGATCTTGGAGGAGGTCACGATTGGAGTTCAAAGATGAGTTGCACAGGCGTTCGCGGACTGCTGCTGTTGCCATACCGTAGAGGCATTCTAGTAAGTAGTTACAGCTCACAGAGGAGCCACCAGGATGTAGCACAGAACCCCAGACCCACCGGTAGGAGTAGTGCCAGAAGTGCACCAGTTGTCGGTGATGTGTCCGCTGTCAGACTCCGGGAGCAACCGATTAATTTCAAGTTCCTTATTTTCTTTGACCTTTCTTGATGTATCTTCGTCTCGTTATTACGATACTACATCCATTGTAGAATACAGAGGGTCAAAAAAGTATTCATACACCGTGTTTTTTTGCGATAACTTTATAGACATAAGCGATACGCGAAGAAAACCAATTTTATTTAATAGTACATCAGGTACAGAGATAAACTGCAAATGGAGACTTTTTCCCCAGGAATAAAAGAAGAATTATGCAAAAAAACGAAAATTTTCGGGCCAAAAAAGTATTCGTACACTTACGATTGAGCTGCTAAACCTCGATACTCACTCACGGACGGTCTGACCTCTGCGTTAAATGTAAACAAGTCTTCATTTACACAATGGTTTTGACCTATTCCATGCGGTAGTAGATCTTCAAGCTCTGAACCGACATGATGGCAAAGAAAAGCGAAATATCAACCTCCATGCGAGATAGAATGATTTTTCTTCGGAAACGGGGTGAAAGTTATCGAAAAATTAGTAAAGAACTGAATCTAAGTTTCGCAACAGTGCAATATATAATAAAAAAATTCGAAAGCACAAACAGCACAGAAAATAAGCCACGAACTGGTCGACCGACAATACTAACAGTAGCGTCGGAGTATTGTTACAGAGGCTACAAAAAAAACTGTTCACAAGTGCTTGCAGTTTAGCGAATGATGTCGCGTCAACATCGGGGAAGAGCGTGTGTCTCCAGACTATTCGGAACGTTTTGCATTCTGCCCAAATATACGGCAGAACTGCCCGCAAAAAACCATTAATTAATAATATAAATGGAGAAAAACGTTTAGGTTTCGCAAAAACCTACGTAGAAAAATCTATAGAATTTTGGAAACGTATCGTATTCTCGGATAAATCGAAGTTTAACATCTTCGGGTCCGATGGAAAAAAATTCATCAGGCGGAAACCAAATACCGAGCTCCAGCAGAAAAATTTAATACCGACTGTAAAGCACGGCGGAGGAAGCGTCATGGTTTGGGGCTGTATGGGATATTATGGCGTTGGTAATCTGGCTTTTATAGATGGTACAATGAATGCCCAGAAGTCTATCGACGTGTTGCGCAGCAATTTGAAAGCAAGTGTAGATAAAATGGCCCTGGATGGAAATTTCTACTTCCAACAAGATAACTACCCGAAACATACTGCCATGAAAACGAGGGAATGGTTACTCTATAATGTCTGCAAACAATTAATTACACCACTACAATCGCCGGACATCAATCCTATTGAAAATGTATGGCACTTGGTGGATGTAGAAATTAGAAAAAGAAAAATAACAAACAAATCCGATCTCAAAAGAGTGCTTTTAGAAGAATGGACGAAAATATCAAAAGAAATAACGCAAAAGCTAGTAGAATCTATACCTAAGAGACTCGAGGCGATAATTGAAGCAAAAGGGATGCACACCAAATGTTAGTTATACGCCATGAAAACGAGGGAATGGTTACCCTATAATGTCTGCAAACAATTGATTACATCACCACAATCGCCGGACATCAATCCTATTGAAAATTTATGGCACTTGGTGGATGTAGAAATTAGAAAAAGAAAAATAACAAACAAATCCCATCTCAAAAGAGTGCTTTTAGAAGAATGGACGAAAATAGCAAAGGAAATAACGCAAAAGCTAGTAGAATCTATGCCTAAGAGACTCGAGGCGATAATTGAAGCAAAAGGGATGCATACCAAATGTTAGTTATACGAATGTTAGTTACTCGTATAACAACTATGATGATGTAGGTTTTCACTATAATCGTAAGTGTGTGAATACTTTTTTTGCCCGAAAATTTTCGTTTTTTTGGCATAATTCTTTTATTATCCATGGGAAAAAATTCTCCATTGGCAGTTTATCTCTGCACGTGATGTACTATTAAATAAAATTGGCTTTCTTTGCGTATCGCTTATGTCTATAAAGTTATCGCAAAAAAACAAGGTGTATGAATACTTTTTTGAGCCACTGTATAATTCGAAAAAAAATCGAAATCATCGAGGAAATTCCAACAATGGAGAACAACAAAGAAATAGCAAAATATTCGGCCGCCAAGTGTTACGGTGAATTAAATGTTAGCGGGGTCGACGGAATTCTCCTAAGGGCGAATTGTTGAGAGGAAATCTTTAGAGAGATCTGAGACAGCTCAGAGACATTGGTTTGAGCGAAACATTGTCGCCGGTGGGGTAGTTGAGGATAGATCGTAGGAATTCGCTAAAACTGGCCGAATGTCGGGATGTCGAGGAACTCATGAATTTACATGAACCAAGCCAAACATAATCTTAGTACACACAGATGCTTCTCCGAGAGTTACCGTTCATCTCCTTCGGTACATGGCTTACCGACGTAGCACCACTGTCTCTCACGTGAGAGAAAACCCCTACCCGTCGCCTATCCACTGACCTCCCAAATGCCCCAATCTAGCTACCGGCTACCACCTTGGCACCATCTTGGTATACACCGTTTCCATACACGGTATATAGCGTTCCAATTGCTTGCCGGAGTGCAGCATCCTCAAGGAGCAGCGAGCAAGCTTCCGGCTCCTTTGCATCACGTCCAACGCCACTAACCGTCCTGCTAAGCCCGTTGCGTTCACCGTAAGGTTCCTTGCCTCATGTATGTATTAGATACAGAGTAGTATTGGCCATATACAGTGAACACACACAAGATATTGTCTACTATATTCGGTGCGCGGTTCGCGACGTTTACCCCCGGCTAAGTTGCTGTTCAATTCCAGGTATACCCACATTCGCGTTAAATCAGAAGCACATGTGTGGGAGTCTACAGTACAATGGTCAAATAGCAATGCACAGTAGCAGCACACGAAGCAGCAACTCCAAGGTGAAGGGACGCATCAGAGCACAAGCACGGACGTTCCACGCATCGCCTTCCGCCCCGAATCCGAGGAGATATAGCGAGTGCAGATTGGCCTGTTTAATCACTGGTTAGGGGTGGATGGGGACCTTCGAGGGCAATCAGCCTGTTTGTATTTGCACTCGGGTTTACAGCGGTTCAACTGGAAGGTAGCTAACCTCCGGGCCCGCTCCCGGAACTGGAGGAAACATAGAGGAGCGCGCGGGCACCGTCACCGTCTCAAGAGTCCCTTGCTAGGGTTGCTTCCGTCTCGCTTTAACGTCCTCTATATCAACTGGTTTCTCTAGCTCGGTCTTGCTCTTCATGTCCCGGAGAATCTAATAAGCTTTCGCTTCTGTAGAGCGAAAGCTCGTGTCGTGCTAACGCGTAAGCAAACCCCGTCCGCTCTGACTCCTGGTATACTGTTGCGGTGTATAGCACCGTACGGAGTAGGTTGTATGTCCCATCCTATAACCTCGCTCAGAGTAGTATAGATGTAAAAACATCCGGGAGCGAATCTCCGTTTCCGTGCCCCCAAGGACAAGTTCTAGCTGTGTCTTAAGTCATGGTTGTTGTTCTTGCTCCTTCCATTCTCGAAATATCCAATTCCGCTCCGAGACTTTATTATTTCGTACCGTTTCACCGGGAAAATATATTTCCTTTTGTTCGCTGATTATACAGCTTACTTGGCACGCTGTGTTTCAGAAATGCGCGAACATTCTGGTAGCTTCATTACAATAAGAACTGAATCAAAGTGTTGAGTCCATTTTTAGCCATTTTTTTAAATGTACATTAGGACCTATTTCCTTTTTGATCCTCTCCTACACCGCACGGTGTATCCGTACTACATACTATAGTCGTACATGTTAACGCCGCTTCTCTTCTGAGAGCTAGAAAACATAATTCCTATGCAAATTCGCAGCACACAGAGATCATATGACCGAAGCATCCTTCGTGCTATCTTGTTACAAATGCCCCGGGTTAGAACGATCGATCTAGAAGCAAATCGTATCTCTCGCTCGTCTCTATCGTATATACAGATACGTATCCGAGTACATAAATGTATAGACGTACCATGGTCCATGTTTGCTTGATATAAACCCGCTAATACGTATATGTATAAACGAATATGAATATACATATATATGCATATTAGAATTCGGCAATATTTACCGATGTTCCAACCGACTAGCCAACGTTTCACGCTTTTTTAACGGTTTCCGTTCGTTCGTTTTTTCGCGTTCAATTTTTTCGCGAAAATGTTTGAGTACAGTAAAGTGCAGAAATCACGAGAATTCACTAGTTTCACGAATTGAGAAATCATCTCCCCATACATTTGGCTGCAGCCCAGCATATTACATCGTAGTTTGGTTCGAACTACTGGTGAATTTAAACGAGCCACACGAAGAGCCAAGAAAAACTTCAGTGAAGTAGGATAAAGATGAAGTAATGACGCCGTCAACATAGATCGGAGTATGATATGTTCGAATTAGGCACGAGGAGATTCGGATGAGCCTGGGGAAGAAAGACAAAGGTCGTCTCGGTGGTATACCGAGTGCTGCCGGAACTCGAATGCAAAACACTTAATTATTCTATTACCGTCGCATGCTACTCTAGCCCAGTTTCACAGGCGCACGTGTTAACCGCTTTGCGCCCTATGTGTTATCCGAAGCCCCGGCGGAACGGAGGCAACCGGTCCCTCGCCATGGGGAATGGCTTCCGCTATGAAGTACGAGATTTCGCTCTGTTAGGTAAACCAAGGGGCTTTCGCCTATACAATATACGCTAATGCAGAAATACAGTACAGTTTATATACTGCGTGTTAAATACAGCAATATTTGATGTATAAGCAGAGTGAATCTAACAGTTTCAGAAGTGAAAGAACGAAGCCATCGATCCACGAAATTTATTACTATCTACATAACTAAATTCTCTGTAGATTTGTCATTGTTCGTAAAAATTTTTTTCAAATCTGTCTGTTTCATATTTCCTAAAAACTATCATTGTAACTGTGACCATTAAATGCCGAAGAAAACGAGAAAATAAAGACGCTCGGAAATCAGAATAAAATAATTTTCAAGAACCTTCAAAAAAGGTCCACTTTCACGGAGATATTTTGCCGAAATTTTTTTTACAATGGTCTACATTCGCGAATCATTCCATTCAGAACAAAGTACGGATCTCGAGGGATTTTCGTTCGGTCGTTGAAAATTTAGGAGCTCGTACAACCTACATTCTGTAGTCCATACATATAGCTTAAACTATACGTATAGACATCTATGCGCGGCACGCTCGTTGAAAGGCAGCTCGAGCCTTTTTATTTCCCGTCAGTCTCTTTCCAACGGTTCAGCAACTTCCCGCTGGTTTACTGTATTATGCTCCAAAGTCGGCAATTCCAAGCTGCAGCACCTGTTTCTACCAGTCAGGGATCGGAGGATTATCGATGACATTTGCGCGGCAATACGCTGATCGAATTTATCCAATCCGCTCGGGGGTCGTTTCGGTTCGGCAGCCGGTTCTGCCCGAATCTCCTTCGATTTGTAATCCCAGCATCTCTCCTCCCTCTCTATCTCAGTGAATTTCTGAAGGAGAAAGCTGCTGCGGCTACGGTCGCGACTGCCGTTTGCTTTTTTTTTGCTTCTCTATTGAGACTCTAGAGGGTGAAAGCTACAAAATATACACTACACCCACTGTATATTGAGCTAAAGCGTTCTAAAGCGAAAACAGACGACAGAAAAATCTTTCTACCTCCAACAAAGAGAGACGAATGAAGTTGAACTGACTTTCGAATAGAAACCTCGACGGCCTTTACCGTAAATCGTAATGGTCAATGTTTTTTCAGTCTCAAAACATTTTCGACGACAAATTCCAGGGGAGGGTAAAAAATTAAATGAGAACGAAGCGACCGTTCTTTGACGTAAATGGGGGTAGGGAGGACAGCGAGCGAGAAAAGAGACGGAACTGTGAAAGAGATAACCGAAGCGCGGACGAAATTACTCGATTCGCCGTGTACATGTGCGAGGGAGGAGTGAAGAGTGTGGAGAAAACGAGGATGTTGCGGGGGAGGATTTCGTTCAGTCCTCGTTTCGCTTAGTACGCCATTTTGTACATAGCCCGTGCCATATAAGCAATCGAATTATCGATAAATGCTTTGGAAGTTGTATTTTCCTTTGTGAGCGGGGAGGGATTGACGGTGATCAGTCTACACGTCCAGTCGAATCAGCAGAGTGAGGACGATGCAGAGAATACACGTAACGAGCCCTGGCTCTTTTTCGTTGCTATACATCTAGACGATTGTCCGTACCCATATCATTGTATATACCTATAATGGTTAATATGACGCGTTATACACAAAGTCCGTATCCATATTACCGTTGCCGTGCGTGTAGTCGTAGTACATATATCGGAACAGTACCGACATATCGTGCAAGGGCTACGGTCAGCGGAGCTATAATCAAATCCCATAAACATCAAAGCTTCGCGCATCGCATTCTCTCTCAGGCCATTTCTCTGTATCTATTGCCAAGCGGGAATACCTCTCTGCTCTGACCGTCACGGCACAACCCCCCCCCCGTTCTCTCGCTCATCCAACGCTGCAATCCCCAGCAACTCCCTTGAGCCGCGTACAGAAATAGAGAATCCGCGCGAGCATATACTGCTTCTGCTTTAGCTGCCGACGCTGCGGCGCTTATATATGTGCCTTCACTGTGCGCCCAGGGAGATTGTGGAGCAGGGCTTACTCCAATCCACGTTGCGTAATCCCGTGATGAGATCTCGTTGTTTCTATCTCTGTCCGATTAGCTACGATCCGGTGCACGAGAGAACTCGTCTCCGAATCAATTCAATTTTAAGCACTGTCAATAAAAAAAAAGTCGCGCTTTAACTAATCTCTAAAGTACAGCCCATGCTGTTAATTTTTGCAATGAAGGAAATTGTATAAAATTTTATTTACTGAAGGGACAGCACCGTATACACTGAGACAATATATAATAAGAGCAACGATAATATAATTGAATTCACTAGGAAATATACACCACGACTATACGAAATGTTGAGGAAGACATCTCGCGAGGCAGTACAATAAATGTTCGTCCCAACTATAATTTCTCTCAGCATACATGACAATTGGTTTGATACATTAAGAAACCATTATCTTTGCAAACTTTTATCTATTCATTTTCACTTATGTCCGCTGATCTGTATAACAGGGTGTTTTTGGCCGTTAACTTAATCAAATGTGGGTTAAATATTAAGTTTATTGTTAATGAGATTAAGAGAGAATTGTCTATATAGTTCTGAGGTCGGATTGGGTTTATACGGTTTACGATTTGTCGAAGTGGGTGTACGGAGCAACGAGGGAGCTGTGTCATTCTCGCCAATGCGACGTACGTCGTTGACCTGAAATGAATCGCGGTTGTAACTGTATATATACGTACATCACGATGAGTTTCCGTTCCCGAGGGACACTGAAGTGCCTCAGCAGCAGTCTTGGTGATACGTGGGATGGGACTTCGATGGGAAATGTGTGAACGATTGCGAAACGAACTAACACCCTCACTATCGCAATCGCTAACGAACTAACACCCTCACCGTCACACTAGGTTCCATTCCTCATAACGAGCCAAATAAGACAGCTTGGACAACCACAGAACATGGAATTACTACGATTATATATATGTTGTATGTAGGTTTGAATGCATTGATGGCTATTTACAATAATGCCTTAAACATAGGAACAGCACCGAGAAAATCTATCGCTATTGTTTATCCTACAACTATATGGCGTCGAGACGCGCCCGTTTTTCATGATATCTACATATTTAACGTATAGTCGCTTTTGCACAATAAACGCAAACGGAAATGACACTCCAATCGGTCGAACGATATACGAGAAATAGAAGTTCTCAATGTTCGTGAGCATATCACCCTATCGAGAGCGTTTATAGCTGGGAATAAATAAGCGATGGGAAGTGCTAACGCTAAAACAAGGATTTTCAACGACATCATCGCGTCATCCCTTTTCCCTCCTCTCTGTCTTTTCCGGTTTTTTTTTTTCTTTGTCTACTAATCGTCGATAGAACATTATAACGATGAGACTTTGCGAAAGGAACGATTCGTGAAACTTTACAAGGAGACATTTGTGTAGCCTATATTTTTTATATTGTCCGAACATTTTTTTAACATTTCCAAACGAAGCTGATATATAAGTTTTTGCCATATGTGGTTGCTAGTCTTCAATTATTTAGGAAGATAAAAAAATGTCTTGTTTCCTTGCACCGCCCAATTAATAAATAATCACGAAATCTTTATGGAATGTAGAATTACCGTAAATAGAAAATATTACATATATATTTTATTTATTGCATTGTTAATGAGCACCTTCAAACTTTTGTATAAATTTGTACTTGTTGTTACAAAAATTTGGCTTCGTCATCCAAACGAGTATTTGTATTCCCACGAGTCTGACGTTTGATTTTTTTTTCGATTTCGTTGTCGATTTTGCACAGTTCTGACCTTTGGAAAGCGGCGAGAATCGCGAGATGACGGAGAAAGCGCGCGGTGCGGTAAAAATCGGGAAAAGGGTGATCGCGATGGCGAGTTCGTTCATGGCAATGTGCGTCCGTGGTATACGAGCCATGTATAGCTGCGACCGACGCAGAAAATGGTTCCGTACCATCATCGGAACGATCCCTCGTAAAAGAAGTCCTTGCTCATCTCTCGTTCCCACACACACGCACACATACACAAAAGCACAAAAATTCCTTCGTCTAGTTGTACAAAAATTTCGTGACTTTATTGCTCTGTTTTGGTACGCACACCACGATAACGATATCCCAGTCATGACCGCGGAGATACTATCGTAAAAAGGAATGAAATAACCGAAGTGATAACCATCCTCTATCCTTTTTTAGGCAAATGGATTTGAAAGAAAAAAAACACAACGAAAAGACTACAGATATTATGTACCTATGTATAACTTTACTATCATGCAATATAATTTAAAAAATCATACATACGTATACATTTTGTAGCGTAACGAAAAAGTCTTCCACCTCCGACACGATTTGCTTTATAGATTATAACGTTATTGCGAGTTTTACAACGAAACATAACCCCTCGAAACAATTACGCGTGTTATTGCTGTTGTAGTATTGTACACCGAATTCAAATCGGCTCCTCATTGCATTTGATAATTGAATTAAGAAAAAGGAAAGGGAAGCTCGTTTCGGCAAATGTCCTTAGTAGTACGTGTACACTAGCAACCGCGCTACCGTACAAAAATGGCGAGAAACAGAAAAATTGCGATTAAAATATTGAATATATCCGAAGAACAAGAAGATTCTGCAGTTCGCTAACGGGCCGACGGGCGAAAAAAGATATCAAAAGGTAAATAGAAAGAATCGTTTGGATGTACCGGTTTGTGCAATTCGCTAAGCACGAAACACCGCGTGTAATACCTGGCATCCAATATTACATATACATTGTATATATGTATAAAAGCAGCAACGTTGAAATAGTCCTCGTATAAACGAGTATGCTCTCACAAAGTCAACCGAGTTTGTCTATCTCCGTTCTCGTGTAGCTTTAATTGGATAGGAGTTTACACCGGAGGGATGCATTATGAGAGAGGGGTGCGTCGCGGTGGAAAACGGGGTAAACGAGAGGAGAAGCGTCGAGTGAGAAAGAGATGGGGTAAGCATGGCGCTGCGTATTCCCCGAGGGGTAGTAGAAACACACACACCCGCAACACATTCAACAACCGAGAAGGGATGAGGTATAACATTCGTTGTTATCTGGATAGAAACAACAAGCCACACATCTGGGTCTACGGGGGAGTAATCAGACTAACATGAGACGCGCTGGGCTCTCGTACTCCTGCCAACGTATATAAATTATGGTCGCGCCTCTTCAACTCTTCATACTATACGTACTTATGTATATGCCCATCAGGAATAGGCACGACAAATGAAAAAAAATCATTCGACATGATTTTATAGAAAAATAATTATGAATATAATGAAAAAACGAGAATCATGTGCTTTCATCGAATAATTGAGAATACTGGAAGAAAATTAGCCGGTTCTAACGGTCGATTATTTTTCAACCAGGGAATCATTGGGATCTATTGATCCGCAATAAATATTCGTCTTTTTGTTTAAAAACATTTATCGATAAGGATTCATTAGAAAATACTTCTCAATAGTTTGTCTTTCGAAGCTTAGGCATTATGTAATTATACATGAGAAGTGCATGAGTTATATGAGTTATATATGAGAAGTTATATAGCGAAGCAACATTTCAGGATATGGCACAACAGAGATGAATACACTGTGAGATGTACCAAACTACTTACCCTATGCAACCTTAAACTCTATTTCACCCGGCGTCGTCGTAGGTGTCCTAGCGACACTTGGTGGGGACCCGAAAGCGTAAATAAACCCTCTAGTCTCGAGTCGTCTTAAGGATACATAGGAGGTAAATGTGTGCCCGTGGAGCCAGGTACTAGAATCTACTGAGTTGTTGTATCTACACGCTATAGAGTATCTTGTCTACCTGGTATGACGCTGTAACGGAGATGGAGCGACGAATAGTTGATGATATAAATGTACATATATCAGGCATTGCGCGCCAATTTTTACCAGGTCACAAATCTCAACATTTTTTTTTTCAATTCTTCCAACTTCAAGACCATGAAATACTAAATTAGAGAACGAACGGCAATTTTTTAAATATTTTTTTTTTCAGTCGGCTTTTATTAAAATTTGATGATTTGAAAATGAGGAATATCCCAGCTTGATATCAATATACTTTAAAAAATACGGTTTAGATTTTAAAAAATGTTGATAACAAGAAAAAGTAATTATGAACGAACTTTCGACCGAAAATACTTATACATTTTTAAAAGTATGGAAAATTCTAGTTTTATAAAAGAAATATTATCTTTCGGCAAGTTTTCCTCTTTCATTTAAACTCAAGTTTTTACATACCAATATCGCGCGCGATCGATACGTTTAAAAGATATGTACTTTTTCAGTAATTCATTGCGTTATGTAAACGAAAAAATCGGCAAAACGAGATGCAGATATTTTTTTTCAAATGGCGTGGGCTTTGAAAAGGTTGAAATTACGTGAAATGCCTCATATGTAGGTGGTTAAGGATGCAAGAAATAGAGACAGAGAGAGCTCAATGTTGGGTAAGCCGAGATGTCTTCAGATCCCACTGGGGTTAACCGCTCAAGCGCGATAACATTCACCCTCGGAGAAACTGCGAAGCTCTTATTTTAATTATCCTGCCTCTTCAGTCACGAGAGACGAAGGCGAAAGAGGACTTGAAGGAGTGCCGCTTAGGGGAGAGCGCGCGAACTAGCGCGTCAGTCAACTCGCCCTCTCTCGCGACGTCGACTCCGAATCTCTACCTTTTAGCTCTCTCTGTTTCTCCCACCCTCGCTCCGGAACAAGTTTCTCCGAAGCGTACCTCTTATCACTGCTCTGAATGTCCTGGATGTTTAACTGTACCCAAAGCGAAAGATAGAGGTTCGTCACCTAGAATTAAATTGACCATATAACGCAACGGAGAGGGAGATAGAGAGCCAGAGAGTGATCTGAGAGAGGTATACAGGCATAGAAATGTCCTCTCTTCGCTGCATCTTCGTTTTCAGGCCACTCAATCTGATTTTTCCTATCATCGTACTACTATTGATGGATTTAGGTCGCAACACTAAGACGTGCTGAAGCAAGTTTAAAGAATTTAGAATACACCACTTCTTCAATAAATTTTTAACAAGCCACTAAAAGTTAGACGAATTTAATGGCTTCTGAAAAATAATTAAAAACAATTCCCGTAGTGACATATACTTCCTCGCGTATCTGACAAGAAAATGACCTTTACCTGCGTAGACGTTCGCCAATGAAACTATGAAACTTCACTGAAACACGAAATTTCATTCCCAAATTTATCCTAACTCATGATGCACATCAGAATAACGAATCGCCACAGAAAAACTGTAACAGCAATTAGACATAATATATCTGTAGGTTCGTAATCAAGGCTGATAAAAATAGCCATTCAAGTGAGATTTATCTATGACAGGCAGCTTAGTTTTCCAATTAGATTCGATGAGAAAATATATATCCGCCACTTGGTAATTGATCGCGGGATGATCGAATAATCCAGATCACGTAGAGTATGTATATCGCTTATCGTCTGGATAATCGTTTCTTGTGGATATCGACAACATTTAATCCCCATTATGTGACAGTGGAGCTGCTATATATATATGTGTACATATCGGTGGAAAAAGTGAAAAGTTGAACAATGTTAAGAAGAACGAGAAACTTCAATTAGGAATTTCTATAACGACGCAGAACGCTATTTCTCTCTTCAGAATTTCAATTAGGATTACTATTAAATGATTGTGTGAATATACCGCTATTGAAATAATTTACTTTGCGATGCGAATAATACATGCCAAATCCGACCAATATGTGGATGAACATAACTTCATATCGATAAGCAGAATTGGCAAGAGAAATAGATTGGTGCGTTTTGTACGAATTAGCATAAAGGCAGATTATGCTACACCGATTGTATACAATAAACACGCGGGAAAAATTCTGAAATTTTTTCTCACGTCATGAATTCTAAAGTCATAAACGACAGACGTGAAATCAGGTAATGACTACGTGATCCAACATCGCCACCGTTTTACCTGTTCCACTCTTCTTTAAATTAAGGACGGATAGACTCAAAAAATATGCAAACTCAACATTTTTTTTCTCCACGATAAAAACCTTGAAACGAGTTCGGGACAAGTGTTTCGTGTACAGAATTGAATGAACTCTATTATTCTGAAGTAAAAAAAGCAATTTTTTATGTTTTGCGAAAAAAACGTCTCGTTCCCCAAAAACGGTACGTCTCACATCAACGGCATATTTTTTTTCGAAGAGAGCATTCAAAATCGTTCGGAAACCGCACTTCAAACGCCACGATTTTTCAACGCCAAAGTGGCAAAAATACATGGCCACCTTATAATATCGTATATATAAACGTGTAAATAAATGATTATATTCTCTTTTTTTATTTGTTAATATACTCTTTGGGTTGTATGTATTCGCGATTGTAATCGTGTGATTTTTATGTATATAACAGTGCGGTCTTGTATTAGAGTGAATATTTCATTGGTACATCAATAAACGTTACTTTATGTATCTATTTAAATCATGATCACATTTCATCAACCCTTATGTGTGTTTTGAGGAACATTTGGAATATAGTAAAAGCCCGATTATCCGTGGTACCCGTTTGATTGACATTTTGGAGTTTCGATCAACCGCGATCCGGATAAACGGGGTCTTGGTGTATCATTTTTGGAGTGCTGGGACCGTGGGATTATTATTTATAACACATGAGCTTTTCTCCGCGCAATTAATACATTTTTCCGATTCTCACATTGTTTTTAAATTTTTAGAAATGGGGCAAGTTGCAACGGCAGGACCGCGGTTCTACAGATTCCAACTGTACAGCTACCCAACTGTCACGACCAAACTGACACGAGCATACGAATATTTCACAATATTGTGACAGTTTGTGCGGTGACAGTTTTAATGGTGAGAGTTTTGTTCGGGAACAATTTTGTCGTGACAATATTGCGACATATTCGTATGCTCGTGTCAGTTTGGTCGTTACAGTTGGGTAGGTGTACAGTTGGAATCTGTAGAACCGCAGTCCTGCCGTTGCAACTTACAAGCGGAAAGTTATCAGTTGCTTCCTCGGAGTGTCACACAAACCTCAAAGCTTCCTCTACGAGGAATTAAATATTTTTCAATGGTGGCTTCTTCATAGAGAATGCTTTGAAGTTTGCGTGAAATTTCTACATGGCTACGTGTCATAGAGGAATAACCTGGATAGATAAGCGGCGTTGCTGAGCGTCGATCGGCTGTGCGACGGTCCTCATCACGACCGGTTGCAGAGTACAAATTTCTAGTTTTTTTTTAACACTTTATTTTACATTTAACCTTGTGAGATCCTACGATTATTCGAATTCAATGATATCCGGAGAAATTTGGCGAATACAAAAATATGATTTCCGTACTCCTAGCTTGGAGGGAGTATATCGAAAAAAAATTGAAATATGAGAGTATATATACGGCCCTGAATTTTTATCCGCTCATTTAAAATTGAACTACTTTGTTATTAAATATCATGAAAAAGGTGGGTCAGATCTGACGCAAATTCCTCACAATTGCATATCGAACATGTACTAAAACATGCAAAAAATGGAATTTTTAAACGAAAAACCAGGTCTTATATATTGGTTTTACGACGAAAACACAAGTCTTATAAAGAACCGAAACGAAAGGTTGTTCGAAATGATTTTTTGATGATTTAAACGAATAATCGGTCCGGCGTATAAAAGAAATGTTTAAATATCTATTCTATATTGGCATAAAAACGAAAAATGTATCGCCTCCGAAAATTTTTTTCGGAATGAAGATCTGAATATTTCTTCACATGATCGTAAAAATATTGCCAAGAGCCGTTCGTTTATGGTTTTCGATACGCTATTGAGGAAAAAAACGAATTCCCCTCATTATTGCCACAGGTGTTTATCGCAGCTACTTTTTTGACGTCAGTGAAGTTAGGTCTATGAGGACACTATCGATAAATACACGTAAGTGCGTTCCAATTCTTATTTGACCAAGTGATCAAATAATTTTTTCAAATTTTATCTATGAAAGTTTGCCCGAATAAGACACCAAGACGAGCGTTTAGAATTTTACGAAAATGTGATTTCGACACCAACCGTTTTGAGTATAAAAACCGGTGATCATTTTAAATATTAATAATTAATCTATAAATAGTTCAGTCATTTTTTAAATTTTATATCATACCGGAGTTAATAATTAATAAATTGAATTCAATATATGCGGGACAATCTACGTCAAACCGGCCTGACTTGTTACCCTCATCTCTGGGATTTCGTTCACAATATTTTCTTCCTCACAGAAGTACCTTATCTACCGGCTCATTTTATTACACATGCTTGCACTAGCGATCGAAAAATATCTGTGTGCCCATGAGATACACGTGTGTTTATACAGGCAATGCGTGTTCGTGTCAAATACTTAACTGCCGGCCGCCTCTCGACGATAGCTACTGCCTCGCGCGCTCTTCCCCACCATCGAATATAGAACCCAAAAAACTTTCGGACTTATGAACTGAAATATTGGTTTGATTTAGAAAAAAAATTAAAAATTTATCTTCTCCGAACATTTTTTTTACATTCTTACCTATATATTTTTTTTATTATTGTGTGTTTCAATGTATCTTTTAGAAAAATTTGCTAATGGCAGTCAATGGCAAACTCTGATTACCGTACACTTCTAACGCGAATTGTATGGCAAAGTCAAGGGAAATTCAGCGAACTGAATGGAAAGTCAATGACAAACTCGAATGGCAATTTCTTTCGATACAAACTGAATAGAAAGACAATGGCAAACTCTGATTACCGTACACTTCTAACGCGAATTGTATGGCAAAGTCAAGGGAAATTCAGCGAACTGAATGGAAAGTCAATGACAAACTCGAATGGCAATTTCTTTCGATACAAACTGAATAGAAAGACAATGGCAAACTCCAAAGACAGTTTTTTCCATAGAAACTCAATGGCAATAGTACCTATCAGTTTTGTCATTGGCAAAACTGTCTTGGCAATTTTCCAAATGATAAAAATTCGATTGAAACTTTCGACACGCAATTAAAGGGCAAAGAGAAAAAGATGATAAAGTGTATTCCTGATTTTCACTGTTCGATCTACTGATGTAAGGCCGTTATATTTTCACCCTGGCCGGTCCAATGATTGTATACAATAATAATCGTCCCTATAATAAAGACATATCACGAAATATCTTGAAATACGATTTATTTTAACACACGCCTAACTAAACCGTCACTATAATATATTATAATTGGCTGACGATGTCGTGTCCGGTGTTCGGTTATGCGCATAGTTCAGATCGCACGATCGAATCGGTTTCACCGATTTCGATGGAAATCGGTGAAACGGTTCAGATTTTATGAAATTTTGATTTTATCCCAAACGTCTGGCTTTTCTTTCTTTCACAACTTTTACAAATAATGGGAGATCAAGTCATAACTTTGTGAATGAAAAGAATATAACTATTGCCATAAATAAATGATAGTATTAAATTTAGTGAGATGTTCGATTAAACGGATTTCTTATAGATGCAAATTAAATCGTAAGAGGACTTGTATTTTTTTTTCTAATATTTGTTTTATGATTTTAAAAAACGGACATTTCGTCGGAACATTTTTTTCGGCAATTTAAAAAAATATCACTAATAGAATACAATATGATTTTAAATACTGTAAGGTATTATTATATTCTTTACAGAACATTTTAACACTTCTCAAACGCCAGCAGCGGTATTTTCGCTATTGGACGTTATTATATTACCTGGAATGCAGGACAATTTTGAGGTATTAATATTTTATCTTATCGGTGCTATAAGTCACGTTCTCACATCGTGCGAAAAAATATTCTTATTGGCACAGGTGTCGTTCGCGTCTTGTTTTTTTCATTCCAGCAAAGTGAGGTCTATGAGGAAACTACTTTTCAATACTCAATAGTACGCCATACGTAATTTTTATCCAAGTGATATTATTGGTTTCAATTTTTTATCTGTCACGTTCGCCCCAAAGCTAGATGCCGATCATGAATGTAGCTCACGGGATAAGCCTCGTTATCATTCAATCGCCAGCTTACAATTAGTGTCCGTACGACGAGCAACGAGAGAAGAATGGCGAAATTCGCGATCATTATGTGCGTCGTTTTCTTTGTCTCGGTAAGTACAAATGTATCTTAATATATCATACAAACAATGCATGAATGAGGAAGCAATAACGTGCATGTTTCTAATTTGTAATTCCTTGTTTTGTAAGGTAGCAAGAGTTGCAAAGTTTCACGATTCTTTACTTTATTATGTTTAAACATTTTGTTGAGAAAAATGAATGTATGGCAAAACCTTAATAACAAAATCCAGCATGCTTTCTGCATTCACAATTGAGCGATTTATTTTTCATTGTCGATTAATAATTATTGTAAACCACGTTGATTCTCTGGGAAACAGTCACAAGGAAGATAAGTATGATTACAATATAAATGTTGCATTTTTTCGTCATGCCCTCAAGCAGAAAATAACGATTTTACAACTATTCTGCGTATAAATTCGGACGTTGAAAAATATAATTACAATTTTTCTTGATTGAATAAAACGAACTGTTTCTTTATTTTCGTTCATTAAATAACATGTTAAAATTTTTAGATGGCTAATCCGTTCATAATTAAAAAGATTTGGGACCATAAGATGTTTAACCGCGCGCTCATCTCATCGAACGTTAACCTGGTCAGAAAGATAGGAAATTTCGGTATTAACTCTATTGAAAAACTCAAAAACGTCCACAGTGATCTATTGACATACCAGTATGGGTCTCTGAAAACTGAATTCCTACGGGTAGGTCGTGCATGCATCAATGCGATGATCGATATTGAATATGACGAATTTATATTGCATATATTTGTTAATGTAATAATTGTTAATTCCGTCAAACACTAGGATACGACGCCATGTAATGCTATCCTCAACGCTTTCGAAACGAATCCGACACGGTGCGTTTTACTGTGCATTGATTTGTTCCCCCTGTATAGTACCGTCATGACCGATATGACCACATGTACGTCAATCAATACTGCCTTCTTCGAAAATTACAAGGAGAAAATAAACAACAACACGATGGAAATAATCGGGACACTTTATAAAACGATAACAAATACACGGAACAGAGCCATAGATTCTATCAGTAACTTCTTCGGGCACACCAACTCCATGAGATCGGTTTGTACAATTTTTAATCATGAGAAAATACATCTCCTTCGCACGTTCGTTTTTTTTCCTCGAAACTTTTCAAAATAATCCATACATTCGTTCGGTGAGAGTTTTTTTTTGTTTTCTATAACCAGTTCGAAGCCGAGGCACATGGTGTTGTCGTTAAACTCATAGAAAGTATTTTGAGGATTGTTAACGCTGCGAATACTACTGCTATCAAAAAAGTGAATGATTGCTTGCACCCAAAATTCGAACTCTTTCGTACGACCATAGAGAACCATATCCGCGAAGTGAACGATTGTCAGGAAGCCTCTCCAGAATTGTTGGAGCAGATGATCCTCGACAGTGCCAACGAGACAAAAGAAAAGTTGGCACTCCTCAAAAGCAAAACCGAAACGAATCACGCACGTATTGTAGAATATTGGATCAACCAATTTCACAACGTAAGTTCAATAAGAGACGGAAAAAAAAACTTTCGAACTGACACATCGTTTCCTCCACGTTTTCGAAGATTTACAAACCTTCATCTATGAGCAAGATGGTTTTCTTTATTTTGGCTTCCTCAAACAGTGGTAACCTATATGTACAATTAGGGTGACAATGTTTTCACATTTATTTTTTCCATTTCCAGTACCATGAAAAAAATGTATTTCTTTTTATGAGAAAAAAATCATCGCAATGAACCCAGCCGCAAGAAAAAATATTTGGAGGTCGCCCGAAGGCTTCGAAAATTTGCACTTACATAAAAAATCGATTAAAATGTTATGATTCCTTGTCCTCTTTTCCCGCCTCATTATTATTTCATACGTCAACTTTATGAAGGTAGTACGAAATTATAAAAAAATATTGATCAATTTAAAATTTTTATATGGTTAATCCGTTGGTGATTAAGAAGATGTTGGATCGTAAGATGTTTAACCGCGTGCCAATCTCATCGATAGCTAACCAGGTCAGAATGGTAGGAAGTAACGGTGTTAACGATATTGAGAAACTCAAAAACGTCCACAGTAATCAATTGACAGACCAGTATGAGTCTCTGAAAACTGAATTCCTACGGGTGAGTCGTGCATGCATCAATGCGATGATCTATATTGAATATAACGAATTCATATTGCATATATTTATTAATGTAATGATTGTTAATTCCGTCAAACACTAGGATACGACGCCATGTAATACTATCCTCAACGCTTTCGAAACGAATCTGACACGGTGCGTTTTACTGTGCATTGATTTATTCCCCCTGTATCGTGCCGTCATGACCAATATGACCACATGTACGTCAATCAATACCGCCTCCCTAAAAAATTACACGGAGAAAATAAACAACAACACGATGAACAAAATCGGGGCACTCAATAAAACGATGACAAATACACAGAAAAGTTTATTCATTAGGTTATTCGGGCGCCCAAACTCCATGGAATTGGTTTGTACAATTTTTAATGATGAGAAAAGAAAACATCTCCTCGGCACATTCGTTTTTTTTCCTCGAAATTTTTCAAAATAATCCATACATTCTTTCGGTGAGAGTTTTTTTTTGTTTTCTATGACCAGTTCGATACCGAGGCATATGATGTAATCGCCAAACTGAAGGAAAGTATTTTAGGGATTGTTAACGCTGCGAATCGTACTGGTATCAAAAATGTGGCTGACTGCTTGTACTCAAAATTCGAACTCTTTCGTACGACCATAGAGAACCATATCCGCAAAGTGAATGAGTGTCAGGAAGCCTCTCCAAAATCGCTGGAGCAGATGATCGACGAAAGTGCCAAGGAGACAAAAGAAAAGTTGGCACTCCTCGAAACCAACACCGAGACGGATTACGCACTGATTGTAGAACGTTTCATCGATCATTTTGGCAACGTAAGTTCATTAACAGACAGAAAAAAAACTTACAAACTGACACATCGTTTCCTCCACGTTTTCGAAGATTTACAAACCTTCATCTATGATAAACAAGATGGTTTTCTTTAATTTGGCTTCCTCAAACAGTGGTAACCTATATGTACAATTAGGGTGACAATATGTTTACCTTTATTTCTTCCATTTCAAGTAACAAGAAAAAAATGTATTTCTTTTTATGAGAAAAAAATCCTCGCAATGAATCCAGCCGCAAGAAAAAATATTTAGAGGTCGCCCGAAGGCTTCGAAAATTTGCACTTACATAAAAAATCGATTAAAATGTTATTATTCCTTGTCCTCTTTTCGCATCTCATTATCGTTTCATACGTCAAATTTATGAAGGTAGTGCGAAATTATAAAAAAATATTGATGAATATTAAATGGTGTCTTGGTCGAAAAAGCAACTTTTCTTCCGTCTCTTTTGTATCCGTCCTGATGGCACCTCGATAATTTTATTTTATGACATGCATTATCATATCTGGTACATGAAAAACTTCATGAAATGTGATGTATTTGCCCTGTCGAATTTCAGAAATTTAAATACATATTTATTTTTACGTACAATTGTTAGCTTACTTACGGCCGGTTTAACAATAAGTCCAGTCGAACATGGACCTGGAAAGTAACAGTACCTGGCGGTGAACAGTGCGTTGACGAATTAAATGCGATACAGGATGAGTTTGACGAGCAACTGTACTTCAGTGAATGTGCACGAAAAGTCATCAACTATACGACGGATCTCGATGACCAGGCTAAGAATCAGGTCATTGACGCAGGCATACGTATGTGCACGAACAATAAACTCATTGCCAATATCATCCCCGATGCAAAATCTATGGATTGCCTGATTAAGGTTAGTATAATTTGAAATAATGAGAAGAAAAAAAAACAACTCCTCACGAGACGATCGATTGTTTTCAAAATAAGAAAGTAAAACACATGCATTTATTCGGTGAATGATTTTTTTTTCTTTTTTCATCCTCAGGCCGGAACGAAGATACGCAATTTCTCAGATGAACGCCACGATCATATTTCGTTCATAGGCCGAGATACGTCTGATTGTGTCTCCGAAATATTGTCCAACGGCGAAAAAATGTTATACGACCAAGTGCAGAACATTACAGAGTGTGCGACGGCCACCCCGACCGACTGGATTTGGGAGTTTCTAACCCCCGCAATTATATGGCAATAATGATTCGAATGCGCTAATTCGAAAACAATATCGAATATATTGTTTTCTTGAATGATATGACATTTGTTTTTTCATCATATGTATTATACAATAGTTTATAAGTAATTATAATATACATACCTAAATACAATAATGGTGCGCAAAAATCTGTTCATTTATTTACTTAAACGTTCCGCTGTTTTTTATACTTGGAGAGATGATGTCGAGATTATTTTTTAATTCGAATTTCGTCACCAGGCTCGCGTGCTAAAAAAATGTAACCAGATTGACAAACTCTTTCAGCGTTTTTTATACGTCGAAATAACATTCTGTTAACCTCCACCATCCATGAATCGTCCTTGTCCACAATGTTACTTGATAGAAGATTCCTACCGGCTCCTATAACGTCGAAATTGATAAATTCATCCATGTTCTCCCCTTTTTATTGTTAATCTGTATTCTACGGCTGCCCGATGCCATACTCATTGGATCGATGACGCTGATGACTTTCCCGTGCCTCGCTTGACGCCATTTTTCAGCTGCGCAAACATTTTTTTTTTATCGTCTTTCGACGATCGCATCTCAACGATGTATTAGATGTCCTCAGTAGTTTTTGTGTACAAAATAATCACGAGTTCCGTATGAAAAGTCCTTCGATCGTCCCTTTCATACCTCCCAGAAATGAAAATCGCGAGTTGTTTTTATCATTTGCAATTTTTATTACTGATACGGCATTAACCATTTATATTTCGTGGATTCAAAAGTATCATATGTGTACGGGGTATTACAAAAAGTTCAAATAATTACAAAATACTGTTTGTAAAATGAAACGTAGGCGGATGCATTTTTTTTGCTTACGTGCCTAGTTCATAGGTTATCATTGTCGAGTAAATTGTATTCATGGTTTCTTTTTCGTCGAATAACTTTTTTTTTCCTTTCGTCGCATACATGACTAGAGATGCGGGGAAGCGTATATATTATAATTGGTTATCATATTCAAACTTGTCGTTGTCAATGTTAATCGCAATAAGATTTACATTGATATAAAAAAGACAATTCTGAATTGAAAACAAAATGAAAGATAAACTGTTGCGTCGAGTATCGTTCGTAGATTTTGAACCTTTGCTATACGGCAAGAATGTTTCGCAATGAATTTAATGATCGTTGCAATGGTGACGTTTTTTTCACTTTGTTTATAATATGAGATGTCATTGGCAGTGTCCATATCTCTCTATATTATATAAATATATGGCCGCCGCCAACGTGTTCACTTTATATCGCACATATATAAGCGTTAAAAAAATGCATAACAATTGCATTCCATATGCAAAAACTCATTCACGCAATTGTGTATTCTTGTCGCATATATATACTCCTTTGTTACTTGTCTGATAAATACATTTTTTGTTGTTTTTTTTTTTTCATGAGAGATATACAAGCTATAAATCATACGCGGTTAAATAATTCAATAATTACGGTTTTTTTCGTGTGCTTCGAGGCGTATCGAGTATTTAAAAATCTTAAATTCTCAGTAAATGTAGGGAATTTTTTTTTTTTTTTTTGTTATCTTTGCTCGTTAACGATCGATTTACGGAGTACGAAATTTGACTTTATCGACAGTGTTCAAAGTGCACAAACTTTTTTTCCTTCTACTCATGCCTTAATTCTCAAGGAACATTCATTTTGAAAAGATAGAAAAAAAAAGGTTCACCATGTTCCATCCATTTGACGAATTTTTGCATAATTTTCGATTTTCTTTCTCACGTCAAGCATATACTCGTACATAACTTTTTTCGCAATTTCATCGCTAAATCCGGCTCTCACTTTACGAAAGACGATATATTCGTGAAAGAAGGAAAATTTCGAGATCTATGATCGCTGTGTTGAAAAAAAGAAAGAAAAAAGTAGCATGGAAGCTCGAGTAGTGTGCTAGAACATTTTTATTTTTTTTTCGGTTATCTGGAAGATTTACGACCGCAAGGTCGAATTAAATGTTACATTATCATAATTGTTTCATTATTCTCACAATTTCGTCGAAAGTAATTGCGGGTTTGTAATTTTCATATAATTACACTTTCGTTATATACAGGGGCTACTTTGTGAAAGTATAGAAAAAATTCAAAGTCTCAATTTTCCCCATACTTTGCGAAAGTATGGGAAAAAATCTCAAATTTTTTCTCAAATCATAAATTCTAAAATGATAAACGACAGACGTGGAATCAGGCAGAGATTACGTCATCCAACATCACCACCGCTGTAGCTGTTCCACTGTTTTTAAAAATTAAAGACGGATAGACTCAAAAAATATGCAAATTCAACATTTGTGTTCTCCATGATAAAAACTTTGAAACGAGTTTGCGACCAGTGTTTCGTGTACAGAATTGAACTTTATTGTTCTGAAGTAAAAAAGCAATTTCGTATGTTTTGCGAGAAAAAAAAACGTCTCGTTCCCCAAAAATGGTACGTCCCACATCAACGGCATATTTTTTTTCGAAGAGAGCATACAAAATCGTTCGGAAACCGCACTTCAAATGCCATGATTTTTCAACGCCAAAGCGGCGAAAAATACATGGCCACCTTATAATATCGTGTAGATAAACGTGTAAATAAATGATTATATTCTCTTTTTTTGTTTGTTTTATATACTCTTTGGATTGTATGTATTCGCGATTGTAATCGTGTGATTTTTATGTATATAACAGTGCGGTCTTGTATTAGAGCGAATATTTCATTGGTTCATCAATAAACGTTACTCTATGGATGTATTTAAATCATGTTCACATTTCATCAACCCTTATGTGTGTTTTGGGGGACATTTGGAATATAGTAAAAGCCGTGGTCCCCGTTTGATTGACATTTGGGAGTTTCGATCAACCGGGGTCCGGATAATCGGGGTCTCGTTGTATTATTTTTGGAGTGCTGAGACAGTGGTATTATTTTTAACACATGAGCTTTTCTCCGCGGAATTAATACATTTTTCCGATTCTCGCATTGTTTTTAAATGTAAAGAAATGGTGCAAGTTGCAACTTGCAAGTGGAAAGTAGTCAGTTGCTTCCTCGGAATGCACACAAAGCTCAAAGCTTCCTCTACGAGGAATTACATATTTTTCAATGGTGGCTTTCTCATAGAAAATGCTTCGAGCTCTGCGTGAAATTTCTACATGGCTACGTGTCATGGAGGAACAACCTGGATAGATAAGCGTCGTTGCTAAGCGTCGATCGGCTGTCCGACGGTCCTCAGCACGACCGTTTGCAGAGTACGAATTTCCAGTTTTTTTGAACACTTTATTTTGGATTTATCCTTGTGAGATCTTACGATTATTCGAATTCAATGATATCCGCAGAGATTTGGCGAATACAAAAATATGATTTCCGTACTCCCAGCTTGGAGGGAGTATATCGAAAACAAATTGAAATATGAGAGTATACAAATATACGGCCCTGAGTTTTTATCCGCGCATTTAAAATTGAACTACTTTGTTATTAAATATCATGAAAAAGGTGCGTCAGATCTGGCCCAAGTCTTATAAAGAACCGAAACAAGAGGTTGTTCGAAATGATTTTTTGATGATGTAAACGAATATTCGGTTCGGCGTATAAATGCATTTTTTAAATATCTGTTCTATATTAACATAAAAACGAAAAATTCTCGCCTCCGAAAATTTTTTTCGGAATGAAGATCTGAATATTCCTTCACATGATCGTAAAAAAATTGCCAAGAGCCGTTCGTTTATGGTTTTCGATACGCTTTTGAAGAAAAAAACCAAGTCCCCTCATTATTGCCACAGGTGTTTATCACAGCTACTTTTTGACGTCAGTAATGTGAGGTCTATGAGAAAGCTATCGATAAATACACGTACGTGCGTTCCAATTCGTTCCAAGTCGTTCCAATCTTTATTTTAGAATTTTAGCGTTTTTCAGCGTTTAAAATTTTACGAAAATGTGATGTCGACACCAACCGTTTTGAGTATAAAAACCGGTGTTAATTTTAAATTTGAATAATTAATCTATAAATAGTTAAGTCATTTTTTAAATGTTATATCATACCCGAGTTAATAATTAGTAAATTGAATTCAATATATGCGGGACAATCCACGTCAAATTGCCCTGACTTGTTACCCTCATCTCTGGGATTTCGTGCACAATATTTTCTTCCTCACAGAAGTACCTTATCTATCGGCTCATTTTATTACACATGCTTGCACTCGCGATCGAAAAATATCTGTGTGCCCATGAGATACACGTGTGCTTATACAGGCAATGCGTGTTCGTGTTAAATATTTAAACTGCCTGCCGTTTCTCGACGATAGCTACTGCCTCGCGCGCTCTTCCCCGGCATCGAATATAGAACCCAAAAAACTTTCGGACTCATGAACTGAAATATTGGTTTGATTTAGAAAAAAAATAAATTTATCTTCTCCGAACATTTTTTTTACACTCTTACCTATATATTTTTTTTATTATTGTTTGTTTCAATGTATCCTTTAGAAAAATTTGCCAATGGCAGTCAATGGCAAACTCTGATTACCATACACTTCTAACGCGAATTGTATGGCAAAGTCAAGGGAAATTCAGCGAACTGAGTGGAAAGTCAATGACAAACTCGAATGGCAATTTCTTTCGATACAAGCTGAATAGAAAGAAAATGGCAAACTCCAATGACAGTTTTTTCCATAGAAACTCAATGGTAATAGTACCTTTCAGCTTCATTTTGAATGGTAAATTCGTATGGCATTTCTTGCTTTTTTTAACTGATATTATGAACCTATAATGTTGGTATTTCTTTGTATAGATTTTTAAAAATGGCTATAAAGACTAAAATGACATTATATATATATATATATATATATATATATATATATACTAGGGGGGCTCCGCCCCCCTGCGCGTTTCGCGCGCCACCCCCGCCCCCGCTCGATCCCCTCAACTCTTGTACACGGCAGCGGCGACGGCGGCGGCGGCGGCGAAATATTTATATAATATAGAGATATATATATATATATTTATATATATATATGAGGCATTCTTCATAAACTTATAATTTTTTTTGCAGACTACTCAGATAGTTCTTATTATTTTCCAGTTTTTACTTGATCATAGTGTGCATGAATTTTTTTTCGATTTATTAGCAAAATTTACCATTCGTTGCCATTAAGAACTGCCATTGACTTTCCATTGCTTCAGACGCAGTGGCAATTTTGAAAGTACTTTTGCCAAGGATAAAAACTCCATGGAAAATTGCAATGTCATTGCTGGTGCCTATCGGAAATTGAATGGTAACATTTTGTCATTGGCAAAACTGTCTTGGCAATTTCCCAAATGATAAAACTTCCATTAAAACGTTCCACACACAATTAAAGGACACAGAGAAAAAGATGGTAAAGTGTATTCCTGATTTTCACTGTTCGATCTACTGAAGTAAGGCCGTTATATTTTCACCCTGGCCGGTCCAATGATCGTATACAATAATAATCACCCCTATAATAAAGACAGATCACGAAATATCTTGAAATACGATTTATTTTAACAGACGCCTAACTAAACCGTTACTATAGAATATTATAATTGGCTGTCAATGTCCTGTTCGGTGTTCGGCATACTTCATCGCACGATCGAATCAGTTTTTACCGATTTCGATTGAAATCGGTCAAACAGTTCAGATTTTATGAAATTTTGATTTTATCCCAAAACGTCTGGCTTTTCTTTCTTTTGCAACTTTCACAAATAATGGGAGATCACGTTATAACTTTGTACATAAAAACAATATAAATATTGCCATAAATAAATGATAGTATTGAATTTAGTGAGATGGTCGATTAAACGGATTTTCGGTAAATGCAAATTAAATTGTAAGAGGAATTGTTTTATGTTTAAAAAAACGAGCATTTCTTCCGAGCATTTTTTTCGGCAATTTTAAAAAATATCCCTAAAAGGATACAATATGATTTAATACACCCTAAAGTATTATTATATTCTTTACAGAACATATTAACACTTCTCAAGCGCCAGCAGCCATATTTTCGCTATTGGGGATTATCGTATTACCTGGAATGTCGGAAAATTTCGACGTATTAATATTTTTTTTATCGGTGTTACAAGTCACGTTCTGTCATGGTGTGAAAAAATATCCTTATTGGTACAGGTGTCGTTCGCGTCTTATTTTCTTCTTTCCAGCAAAACTAGGTCTATGAAGAGTCTACTTTTCAATACTCAATAGTACGCCACACGTAATGTTTATCCAAGTGATTAAATATTGTTGGTTTCAATTTTTTATCTGTCGTGTTCGCCCCAAAGCTAGATACCGATCATGAATGTAGCTCACGAATATGTAAGCCTCGTTATTATTAAATCCCCAGCTTACAGTTAGTGTCCGTACGACGAGCCACGAGAGAAGAATGGGGAAATTCGCGATCACTTTGTGCGTCGTTTTCTTTGCCTCGGTGAGTACAAATGTATAGTTAATATATCATAAAAACAATGTATTAATGAGGAAGCAATAACGTGCAAGTTTCTAGTTTGTAACTCTTTGTTTTTCTTCTTTTAATCAATTCGAATGAAAAAAATTGTAAGGTACCAAGTGTTGCAAAGTTTCACGATTCTTTATTTTGTTATGTGTAAACAGTTTGTTGAGAAAAATGAATGTATGGCAAAACTTTAAAAACAAAATCCAGCATGTTTCTTTCTGCATTCACAATTGAGCGATTTATTTTTCATTGTCGATTAATAATTAGTGTAAACCACGTTGATTCTCTGGGAAACAGTCACAAGGAATATAAGTATGATTACAATATAAATGTTGCATTTTTTCGTCATGCCCTCATGCAGAAAATAGCGATTTTACAACTATTCTTCGTATAAATTCGGACGTTGAAAAATATAATTACAATTTTTCTTGGATGAATAAAACGAACTGTGTCTTTATTTTCGTTCATTAAATAACACGTTAACATTTCTAGATGGCTAATCCGTTCATAATTAAGAAGATTTTGGATCGTAAGATCGCGAATAACAGCGCGCTCATCTCATCGATAATTAACCGGGTCGGAATGGTAGGAAATAATAGTATTAACTATATTGAAGAACTCAAAAACGTCCAAAGTAATCTATTGACATATCAGTATGAGTCTCTGAAAACTGAATCCCTACGGGTAAGTCGTGCATGCATCAATGCGATGATCTATATTGAATATGACGAATTCATATTGCATATATTTGTTAATGTAATAATTGTTAATTTCGTCAAACACTAGAGTACGACGCCATGTAATGCTATCCTCAACGCTTCCGAAACGAATCTGACACGGTGCGTTTTACTGTGCATTGATTTGTTCCCCCTGTATAGTGCCGTCATGACCGATATGACCACATGTACGTCAATCAATACCGCCTCCTTCGAAAATTACAAGGAGAAAATAAACAACAACACGATGGAAATAATCGGGACACTTCATAAAATGATAACAAATACACGGAACAGAACCATAAAAATCGGTAACTTCTTCGGACACACGAACTCCATGAGATCGGTTTGTACAATTTTTAATGATGAGAAAAGAATACATCTTCTCCTCACGTTCGTTTTTTTTCCTCGAAATTTTTGAAAATAATCTATACATTCGTTCGGTGAAAGAGTTTTTTGTTTGTTTTCTATAACGTTCGAAACCAAGGCATATAGGGTAATCGTCAAATACGCGGAAAGTATTTTAGGGATTGTTAACACTGCGAATGTTACTGTTACCAAAACCGTGACTGACTGTCTGCACCCAAAATTACAAATCTTTCGCAAGGACATAAAGAACCATATCCGCAAAGTGAACGAGTGTCAGGATGCCTCTCCAAAATCGCTGAAGCAGATGATCCACGACAATGCCAAGGAGACAAAAGAAATGCTGGCACTCCTCGAAACCAACACCAAGACGAATTACACACAGATTGTAGAAAAGTGGGCCTACCAATTTCACAACGTAAGTTCAATAAGAGACAGAAAAAAAACTTTCAAACTGACACATCGTTTCCTCCACGTTTTCGAAGATTTACAAACCTTCCTCTATGAGCACGATGGTTTCCTTTATTTTGGTTTTCTCAAACAGTGGTAACCTATATGTACATTTAGGATGACAATATGTTCACCTTTATTTTTTCCATTTCAAGTAACAAGAAAAAAATGTATTTCTTTTTATGAGAAAAAAATCCTCGCAATGAATCCACCCGAAAGAAAAAATATTTGGAGGTCGCCCGGAAGGCTTCGAAAATTTGCACTTACATAAAAAATCGATTAAAATGTTTTGATTCCTTGTCCTCTTTGTTGTCTCATTATCGTTTCATACGTCAAATTTATGAAGGTAGTGCGAAATTATAAAAAAATATTGATCAATATTAAATAGTGTCTTGGTCGAAAAAGCAACTTTTCTTCCGTGTCTTTTGTATCCGTTCTCATGACTCCTCCATAATTTTTTTTATGACATGCATTATCATATCTGGTACATGAAAAACTTCATGAAATATGATGTATTAGCCGTGTCGAGTTTCAGGAATTTATATACATATTTATTTTTATGTCCAATTGTTAGATTACTGCCGGCATAGTTAAGACCAATCGTTCATGGATATTAACCCTAAAAGTAAAGAGCGATCAGCAGTGCTCTTACACAATAGGCGCGACGGCGAATGCGGTGGGAAAGAAGTTGTCCTTCAATGAATGTGCACGAAAAGTCATCACCTATACGAAGGATCTCGATGACCAGGCTAAGAATCAGGTCAATGACGCAGGCATACGTATGTGCACGAACAATAAACTCATTGCCAATATCTTCACCGATGCAAAATCTATGGATTGTCTGATTAAGGTTAGTAAAATTTGAAATAATGAGAAGACAAAAAAACAACTCCTCACGAGACGATCGATTGTTTTTGAAATTAGAAAGTAAAAACACATGCATTTATTCTAGTGAATCATTTTTTTTTTCTTTTTTTATCCTCAGGTCGGAACGAAGACACGCGATCTCTCAGATCATCACCACAATCATATTTCGTTCATAGGCCAAAATACGTCTGAATGCGTCTCCGCAATATTGTCCAACGGCAAAAAGAATTTATACGACCAATTGAAGAACATTACAGAGTGTACGAACGCCACGAGCAAGACAGCTTGGCAGCTTACAATCCCCGCGATTATATGGTAATAATGATTCTAATGCGCTAATTCTAATACAACATCCCAGGGTATACTGTATACTTTTCGAATTTTATAATATTCGTGCCGATACGTTTACGCGTACAGGGAATAATATGAGAAAAAATTCTCTGAATCTCCGAAAAGTAAATAAAACATATATTCTGTAAGGTTCGAATCTGTAACGGCCCACTGAATTACGTGGTAGACATATATTCTCTCTGTTGTCTCGAGTATTTATTGCTCACGATGACGAATAAGAGAGAAGAAGAACGTCGAGATAATCGACGAAGAGTTCGACGCGAGATCCCGGGCTGTACAGACTTTATTGTATCACCTACTTCTTATCATTATTATTATTACTTAAAGCCTCTTAAATATATACCAACCATCTGACAAACTGTGTGTGTTACTCTTGGATCCTTTCCTTCTATTAATTACGAGTTACGAGTTTTATTAAGAGGGATAAGTCCTGACAAATTACACAAGTGAGATACTTGCTTACGAATCTCAGAAGCGAGACAATTACCTTACAATTCGTATTCTTTTTTTTTTTCGTATCGAAAAAGATGGTATTTGAAGATGCGCCTGACGATCGACGTATAATTATTTCTTGTCTCCCAATCATCACCACGCTTTTGACGGTCCACTCGACCACCTTCGAGGCTCGCGAATGCTCGTTATATCCGCCATTCGTCTCGTTATATTGCTGGCAGAGAATTTTTGTTAAAGACGCTATGTTCTGTATCATTAAACTATGTGGAAACCAAGTCTACGGTATATCTCTCCTAATTGCGCGAGAACGACGAAGCAAGAGAGCGTTTGCCCTCATTTCCCTTGGACTCTTTCTCATCGTCTACTCCTTCATTTCATCAGAATTCCGAATAAGCCCGGGCGTACAAACTCTTCGTCTCCCGGGTATATCTTTCCTTTCTTCCATTATATGGTTAACTCGCTCTTCTCGGTTCTCTCATATATATATATATATATATATATATATATAACTTTATGTGTGTATATATATATATATATATATAACATTCAATAAAACTACGGGTACCAGGGTCCTTTCCCTTGGCAACGTGGATTCCTCGTTTCGCCTCGCACACCGAAGAAGGGCCAGGATACATCAGAGCCCACGGTAATAACCTTGTGTCGTCTTCTCTGGTGCATAAAGGCACATAAAGGTGCTGAAAGGTAAGGTTTGACGAGAGTTTTACTCGAGCAAGATATCGAATGGAACTAAGAAGTACAGATACATCAGTACGTGTACAAAGGGAGACGGATAAAAGAGAAAGAGAAGCGCAAAGAGAAATACCAAATGACGTTGCATGAGAAGAAAAGGAATGAGCAAAGTTGGACGAAAGCGAGGGCGGTCGTCGATTAATTCAAGTCGCCTCGATTTCGGCGCCCCCAGAGAAGAGAGGAGGGAATTGCTCTTTGGCTCTTCCGCCCCGTTCTCTCGTCACGTCGTCGGACGGACGAGAAATCGTCGGAAACGGACAAGACGGAAGATCCCTCGAATCTAATTACCTAAAGGATATCGGAGCGTGAGGGCGAGAGAAACGAGATTCAGGAAGCGCCGGTTTGCGACCTTCTCTCCTCGCTCTCAGGTTGCCCTTTGACAGCGAAAAAGAACCCTCTGTCGCGCGCGACGTTTTCCTCTCGTTGTTTTTTTTTTCTGTCCTGCCTGGATACCGATCTTGACGGTAAAAAAAAGCCGGTCGCCAGACTCTCTTCGGCAATCTCTGTCTCTCGTGTTCGAGAATTAATGGCGCTAAAAGTCTTAAAGTGAAAAATAATAGAAAGGTTTATCGTTAATCATCCTCCAACAAGCTTAGTTCTCTCGAAGACCCGAAATCCAGCGGTATATGCATATGACGGCTTGTGAACTAAACCATACCGAAACGAGAGATCCAAAGAAAATAAATATGGACGACAATTCAAAATGGTGGAGTCAATGAATGGTTGACCGAAGTCTAAGAAGTCTTTCCAATTCAATTGATATCCGGTATCTGGTGATTTTTGAGTTTGCCGATTTCGATTTCAACGCCCAAACGTCAGTTTTTGATATAGTGAAACTGAGCGAGATATATAGAGATATATGTGCATGTAAATGCATGGAATATATGTACATCACACAAAAAACAAAACAGAAGATCGGTGATGGGGCACGTTACGTGTACGAACTGCCGTCAAGCCACGGAGATACGGGGGTTAACGCTTCGCAAAAACGTCGATCGACCGAGCGTTGGAGGATGCGGAAATAGGGAACACTGTTTCCGTGTGCTGGTACTGCTGTTCATCGACGGATATTGCGGCAGGCCTTGTGACCTGTTTTTCATATACACATATATGTATATATATGCTATATCTCGGCGTTCTCGCGTATCTTTGTTAGGCTGAGGGGCAATCCCACGATTGCAATGTGCCACGGTATACTATACGCTGTTTTTCCCCGCGAGAGCGATGCATACTTCCTCTCTGTATGTATACCCCTTGCGAGTCTCTCAGCGCTTAGTTATGCTACCCGGGCCATTCATTTCGAAGCTCGAAGCAACGCGAGCTTTGTTGCCGCTGATACGCTTCGAGTTTATCGTGGTATAACCCCCACGGGGGACACACACCGAACTAGACCGTAAAAGCATAACACGTACCAGATACGTATACGTATGCCGTATTGACGTTCGCCATATCCGCGTATCTACGTTCCACCGGTCTTTTCCGCAATCTCTTTTCCCACCCCCTTCGTCAAAATCGTCGTTTTTTTTTTATTTATTTTTTATTTTTTGCGCTCTTTTTTTATATCCCATAACTCTAGAGCCTCGCTATCTATCTGGCTCTCGTTCTGTCGTTCAACAATTTCAAGTCCCATACAACTCTCGCAGTTTGTACATTCTCCATTGTCTTTATGCTTCAGTCACGATTTACGTTATATGGAGGAGGGCATTGGTCGAAAAGATTTTTCCATAAATAAAATATATTTTTCTATTAGATGATTTTATGAACTTATTAACGATTGACCGATATGATTTATTCGTACATTTTGTTTGTCCGGTTAGTCGCAATTTTACGATCGAGAGTGAAAAAAAAGTAGGAGCAAAGGGTGTGTCATTTAATTTAGGCTTTTATCGTTTTTCCTGGCAAACCGGCAGGAAAGATTTTTTATTATTTTTTTTACCGAAGATACCGAAATATCACGACCAAAAATTAGCATTTCTTAACAAATGTTTCAAAGCAGCCGGAACGTTTAAATAAATTTCGTCTATGCTATTTTTATATACAGTGGGTCAAAAAAGTATTCATACACCTTGTTTTTTTGCTATAACTTTATAGACATAAGCGATACGCAAAGAAAGCCAATTTTATTTAATAGTACATCAGGTACAGAGATAAACTGAAACTGGAGAATTTTTCCCAGGAATAATAGAAGAATTATGCAAAAAAAAACGAACATTTTCGGGCCAAAAAAGTATTCGTACACTTACGATTGAGCTGCTAAACCTCGATATTCACTTATGGACGACCTGACCTCTGCGTACAATGTAAACAAGTCTTCGTTTACACAATGGTTTTGACCTATTCCATGCGGTAGTAGATCTTCAAGCTCTGAACAGACATGATAGCGAAGAAAAGCGAAATATTAATATCCATGCGAGATAGAGTGATTTTTCTTCGGAAACGCGGTGAACGTTATCGAGAAATTAGTAAAGAACTAAATCTAAGTTTCGCAACAGTGCAATATGTAATAAAAAAATACGAAAGAACAGACAGCACAGAAAATAAGCCACGAACCGGTCGACCGAGAATACTAACGGTACGAGAGCGTCGGAGTATTGTTACAGTGGCTACAAAAAAAACCGTTCACAAGTGCTCGCAGTTTAGCGAATGATGTCGCGTTAACATCGGGGAAGAGCGTGTGTCCCCAGACTATTCGAAACGTTTTGCATTCTGCCCAAATATACGGCAGAACTGCCCGCAAAAAACCATTAATTAATAATATAAATCGAGAAAAACGTTTAGGTTTCGCAAAAACCTACGTAAAAAAATGTATAGAATTTTGGAAACGTGTCGTATTCTCGGATGAATCGAAGTTTAACATCTTCGGGTCCGATGGAAAAAAAATTCGTCTGGCGGAAACCAAATACCGACCTCCAGCATAAAAATGTAATACCGACTGTAAAGCACGGCGTACGAAGCGTCATGGTTTGGGGCTGTATGGGATATTATGGCGTTGGTAATCTGGCTTTTATAGATGGTATAATGAATGCCCAGAAGTATATCGACGACAGCAATTTCAAAGCAAGTGTAGATAAAATGGGCCTGGATGGAAATTTCTACTTCCAACAAGATAACGACCGAAACATACTGCCATGAAAACGAGGGAATGGTTACTCTATAATGTCCGCAAACAATTGATTACACCACCACAATCTGTCGACATCAATCCTATTGAAAATTTATGGCACTTGGTGGATGTAGAAATTAGAAAAAGAAAAATAACAAACAAATCCGATCTCCAAAGAGTGCTTTTAGAGGAATGGACGAAATTAGCAAAAGAAACAACGCAAAAGCTAGTAGAATCCATGCCTAAGAGACTCGAGGCGATAATTGAAGCAAAAGGGATGCACAACAAATATTAGTTATAATTAACAACTATGATGATGTAGGTTTTCACTCTAATCGTAAGTGTATGAATACTTTTTTTGCCCGAAAATTTTCGTTTTTTTGGCATAATTCTTCTATTATTCCTGGGAAAAAATTCTCCATTTGCAGTTTATCTCTGCACCTGATGTACTATTAAATAAAATTGGCTTTCTTTACGTATCGTTTAAGTCTATAAAGTTATCGCAAAAAAACAAGGTGTATGAATACTTTTTTGACCCACTGTAACTAAAAATCTAGAAAAAGATCTTCTTTTGACGCTGCTTCTATAGATCCTTAAAAACTGAGCCTACTCGGTATTAAACACTGATTGATATTAGCGCGTCCCATCGTACGATTTATATCGTGTGTTACACATTGCGAGGGTCCACGGAATCGGAGGCTTCTGAATTATGGATTCGCAGCGTGCTACCGACGCCGGAGTAAGAGTGCATTTCCGGTTAGTGCGAGCCAACAACTTGATACAAGCAGAGCATATGGAGACTGCAGAGGATGAACGTTAGGCGTGGCGTACGTCCGGGGCACGGACGAAGGCGCGTGAGCAGTGGTCGTTACTACTACTGATGCCACGACCGAATCATTATCATGCAACTCCAAACTCGGCCAAAGCAACGGGGGTTTGTCCGGCTTCTCACTGGCGTGTCCAGACACATCTATCTTGTTGTCGCTTGTGATGGTGCTCAGCAGATTAAGCTCCAAAGCCCCCATCATCTCTCACTCCCCGCATATACTCTTCAACCATCCCTTTTGCATATACGATCGAGTAGATCTTCCATAAATTCTTGTGCATACCAACCCAAAAACGCTAGAGCCACGAGCAATGATAACCCAATTGGAATATTACAGATTCCGGGTACATCGAGAGAAAAATTAATACATTCGATTTAAGCAAATGCTATTGCACTTAACGAAAATTTAATGGAAACCAAGGTTAACGATATAAACCAAAGCAATGTCAGTTAAAAAAACTTTTAATCAGTGTTCTCGTATTGCCTACGAAATTACCGTTCGCAAATGAACAAGTCAGAAGATGGGATGAAAATAAGATAATTGTTAATGTACAAAAAAAAAACGATGACTCGACTGGATTCAGTAGATAAAAAGCTGTCCGATGCCCGAAAAAGAAACAGCTCTCACCGTTATACCGTTTGTATCAGCGTGTTGGAATATCAGTTTTATTGCATCTCTCGACCCGCACCTCTCGCACTACTCGTCAGCTTGCGCTTTGGCCACTGTCTCGATTTTCGTAATCTCCGTCCATTTCTCGGAAGCCTTGCTTGCTCACTCGCGTCGCGTATATGGATGCAAATTTGCTTCATTAGGGTATCAGGGGAAGGTCCCTCACGGACGTGGCTCGAATACGGCCGGACAGCGAGATATCCTTAGGCAGTTTCACACAGGAGGACGCGAAATGATTCACTATATATACAGTCCCATCTGGTTCTGGTCTCAAATTCCCACTGCGAAACGTATATATATATATATATATATATATATATTAGGAGGATATGTGCCAGGATGGTGTGGCGTGCGAGAACCTACCAATTAAGACGACGCATTCGCGCCCTGGTCCTTTAGGCACAACGATCGCGTGCCTGAAGGTATCGAGTGAATAACCGGGTAGAAAAAAAAAAGACAATCAGAAAAAAGTCATAAAGGAGAAGAGGCTAACAGATACGTGTACATGTGTAGGTACTGAAAAAAAAGAGAAACAGACTATGAGGGTTTCTGCGTGCAGGAATCTTTTCGATTGATATTATTAGCATACCGAGAGGCGCGTCGGGCGACGTACGATATTAAATGGATCTCTTGGGATACCTGCTCTTTTGCTGCCGCTATCCGAGTGCAAGAACCCACGCGATGCAACTGCGCAGCGTAATCGACGGTCCTTTATCTCACGGTTCAGCACTATAGCATTCGATGGATACATTTATTTATGGATAAATAAATTTTTCCACTTCGCATGGCGATGTATTTCTAAGAGACGTATGAACCTGATTATTTTTCTGAAATCTGCCAGCCCACAAATTTTCACCAAAAACTGTATGGTTAAATTTTGCGAAATCGAATATTATATTTGAAATTGATTACAACTTATAAAATTCTTAAAATTTAACTATTACTACGTTTAAAAGACGTATTAACTGGAATTTCGGATTGTGTGAATAGCCATTTCGTTCCATTAGTCTCCAATGTATATAACGCTCCGAAAATTAGTGAATTTCATGAATTTGCATTTTGTTTATTTCAAGCATTTTTATTCGTACCTGACCCAAGATTGTTCTATTCTATTTTTTTCTTTTGTCATGTTTATTACGTAGTTGAATCTTTCGTCGTTCAAAATCAGCAGAACTTCAAATGAGCGGAAATTGTATTAAAACGGGATTTTATATTATGGAGTTTTTCTACGATTTTGCCATAAAATTCGTATAGAAAATATATTGTGTACGTATACAATTATCCAATGGAATATTTGCCCAGAACCAGCAGCTTTTTTCCACCCCTTGGTGAGGGGCGGACGAAAGGGGTGAGAGGTGCGAGAAAAGAGAGAAACAAAAATATATGTATGACTTCCTATGTCGATATATCTATTTATATGAATACATGTGTGTGTGTGTGTGTGTGTAGATGTGCTGCAACACAAGTGTTCGTACGGAGGTTCCTTTTGTCTACGAGGACTCTCGTATATTTTCGTGCCCTCCGCAACGCGTCGCCCTCGAAATGCGCCGATCGAAGAACTGCGGAGAGAATCCCGAGCAGTCACTGTGATTGTCAGCACAAATCAAAACGTCAGACGCATACACATACACGCATAGCCGTACACCAAGATTCTCTGTGCACTTGGCGCTTTCACCGACAATCCTCTAACAGAAATGCCGAGCTCTCTATTGTGCCACTTCACTACCCCCTCGTCGGAAAAGGTTTATCCCGTGCTTCGCGCGACGCACTTGAAATCCTTCGCGATGTCATTTCTCGGTTCTCTCGCTTCTTCCCACTCTGTTTTTCTTCACCCTCACGGCATTGTTCAATGTTTTCCCAACACGCTTGTAAACACACGCATTCACATATTTATCCCTCGTTCTCCTGTACAGACGGAAATACACACAAAAAAAAAGCGTCCCTCCATCGAAACTCGAATTAAAAAAAAATTATTTCCATAGCTTACACTCATGATCGGAGTTAATAGCATTACATTCAATTTTTGTTATTAATTGCCGCTTCACCGATGTACGTACATTTTGTCGTTACTTCATTAAATGATCGACTCACTCGCTACATCCAACGGTGAATTTATAATCGAGCGCGTAAACCCGTACCCGAACTCGCCGCACGCTGTATATAAACGAATTTTTTTTTCCATTAATACTCGAATTCCAATTCCAAAAATACAAATGAAACGTTGCATACACAAGTATAATAGAATAAAAATTTCGTCCATTCGATTGCCCATCCGGGAATTTATATGATCCTTTTTTCCAAGCTTCGATGAGTTATCTTTTTTTTTTTTTTTCCTATACGAATCGTCGAGTCTGTGTGGAATTGAAACTGTACGTTTCGTTTTTTCGACAGAATTTTCAGCGAACAGTGCCTTTGCCTTGCTTCATGCACTCCACTAGTGCAGTTCAACGAAACGCACAAACGCCACCCCCGCCTTCAGGGGGTTAGGACTGCTCGAGTGTTTCACGTACATACATACCCAACAAACGACACCGACACCACTACCCCCCCCCCCCCCCCCCCCCGGCCCTTCGAACGGCGCATAAACCCTCCGAGCTGTGTATTATACTCTGAGTGTAAATAGATTCAAAGGGTACAACACCACCAAATAGTGCAATTCCATATATACATATATATCTACGTAGAATTGCAAGCGGCGTTTCCTGCACCCGCTAGTATAATTATTTAAGCTTTCTGTATATGCGGCCCACGTTGCAGTGTTGGGATGCAACATTCAGGAAGGAAATTGCGCAGCCAGGGGGTAGTGGGACACGATTGTGTAGGAGGAGACTGGTTCAACCGACGCGCTCTGATATTTACGAATTGGAATGAGAGTTACGAAACACGAGAAGCTACAGCAACAATAGTAACGATGCTCGAATTTCAATAAATGTCCTCTGTCCCTCTCGGCCGATATAACTCTTCGTTCGTTATTATTGTCAGTAACGGAAAAACTGATATATCGGTAAACATAGAGTATACAATTAACCAGATTGCTAATTGAAAATCTATCGCGGCATTCAACGTATTCATAATTAATAATTCTCCGAGTTTATCGATGTGTGATGGATATTGGTAAATGGCAAATGTCATTATTGAAACTTCTGCTGGATATTAATTTATTTGTCAAAATATATCTACCAGATCATGTGGGGTGCAAAAAAATTGGATATATAAGTGAATTTTTTTTATTCAAAATGGCAAAATAGCGAAAGATAGAGAAAGAGAGAGACTTTAACCAGTTGGGTGCAGTTAGGAAAAACGACGAGAACGATATGGAGCAGGAGAAACCGGACAATGGTTCGGAGGTTCTGTCTCGTTTCGGTAACTCAGCGTTCTTTCGGCTGTACGAGCCTTTTTTGTTGCTTGTGACGATCCGTGGGACGAACGGACGCGGTAACAGAGTAGTCAGAATTAAAGTTTATGTAACTACGTTTGAGCTCTCGGCCGAATCGCTGAATCGTCCACACCGGTTAACTATAACTATACCGTAGTATACGATGCATTTATAGCGCATACGTACGCTATGACTACTCCGATGGGGACTGATATACGAGTATACATATGCGTGTACGTGTGTTGGGTTCTGCCCCATTGTACCTTTAATCCGTTTAAATACCGCTGCTTGCTCTGTTTCTCTCTCTTTCTCCTCTCGCTTTCGTAGTGTCGCGAATGTTCAGGATTATCTCGTTAAAGCTGTTTTTCACTGTATGCATTCGCATACGGTTCGCTTGTAATCCGTCTCGCAGTCGGACGTGAGACAGAGACAGAACACTTTCATCGCGCTGAGCGTAAACTTTCTAGTCGACTCTACATAAAGTTTATGTGCGCCATTACATATAAATCTAAACGGCGTCTATGTTGGATACTCATCGATGACGATTCGTGACTTCAATTTATCGGAAAGAATATTTCAATAGGGTTTAACGATACGCAGTTCATCATTAACCCAACGTAACCTTTAGGCAAACAGTATGGCAGGATAATTCAAGAGCGGAGAAAACGACAAGTGCGATGGAGAATTACAGTTTTCCAATAATCGAAAGTTCACATTTTTGTTCAACAGTCAAAAAATAAATAAACTCAGATTGTCATTGTGAGCCTGTCAGTAATAATAATTTACTATGGCCAAAAAACTCAAGTGCTTCTGTAGCCCGTTTGAGGCTAATTTTTTGTAGTGTTTCAATCGCTTCCGGATCCTGTTCCTATTGTTCCCGATAGGCAATTGAAAAAGTATCATTGGAAAAGTTTTCGCGGGTCCGAACAGATGGAAATACGGGGATGTACCATCCGCCATTTTAAAGGTAAAGGATCACCGTTTTTTTACCGTTAATTGTGTGCGTTCATAATAAAAATTGGCACGTGACAAATACTGTTGAACCCAACACCGTGGCAAATAATGCTGCTAGTCTCTTCTATATACGAGTATGTGCAAATATGCAGCGATATTTACGGTGGTGGCATTGGTATGCAAAAAAGTGCTGAATAACTCGGTCGCACATTTGTTTATCTCCTTCTCTGTTCGGATAACGTTTCACAAACACTTCACGTAATTCTCGAAGGTCCTTATACCTCATCGCGTCACAGATAAAGTACGAGGATGAAAGGACGAATAAGAGAAGCGAGAAAAAAGAGAATAATTTCAACGCTTTATCTGTATCAAACAACGGAAATGCAAAATCCCTCTTGCTCGGTATTATTTGCATTCCAAAGTTGATGTATGGAAAAGCATCTCGGTATTATCTGCACCACCTATAGTAGGACTATTTTATTATAAAATATATGCACAATGTATAATACTGTATAACAATTTCTGACAAACATAACGGTGTAACTGAAGTCACCTTGCGGGTTAAATAACATCTTATTTGTGCCCTTTTGTTTGCCGTCAATGAATAACTGTCTGGGAGCGTCGCTACGTCACCGAGACAGTTTTAATGAAGCCAACGGCCACACGGCGTTGAATAAATAAATATTCCGTCGGTAAACCGGATGAGAACGAGTATATATACAGCCCAGGTCACAAGAAGACACCGGAGCATCTGTCCGACTGCATTTCATTCGCTTTGTATACACCTTAACGCGATTCCCGGGATTCTGCTACTGTGCAATATAACGTAACATCTAGGTCTTGCCAGACGCTACGAGGTCTCAAGTGGGTACGGTTTTTATCGTTCGAGGCGAGTGCGATAGTTTTATTTTTATTTATTTATTTTGTTCAAGTTGTAAAATATTCGGCTCACTTTGTATATGCACGACGACGGTATCGAGAATAAAGCACCAAACATTGTGACAAAAAAAAATCGCACTTATTAAAGTCGAGTGGCTATGCAATTTCTCATTCATCCCTTCGTTTCATCACTTGTGTATTTTTATAAGCCCGATAAACTTTCGGAACATCGGCATGGCAATAGGTGGACCGCGACATCTATTGTGAATTGATTAACGCCGGATCCCGGGACATGAAATTGAAGAACAATTTCATTTTTCGTAAGAATATCCAACGAGAGATTCCTACTCGACTATAACCCTTTCGTGACTTTATACCAATCTCTAACTTCCTCGCACATTTGTTGTCTGACACTTGTCCTTCCTATTCCCTTGTCATCTTCCCATCTTCCTATCGTCGTTCCTTCCCTTCCTTCCTTTCGTTCTTCCGTCGGGTCAACACAGACGAACAGATGTCCTCGAGATTCTCGTTTATCACTTAATTATGAATTGAAACTTCACCATAGCCCTATACCTGATACAAGCTCTCGGATCTACTTCTACCTATACATATGTATACATGTATATAACACATTCCCTTCAACATCCTCAAGCTGAGTGCCACTCGAGGTTGATGGGAAACATGTGTGTCGTCCCTGATGAGTTTTGGGATTGCGTATATATATATATACACACATATAAATACACGTACATAGTACAAGTAACAGACGCCACCGCTCTACCACCCTTGCGGGAAACGAACGGCTGCAGTTGTACACACTCAACGAGCAACAATCTCTCCTGTCGTGTTGCTGCGCAGGATCTCCGAGCTCGACGATGGTTATACCGATCTCGTAACAAAGGATCCTTACCCTCCTGCTGGTCTTCCCCACTGTCGCGACTCTCACTCGCGCGAGGGGTCTGCGCTCACCCATGCTTCTTCGTATAATACGACTATACATGTATATATAAACACGCGCAGCGAGAGAACGAGAGAAGAAGAAAAAAAGAAGAGGAAAAAAGTGTTTCACTCCTGCTGATAACGATGTGGGAAAACAGTGTGATCCCTTGGACCCTTAGACCTTGCTAACCCTCCCCTATACGCATTCGCTCGTGTAAAATGAGCGTCGAGTCTAACAACTTTCTCACCCTCTCACTCTCTCGTCTATATACACGTATATACGAGTATTACGAACGATGTACCACGCACAACCATTACTAATATAACACTCAAATTAAAGTATATACGATAAAGTGTATTGCCCGCCGATTATATTGTTTTACGTACACCTTAGCTCGCGAAAATGATAAAACTTACTTAAATTTAGTTTTACTGTGATCGAGGAAAGTTTTTGATGAAGAATTTTCATTTTCAATTGAACAACATTTATGCACATCGCAATATTATCAAATTGGCTAAACATTGCATTTACAACTCCACTCGAAACTTTACTATTCCAATGACGTTTGTTTAGTTTGATTTGAACGTAATTCAAATGCATTACTTGGCTTTTCTCGATGTATATAGTCATTCAAGAAACGAGGCGTCTATCAAAATGTCACGATCCACACAAAACAATTCACAGATTAATCGTACCGCGTGGTTCATTATCCGACATAATCTCGGTCTAATTACTATATAAAACGTATAATATGCTATTCGCGAATGTTCGACCCATCAAAGTATCCTACAATAACGTAATTTCGACAAAAGCGAGTAAAGGACCGGAGAGTAAGAGAGAAATGGAGTTGACGTGCGCTTTCTGCTCATGCCGCTTATATTCGCTTGTCGCGCCACCTGCCCATCCACAGAGAGCGGCATGGAAAGGCGAAAGCACGGGCGTACCACGAGCGTACGCTTTTTCAAACTTTAAAGCGAACACCAGTGCGACGTCAAGAGGATAGAATAAGAGGAAGTAAAATGACGTTGGGGAAAAAAGGCGCGCTACGCGCCGCGAGGCATTTCCGGCTAATTACTTCAGCTCCACGAGACTTCATGGTCCGTGGAACTATGTTATATCCAGGTATGGGAGGACAGGAGGGTGAAGAGCGAGCGAGGGACGTAAAAGCGGAATAAAAGTTGCGCTAGATTTCACGGCGTCGCGGGCTTTCGTAACGCGGAAACTACCCGGAAAAATTCGTTTATTGTAAACCGGTCGGACGCCACGCATATTAGATGCTCGTTAAATGAGAATTTTAATGATATGACCCTTTCAAAGTAACTATACAGCACCGATGAGTGCTGAATTAAAAAACTTCCTTCCACGAACTTTTAATGATTAATCGGCAGGAATGCGCGACGCTGGTATATGGGAAAAGAGTCAACGACAATTAGAATAGTACCAACGATAAGTGGTTATGGATTATACATTAATAAATACTCAACAAAAAAATGCATATTTCCATAAATTTGGCCCAGATCAGAATTATACCGTTTTCAATGCTCTAGTACACTACTTGCGTTCTTAGTACAGGAAACAATGGTGATGATTTACAAACGAATACACTGATTCGTGTCAATTTCTATAAAGCTACGTTCTCGTGATTTTTCATTCGACTCGTTTCATTTGTTGAAATATGCTGCTTGGCGTTTGTGAGGATAACTTCTATATTATATGTGACGATTGGAAGATCTGAATTTTTCTGTGTAGCCCAAAAGCCCTATTGAGAGTAAAATGACTTCGCTCGTCGCAATTGACTTTTTGTACTTGTCTGTTTGGGTCGAGAACGAACGCGCGATTATCTCTATCGAAAGTAACGACCAATCGCAATGATGGAAAACCTGCGACAAGGCGAGCAACGACGGGAAAGGATGTACAATCATTTTTCAAAAGGACATGACTGTTTAAATAGGATTGTATATATAGTAAAAAAATAGATGATGGATAAGTGTCCAACCACCCCGCGGATCTGATCTTCTCGCATTATGAGCGCGACCTCTCCCCCTCCTCGGGGATTTATCTTGTCATCTCTTCAATCATCTCTATCCTCTCGGTCTCGATCTCACCCTCTCGACTTCGTGTTTATTCAGTTTGCCTCTCTCATTTCGTATATGACTTGGGATATCGCGCGGGCAACGATATTCAACACCGTTGGCACCACACAATTTTCTCTCCAAACATCATTACTCTATTTCACTTTTATCTCATATAATACGGCGTGGAAACTTCGTCGAAATGCTACTCGCGCGACTCGATCTTATACCACGTTTTCGCAAGTTCTCGCGTCTCTCGCTCATTCCGTGCCCCTATCTTGTTTTTCGTTACTACGTATTATATACCGTTCATTTGTCTCCTTTCTTTTTGCTCATTTCTTCTTTCCCACTTTTATCCGTTCTGTTTCCGTTTCTCGTCCGATAACTCGATGGTATGGGAGAGAGCAGCGAAGCGGAATGGAAAAAATGAAACCCTCGAAGGCCGAAGATCGAGATGCGTCCATTTCCCGAATACATTTTTCTCGCGTCCTTTATTTCCTCGCTTCATTCTCTCGTTCTCCTTGCCGAAATCGACTTTATCGCCCGAAATAGCCACAACGATTTACACGGAAAGAAGAAAAACTCGCTGCCCAACAATCCGCGTTTTGCTCGCGGTTATTATTATTTTTCCACCAAAAGCTATATGCGTAACAAAAAAAAAAAAAAAATCTCCCAGGACAGCTTCACCCGTGTACATAAGTTTTTTTTTACACGTATGTGTTTGTGTATTTGTACACGCCCGTCGTAACACGGCTAAGATTTATCTCGGGATTTCCTTTTGGCCGTTGCCACGTCCTTCCGGCTTTCCGCTTCGTTCCACCTAAAATCTACCGAAAAATCCTATCTGGCTGTTTCTCGAGGACGCAACGAGGACGACGAAGCGCGAGAGTGTCTCCCACAGCGCGCGAAAACCTTTCGCCATATATACAGGGGAACGAAAATATTGTTACTCATATTTTTCAGAACGTTTCTCCATATTCATTGTTCTCGCTCCACATTACTTCGATCCTCGTTTTTATTTCTATTTTTTATTGTTAATTTTTCCTCATCCGTTTGACTACGCCCGCCGTACTACATTTTTTTGTTTGTTCGGCCAACGATACATCGTCCATTTATAACCCAACACGCGGGATTGGTTTATTCCCCTCCCCTGCCCTCTCGACGTCATTTTATATCCGCGCGATACGCACGGGACTATAAATTATTTCATTTGGTCGAAAACTCGTGATGGGCTAAATCGTTTGAATAAATAAAAAGAAAGGAAGTTACGGGAAATTGGTATGTAGCAATCGTGAAATTGAACAAGCGCGTATAATCCAACGACGAATGAACAACATGCATAGTTGAGCAAGCGATAAATTGAGCGACTGGAAAAGTCCTTTAAAAAAAAAAAAATACCATGTTTTTTTTTACGAAACGCGTCACGTTACGTTTGTCGAAAATGAATCCCTTCTTTATAACCATATCATCAAAACCAACGAGCGAATGCTTGTTGTACGCGAATTTACGCCTGGCATCACTTCATTTCATTCATCGTATTGTATAACTGCGGTAAACAATAGCGTTAAAAATGTATCCGATAAAAATAAGTGTTATTTGATTTAAAAATGCGTATGAGTGGAAAAAAAATTCATGAAACAAAATTTACAATAAATATTTTGTTGAAGTGAAAATTGATTTCGTAAAAGCAAAATCGTACTGGCCAAACCGGCGAGCCTAAAAATTTAACGACGTTCGAAAAAAAAAGAGTTCTGAGCACGAAATATTGAAATATATTTTAACTCGTTCAAGTATAATATTTATATAACTGAAAGAATTTCATGTATGTCAAAAAGATTTTTTTATACAAATAAATCATCATTCTGGTTGTATGAGGTAAAAACAAAAAGATTCCAATTGGCTCCAAGAGATGGTGAAAGATTTTTGATTTTTCACCCACGATTGACTAGTTATCAGGAATTGCGTAATTTCTCAATCGATACCCACGCAAATCGAGAACGTTCAAAATAACACTGGGAATATCGTAGAAAAATTGTAACGACCGAGCGTTGGGCCAATACTGGTTGCCGTAGTGCCGGTACTGGCTGCCGGTATTGAGCCAGTACAGATTCGGTACAGAAGTGTAATAGCCGGCCGTTATACTGGCACCAACGGTCGGGCCAGTACCGGTTATTTAATTGTTCCGGACTTTGACCCAGATCTGGCAAATTTCTGGCTTACCACTGGCACTAACGGTCGTACCAATACTGGTTATTTCATTGGGCCGGATCTTGGCAGACGATTTCGCCGACGGTGCAAATTACATCTCAGCGAGAAATGGCAAATTAAATAGATATCGAATCGACGTCTTTTAGACACTTTTGGCGTCTAGTGGACGCCGTCCCAATGTCTATTTAAATTCTATTTCTCTCTGGGAGTAATTTATACTTCTTTTTACCACGATACCAGATGTTTCCCAAGCAGCACACGTACGTCCAAAGGATGTACTTTGGACGTAAGGACGTTCTTTGGATGTTTTTAGGACTTCCTTTGGATGTCTTTGTTGTCTGGGTTGTTTATGCATAAATGTTTGATAATTAAATGCACTTGATATAAACTAAATACTCGGAGTATTTTTTATTAATAAGAGACTAAGTACATATACAGGTCTAAAATACGTACTTAAATGTTTATAGAACAGTGTTTATAAATCATAGGCTATATGAAGCAAATATTACACTGAAAAATATTGTATCAATCGTGCAATTTCAAGTTCGGGGCAAATTATAATTTAACAATTTGGTTGTTTGCAAAATAATGGACTTTTGATCAAAATAACCTAATCTACAATTACATTACTCTCAGTATTGGCATTTTCTATAGCCCAGTACTAAGCCTGTATCGAAGCCAGAGCTTCGCCGTATTGTATAGCCTATTTTGGCCCAGATTTGGTTATTATACCGGCCCGTAGTGCGGCCAGATTGAGGACCAGTACTGGCACAAAACGATATTTTATACTGACTCAAAGCTTGGCCAGATTGTCAGCCAGTACTGATCCAATACTGGCTGCCGAAGTTTGGCCGCCAATACTGGCCCAAAGCTTGGCCAGTAGAATTCAACCAGTACTGGCATAAGACTGTATTTTATACTGACCCGTAGGATGGCCCATAGTATGACCAGATAGTCAGCCAGTACGGGGCCATTACTGGCGGCCAAAGTTTGGCCGCCAATATTGGCCCAAAGCTTGGCCAGTAGAATTATATTGGCAATTTCTACGTGGCTATTATAATTTTATTTTTCGTCGACATTTTTTCGAAACAAATTATTCGAATAAATTGTGCGGTTTTTTTTCTCGATGCAATGAACACGATCACAAATTCCGCGTGATATGATTGCATTGTGAAGATTCGTGTCTCTGGTAGACATACCTCAAAGCTGTGTGTCTCACATGTAAGTTGTACGGGTTAACCGGAACTTTGAAATAATTAAACTTCCTACTTGGTGGCACGAGCCAGAGTTGACCACGGTTTTGTTTTGCGCTTGGCTTTCGTACACACGTGATCAACAAACCACGTGTGTGTGTGTATATAGGATAATAGGAGCGTTTGGGAGAATTGAGGTCGTGGCCGTTATATAATGTGCTCTGAATTTCAACCACGTATATACCCCCTGCGGCATCACTAGTGAAATTACAGACAAGAAATCTACGGGTAGTTTCGGTAATGCTAACTCTCTCTCTCTCTCTCTCTCTCTCTCTTTCTCTCTCTCTCTTTCTCTCTCTCTCTTTCTCTCTCTCTCTCTCTTTCTCTCGGTTTCACACAAGCAAGGGAAAATTTAGGTTCTCGTGCGTATGGGTTTCATCCTCCTCCGATTCTCTCCTTCTGCTCTATACTCTTCTCTCTATGGCCGAGCTACCATTAGGAAAGGGGAAACGCGAATGAATACCAGGCTGGAAAGTAATAAACGCCGTCGTTTGCCTCCTACACATACTGCCGTTGCTTCAACGTACCTACGAAAACTTCTACAAGCCATAAATTGTCCAAACTTCTCTCTCTCTCGCTCCCTTATCACGACCAGGTCGCTGAAGTTTCCAGCCAAGAGTTATGATTCATTGTCCGCGAAAGGCACACCCGGGCATTATACAGACGATTTGGGAGAAAAAAAACATATATATATATATACATATATATGCTCTGCAATACGGCCTATCTCTCACACTTTAGCAAAAAAGTGCCTGTACAAGTGTGTATGTACCGATATCAGTGAAAATATAACACAACCGGGAGTGGATCTATGCACATTTCTTTCGAACTCCTGTGGGAAATTTTTCCACCGGCCGGACAAATAGTGGAAGAATTAAAGGAAAAAAAAAAAAAAAAAAAAAAAATTAAGAAAACAGCCAATATTTGATACGAAAAAAAAATAGCAAGATTATCAACTATTCGCCATTAATTTATCTTGAAGTCATTACTAACGAATGTTTATTTGAATTTTTTTTATTCAAACCATTACTTTTTGTACTTGTTTTTCATCAATCTATTTATATACGTTTGAATACGAAAAGTCGTTAATACGCTTCCGTAACGTTTTCCCTCGTAACATTAAACCGAACGAGACGAGACAACACGCGGAGAGCCGTGTTATTCGATGTCATCGTACCGAGTAATTTCTAACTCGATCTTCGCCAAACTACTAATTGTCCCGACTAATTAGATCGGTACAAACACACAGTGTGCTCTCGGACAGGCTGCATAATATAGAACGGGGATATAACGTAGAGAAGCGCGAACGCGCCTCGCTTGCGCGGTCACAAACTTCGCGAGAGAGTCGCGCACACACCGGAAGTGTTTTCCGGAAGTGAAATTTCTCCCAAGTGCGCGACAGCCGGAGTTTCCACCGGCGTCTCGTGTTATACATAGGCTATTACGTATAGGTACGTACCTACGTTAGCCAGGTATACCGAAGTTTGGCGATATCTAGTTTTGCCTCCTATCCCCCGATCCTCACTACGACTTTAACTCGCAAAACTCTCGACAACTATTTGTCTACTATTATGTTGCACTCCCCTCCTTCCATCTCAACCAAGTATTATATACGACACACCGTGTGCACGAGCTATAACAATTTGTCGGTAATTTTCTATAAATTGTACGAGGTACACGAGATACCATCAAAAACAGCACTAAAGTAGATTGGATTGTAATTTGTTTCGCCACCTTTTCTTTTTTTTGGAAATGTAACTTCTTTTTAAATTAGGAAAAGTTTTATGGCCCACGAAGAGTAGCGGTATAGTTGAAAATTTATAATACTCAGGATTATGACCACCCCTATATAAGCGTTGTTTTTTGGAAATTGTTTTTTAAGATTTTCATGCACGTTTACTTTCATTAATATTAATTATCCGAAATTTCATTGTTTTATGTATATAGTAATTTTAGTAACTAATAATATGCATAGAAAATGGTGATAACGAAAATACCAATACACAAAGTAATTATTAAATTTAGTAAATTTATTTTAATTCATAAAAATAATAATAATAACATTGTGTTCAATTACCAATATTATGTGTTTTTTCAAAAAAATAATATTTACCGAATATTATATTTATTGCATCGTCGAAATTTTTATAAATAATATTCGGTAAATATTATTTATTTATGAATGTAGGTATTACCTATATTCATATGCTAGATTCTAGATAAATTGAATATTTGCGCGTACAAAGACGCGAAAATCTAATCGAATCTCATGACAATATGGGGGTAATGTAAATTTATAATGAGAAGAGCGAGGGGATAGTCCGCATCTCTCCCGAATTGTATGAGCGTCGGGCTCTTTTGCTCCGGGATTATCGTGGATGACAATAGCTCGTCGTCTCACCTTGCAAGCCTACAACCGAAGTTGAGAGAAGCGTTATATCGAAAATTCTGTGAACAACATCATCGAAAGTAGATTGGCCTCCCACATTTCGCATCACGTTCCCGATCTTCTCTGCAACCGAGGTGCATCTTACCCGTCCCTGAGCCACGAAACAGCCAACGTGGGATTAACTAACGCTCCGAATAAAGATGAGTACTAAGCACTTCTGGCTCCTTGTGTCATTAATGGACGTTGACGCGACGTAATCAGAAGACGTTATTAAATATTATAATACGAACTCAGTGTGAAACTGTGTATGTGAAGGATGCGCGATACGGAGAGAATTTAGTTGCAATTTAGATTTATATCTTGTTGACATACAAAACGCATATTCGGAGATAGCAATCAAGTAAAATATAAAATGATCAATCTAGAAAAGTAATATTCAGTTTCTAAAATAATTAATGAAAATAAGTAATCCACGTAGAATCCACAGCGTTTTTTCTTTAATCTTTATTTTTACTACATCACTAAATATAAATCCCGATTTTCATAAGTTGTCCGTTTTAGGTCATTCTTGATAAATAAATATTATATTCTCATAGTTCAGTGAAGTTAAACTGTCCGATCGTGATCTAGATTATGTTTTAATACGAATCTACCCACGGTCATTGAAATTCGTGTAACGTTTACCTATAACTCGTCTGGTTAACAAGTTCGTCGCCGCGTCACCCATATCTGGGTGACGGGTGCCGCAAGAAACACGGACGAATCGCGCTTATAGATGAACGTGTTAACAAACATTTTCCCAAGTTCAAACGAATAGTGGGTGACAAAGTTATATCGATGTTTCTCTGTTGGGAAAGAGAAGAGGAGCAGGGGGTAAAACTCATATAGTGTGATACGTAGCCCAAACGCAATTTATATATATATATATATATATATAGTATCTCATTATTAACGTTTCACTCTCGACAGTGTAAGCGTGTGTCTAAAAGTTCAAGAACGTGTATATACGAGTATAGTGACTATGGGGTATAGTATGCCCCTCCCCGATAAAACGTGTCTTCTCCTTGAAACACGAATGAGACCGATAATACGTCCGAGGGGACAACATAAATTTTATGTAAATTCGATACGAAAGTTGACGCGAATTTGCATTGAGTTTGCATGGCACAGAGAGACGAGACGGATGAACGACGTTCGCGCCATCGGACGCAGTTTCACCCAGCTCGTTCTCTTTGCCTTTATTATTATTATAATTTTTTCATCATTAATAATTTTTAAATCGTATTTCTGGTGAGAAATGAAGTACGGCGGTTACCAGATGGTTGTGGAAAGCCGAGGGTCCCAGATTCTCCGAGGCGAAAGGATTTTATTACGCGCTGGTGAATTAATAACGAGCTAAGGGTTGAACGTGACTCGAAGGAGAGCAATTTTCTTATCGCTTAAGCCAATCTAATATCAATCTTAAAAAAAAAAATCGCTCAGCACGAAAATTAACATTTTGTTTTGAAACACGAACTTTTCATTTCTTACTTTTTATATCGTAATATTTATTTATTTTTAATTGTTCTTCGGCCTTGTATATTTAACACGAAGAAATGTCAAACTGCTTCATTAATCAATTCAATTTCGTGAGGTAATTCAAGCGGACGATTCAAATGAACGATTAAAAGTCGAAAAGAACGGGTTTAATTTTTTTTTTTTTCGCGAAAGAGAAACGTCGGATCGAGAAGACAAAACGGGAGATTTTTTTAAAGACTTTTCTGGTGATGTATGAAAGTATGCAAATTGGTGTATGAAAAGTTGTAAAAGTAGTTAAAAAATATATGTATTAAAAAATGCGTCCATTGTACAATTTGGATTATTATAGAAACATTTGTATCGATTGATCGATAGGAATTTTCGATTTTTTTTCGCCAAGTTGAAACGGATCATGAACCTACTTAATTTTTCGTCACGAAAAAAAAAAACTGTTTATCGTTTAATAAATATATCTATTTTTTCCGCAAAAAACATTGAGTATAAAAAATTATACCTTTTAACCTCCAAACATCAAGTAATTAATTTAGGGTACGAAGGTCCATAATTGCATAGGCAATTTCATAATTACATAATAAAACAGGACAAAATAGCAAGGTCGCGTAGGTTCGATATTTTTCATAGGTAGAAACTTTTTGCATTCTTCGTTCGGTAAAGAACATTTCCCAATGGGGACACATTGAGGTGGCGAAGGAGAAAAGCGAGGACACATTCGCGTGAAAATAGCCGGACCCGCAACGAAGTACGTGAACGTCTCTATATAATTCTGGGGCTTATCGTTCGCTCGTATAGCCCCACGAGAAAAGGTAGCGATGACGAGATGCAGTTTCACGTTGAGAGGTCACGTATGGCGCGTCTAAAAGTCATTCGAGGATCTTCGCGGTTGTCGGAGAAAAGTATAGTCCGCGAAAAGCTTCTCTCCTTCCAATTTTGAGATCGACCGATTCCAATATTCTCCGATCGAAAGATCAGAGAATTCACCTTCTGCCCGCCGCCCTCTCCTCATTTAACACCCGTTACGTTAGCTGTGCATGAACTTTTGGTATATATAGAGATCACGAGAGAGAGAGAGAAAAACCGCCGATAAAAGGTCTTGAACAACATATCGCGACGACGATCTCACGGGTCATCGAGAGATGCTATATAGCTGATATAGAAAGTGTTACGCCGGGATATGGTTCCAGTGCGCAGTGGTGGAATATGGTACCATTGTATAGTGATAACCATTATCGTACACGAGATCAATGAACGAGACTCTGAGGAATTCGTAATTAGAAGATAAAAATGTTTCAAGTAGCCGAACTATTTCATGGACAGAGGGTTGAGACTAATATCATACGGTAACAGCATTTTCTCGTTCCTTTGCAAAGAAAAACCAACTTCCATTACTTCTTTAAACAATTTCGGTATTATCAATTATTCTAAAAGTGACGGCATTTGTAACTGCAAATGATAACTCTTTACTGAATAATGTAAATGTAAATTTCACTTTTGTATCGCACGAAATAAATCTCTAAAAAAAACGAATTTAATGAAGAAAGATCAAAATCGTTAGCTTCTCGGTTATTCGTTATATTTAGTTTTTATGATTTTTTAAGTGCGATGAATTAGAAAAATAATTATTTATACTGTGCAGTAGAGAGTTAGTGTGCAGTTACAAATACCGCAGGTCAGTTATATAAAATAATTAATAATAAATAAATTATAGAAAAAATAAACGATGAATACGTTTTTTTTTTTCAAAGTAACGAGAGATAAGCATCTCTGGCCACGGCTAGAAAATATATTGGCTATTATTTCACTCCTATAAGCGACTTTCTCTACTTTTTCGCATTCGTTTCAGAAATTATTATTGATCTGAAATACTATCGCACTATAAAAGAATGTGGAAAAGTAACATTTCTATCGTTAATTTTACAATCTAATGATTTAATTTCGTTGCGCGTAAGATAGTCCGATTTTTTTTATTCTAATAAAACTTTTATTTGAGTAAAATTTATTACAATGAAAATTGTAGAAACTGCAAACACCATTGATTAAATTTCACTTAATTCACATTTTCCAAGTTGATTAATTTTTGTGCTTGATTATGAGATTAATATTCAAAGCATAGCGTATAATGCCTACGAGTGAAGGATCGCAATTACTGGTTACCACTAATATGTATATATATATACTAGGGAGGCTCTGCCCCATGGGCGCTCCCCCCCCCTCCCGGGGGGTTGTTCCATTTTCCCCCCTCAACTCTTGTATACAGAGGCGGCGGCGGCGGCGATATATTTATATAATACAGAGAGATATATATGTATATACACGAACAAACGTCATGTACACTCGTACAATTTGGTAGATAGCTTGCGATATACACGGCAGACGAAACATCGAAATCAGCTGAACGGGTTGTGTACCGGCGAATTACAGTTTAGCCCTCATATCTCGAGCTAGTCAAATACATCAACTATAAGAGCGAGAGAGAGAGAGAAAGATAGCAGAAGGGTTCGCCGAGAACATCGACCAGGAAACCTAAACACTTGCAAACATCTCTTGGGGCGAGCTAGAAATTGGCTTCATTTATACATACATGTACATATATTTAGCGCAATCGCTTTTCTTACACATGCACAGACACACACACCACATCCCGAAATCAGACATTTTCTCGATAGTTTAGATACTCGAATCCATACGATTTCTCATACGCCCCGGATAACTAGAATCAACCCCATTCCATTCTCTATATCACTGTGACAGGAGACTAGCTGATTTAACTAAATCGGTGCGGACATGATGAGCCGCCAAATAAATTTCCAATTAAAACAAGATTTTTCTTGTCCTACGTATATGTTTGTATGAATAAAAAAAAAGGAGCGTTTTACCAATCTTATCGAGCTTGAATCAAATTACTTCTCGAATAAAAATCACGAGATACCGTAAACACAGATATTGTTGCTCATTTTTAAGATGGATGGAAAATCCCATTGATTACAATGGTAACGATTTTCTTTCCACATAAGATACAATTATTTTTCCTTTTTTTTCAGCATTAGTAAATATTAGAATTAGTAGATATGTTCATAGTATAATTAAAAAAAAGCAAGGAAGAGTGAGACGTATATCTATCACGATAATCCCGTTATGAAAGTTAACGCATTTGACCCAAAGTCTCATAAATTCGTGAACGATTGATGACTTTTTCGTATTCATTGAGATTGATCACTAAGCGCCTATATGTTGCTCGGTCTATTTTCATTCTTTGCCAAGAATAATTAGCCAGCGCGGTAGCAAAGGCGTTGATCAAAGAACGGGAAATAATTATTACAATTTGAATAGTGAAAAAGGTATGTGAAAAAAAAACAGCCACGACCACGTCCGCGAGTCTTTTTAACTTTTTTGAAAGAGAAACGAGAGATATGAGATATGCGATAGGTTCTTTATGTATATATACGTGATTTTCGCGGTTAACAGACTATCTCAAAGCTTCTGCTTCCACTCTGATTTCACCTCTGGTAACGAGGAGAAAAACTATTTTATCTGCAATTCTATAATCCAAGGCTCTCTCGTGATGCTGTCCCGGGGGATTGTGCGGTTTAATAGGAAGTCGGGGTTGACGCAGAAAAAGAGAGAGAAATAATGTAGTGAAAGAGCGAAGTAAAAGGGCTGATGGGTTATGAGTGAAGAGAGAAAAAGTGAGGGTGATATAGAACATACACAGTTCCGGGATTCTACGAGACGTCAGTCGGGAGATTTCTGCTCTTATTCTGCGAAACGAGATCCCACGGAAATAGAAACGTGAGGATGCGAAAAACGATTCGGATGAGAGATAGAAATAGACGCAGAGAAAGCGAAAAAATACATCGCGGTATAAAAAGAATCATAATCCTCGTTTCGAGCTATCGCTTCAGTTGTTTCGTGAATATCCATTACTCCCCCTATCTCTACCAAACCCAATCCAACGAACCCGTCGACAACGAGCCTCGGTATTCGAATATGATTTATTAATGCGATATTAGTATTCCGAAATCGAGGGTAAAAAAACTGTTATTAATATCTATAAGATCTTAGTTTTTTATTGCTTTTTGACTTAGGAAGGTTACGCCATTTTTTTGTTGCGATCCGACAGTTGTATCAATGTTTAACGAGTTTTTTCAGCATCCCTACTAATATAACACTTCAAAATTGACCATGGATTCTTGATAAATCTCTAACGAACCCTCTTTACATTCGATAAAAGAAAATCTCAACGTTCTACAGGTACAACATTACGTCGGAATACAAAGTGCCTGGTATAGCATTAATTTGAAGTAGGTGAATGCTTTTAGGGGAAGCAGAAGAAGCACTCAAGTATAATCGAGAGATAATTCGGTACTGCCAAATTTCCCAAATCACCGTCGACCTTTTTGAAACAATTTACCTCAATCTTGATTTTCTTTGTCGCAATAAAATTCATCAGTTCCCGCGCATTTTGAAGAGTCTCCTCTTTCCGCACGAGAGTTTAAAGCTCGCGATGAAAATGGTCTTAAGATTGTAAGCTCTGTATCTTATGGGTAATTGATCGTAACTCGTTCTTTTCTTTTGTCATGAAAACAAATACGCGGCGATGATTAACGAGTAAAAAAGATTTCCCCGAGACTGAGCTATTTACAACGAGAATTTTGCACGAACACAATTTACGTCAAGTTGTGTATTATTTGTACGATGGTATCAAATAAACTTTTCGGGCAAATATCTACGACGTCATAATTTCAGACTACATCTCGCTGAGAGGATCTCGTAGGTATGTATACTTGTACTTTCTGGTAAAGGGGATTGTTCTAATTTACTACCCGGGCGACGTTGAGAGAAGTAAACGCGATGAGGAGGGTGGTTTTCTCTTTTGGGTGGAAAACGTGCGGGTCCTCTGGCAATGGCGTCTTGAACGAGACTCCCTAATCTCTCTCTCTCTTGCTCTTTCTCTTCTCTACCATCGAGAGACTAACGCGAAACTCGACGAGTGTCCTATTCCATTGTTCTCAAACGGGCCCATCTCTGCCTCGTCGTAATGGGTTTGTCTTACTTTCGGGCAAAAGTGGAAAACCCATTTGGCTCGGGGAATTGAAACTTCTTGGGAGTGGAAGCTCCGGAATTGAAGATCGAGCAGGGAACCCCGCTTATTTTCATTTACTATTTCTCTTTCTCTGGTACCTTTTCCCCATATCTCTCTCTCTCTCTCGCTTGTCATTTTCTTTTGCATCCCTTCGAGCTACGTCTATTTATACAAAAATGAATTATTCACGTATGTATATATGCGAGTCAAATTTAGACACCGACGTACAAACGAATAAAATTTATTGACTTACGAAAAAATCTCAAAAATTCGTCCACCTACTTCTACGAGTAATGTTTTTTTTTTACAAACTTCATCAGGACAGAAAACTACATCAGTTTGTCATTTAAAATAACACTCCCGGACTTCCAAGCAAGCACGTAGCAAACAAATGATAATGTATGCGAATATTGAATACATTGCAGATTATCCTTTGGTTAACCATATTCTTGGTCGAAACTCAGCACCAAATTCCACGCCAGTTTGTAGATAAAGGGCAAGGGAATCACAAAGTCGTTAATTCGGAAGTTTCAGCTAAGAAACGTCAATTTGACGTTATTATTGAAAAACACTTTTCCCTAAGTGTTCCAACGATCACGTTTCTGCCTTAAATACGTGAAATGACAATTTGTGGCAATCTATGTTCCTGCCCGATGTATTATCATTGCTATTTAAGTGTCTAACAAAATTGCGACGTAATTACGTGAATAAATACGAAAAATAAACACAAAACCGTTGATAAATTAGTGATCAATTGAGAAATTCATTGAGTGAACGAGCTTGACGATCTGTAACGAGTTTTCGTATCTTCTTCGTTAAATTTCAAGTATCTACTCGGTGAAGAAATCGATATTTATGAGTTTCGAAAGTTTGGCAGGTTTATAGATAATCTTGAGCATCCCAGAAACTGCTAGTCTCCTTGTAACAACTTTGAGAGAAAAGAGGAACCAAGACAGAGTACGGTTATTGGGTAACGTTGTAAAGAGGGATGGACTATACGGAAGCTGTTATACACTGACGCTTTTAATTGACTAGTGCGTGTCTTTCGATGAAAACTCATTAAAGTCTTTATTAGATGAAAGCTGTTACTGCAGTTCCTTAAGCTTTTCCTTGCCAGTATCGGCTATCATAACAATTTCGTTTTTTCGTCCGTAATTAGATGATTTTTACGTTCGAGAAGAGGGGGGAAACTTTTTCTACGAGGGGAGAAATTTTATACGATTTATGTAAACAAATATTTGGCCTACCTCCACCCCCTCTCTTGTACGCTGCGGCGGCGAAATATTTATATAATATAGATATATACAAATATATTTATTCTCCAGCAAAACCACCTGTGTATACTCTCATATATATTTCGCCCCCCTGCGCAATTTCACAGTTTCGATATCCTATTCGATCGGAAATTTTTCGCTGATTACGAATAACGCCGGATACTTGTCGAAAAATCAAAAAATCAATAGGAAAAACGCAAAAATCGAAAAAATCAGTTTTTGGACGACGGTCGGCGAGCTGTTTCCCCGAATGAGACGAAGTAGTATCACGATCGTTCGCCTCACTCGGGGAATCACGCAACTGGACAAAATCAGAGATTCAGTCCGGGATTCCCGTCGGAATTCATTTTATGATCGTTTTGATTCGCCATTATCTCGCCGTTTCATCCCATCTAACCTGACCCAACCTAACCTGAACCAACCCAACCCGAGCCAACCTAACCCACCTCCTCAACTTTTGTAAACGACGGCAGCGGCGGCGGCGGCGATATATTTACCATATATACTATAAATAGATATATATACATTATATATATATTTATATAGGTGTTCATTAAATCAGGGCCAAGTATAAGGTGGTTTATAAGCCGCGCCCTGGGTGTATCATGAACGTCGAGAGTCACGTGGAAAGCCCTAAGGCACTATTACCAATGCTCCACTCGCCCGTAGTTTTCAATATCGTGATCAAGACTCCTTCATCCCTTCGTGTATAATCTCTTTCTTTTTCTCCCTCTCTCTCTCTCTTTCTAAGAGGAGAGAATGAGAACAGCGCGTAACGCTCGCTCGGGTGTTGAAGTTTCATAACTTGTTCCTTCAACTTGTATCGTAGATAATTAATTACTGTACCGGAGAAGGAGAGACTCGATTTCTCGAGTACTTGAACATTCTGGACTGGGAACGCTCAAGTTTGCTTGTATCAGTATTGATGCCCCTATTAAATTGTGTATTAACAGTATGTAATATGAGAGATTCAACGTCAAGTACAGTTTTTTTTTCTTCTTCGATCACGTAAATGTTTGCCATAATTTGCTGGCTGTCATTGTTACTTTGGACGGTCCTGTGTGAATTATTTTAGATTTGTAAACTTGGGGACACAATATTACAACAGCATATCGTAGAACGTTAGAATAAATAACTAAATGTTTAGAATTTTGACGTATTAAAAAAGAAAATCTAACTCTGCGAGTCAGTTTTTGACTCGCCCAGAGTCTTTATCTTTCTTTCGTTTACTAACAGTTCAAAAAACCAAGATTTTTAGATGAAACAAACGGCATTCTCTAAGTATATTCACAAATTTTCCGAAGAAAAACGAAACGTGTCCCTAATCGGGGAAACAGAAGCAAATATGGCGGCGCGCTTGAAAAATTTGATATGTTTAAGTTTTTGACAAGAGGTCACAAAATAACAGATTAGTTTCTTCTCTACTTAACAAATTATTGATAGTTTAGTCGATCGGACATCCGTTACCAATAACAAATCTGCGTTTCTTTTAATGGAAATCTCAAAAAACTAAATCGAACAAATGAAGAAATCTAGAAAAATTACGTTTTGTTTCTAAATTCCGATATATGTTTAAATTTATTCTTTTCGTGAATTAAAAGAACGTTAGCTTTCTAATCAACCGAACCATTCGATTGGCTTCGGGGGAGAAAAAAAACCTTAACATTCTTCTGAAGTCAAAGGAAAATCTCCGCCCTCGCCCGTTCCATTGGGCATCGGAATTGGGAATGAAAGTGAATATGTTATCGGTGAATTTTTCTGATTTCTTTCACGTCGTATCCTTTGTTTTTATTCGAGAGAAAAAATTCAATCTGTCGAAACAAAAGTTACATGGTCGATTCAACGGTGGCTGGCGGACGCTCGATATTACATTTTTTTCGATAAAAATAAAAACTTGGACAGCATAACATGAGGGGGAGGGGGTACGACATCGTATGTTCGTTTTTTTTCTCCTACTTTCCTGTTTCGATATCTCGTAGTATATAAATCTGCATGGAGCGCGTCCTATACCGTTATTTCCGACGAATTTACGTATAACCGTTTTATCCAGACATACGATTTCGAACGAGAGGGTCGCCCGCGAGCGTAAAAGAACGCCAAACTCTATAAATTCTACGCCCTGTGGGGGTTGAGGAAAAAAAAACTTCTTTTTTTTTTCCTTCTCATTCCACAAAACGTGCTTTTTTCATCTCTCCCCGTCGATGAAGCAACTCCGTTAGTGCACAGTATGTATACACGTATAATATACGGGCTATTCCACGCGAAGAGAACCAATTTTTAATCGAGCAAACTTTCGATGCCCCATCTTCGTACGTTGCCTTTGAAAATCTAAAATAAAAATACAAAAACGCAGTATAAAAAGGAAATGGGAGAAAATTTTTTTTGCACGGATTGGAGAAGTCTCTCAACGAAAATTTCGATTCAATCGATAATTGACAGAAAATCTTAACGTTTGGGTAATGAAAAAAAAAAATTTAATCGTCTTGGAAATTTGCGTAACTATAAATACAACTCTTTGTTTTATTCTCTAATGTCTATTTCGTTATTAAATGTTTTTTTTTTCCACCGTACAATTTTCCTACTGGCACAAATTGGGGCCTAGTTACGATAACTAATATCAAAGATTAACGATTATTTACCTTCGGTATTAGTAATTGAAATTAAAATTGCGAATAATGAGTGAATTAAATGAAATGTTAAGAAAGCAAAATTTTCATTTACTTAAATTTTTTAATGTGACTATTCGTTAATTTCGTTATTGAGATGACATGTTGCGAATTCAAGAGCGAACAAAATTGTTTTCGACATAAAAATCGTTGCAATTAACATGGAACGACCTAAACGTGGTATATTCGGATTTTTATCGAAATCATTCGTATAAAGGCACGGAGATACGTCGAATGGACGTACGCTTGGCCCGTTTAGAGATCGAGAGAGTAAGAGAGAGAGAGAGAGAGAGAGACAGAGGAAGAGAATCGTGCGAGGGAGATATGTATCCGAATCGGATTTACCGGACCAGACACATATCGAGAAAGTTTGATTGGATATAGATGTTTCATTTAGATAATGGGCGAGGCCGTTTCTCGGATTCCAGTTCCATAGACGGGCTTTCGTGTTTACGCGAGGATCTCTCACTCTATATATGCATTTATCTGTGTATATATTTATATATATACATGTATATATGTATATTATCGCCACGATTCTCGAGGCAATTCCGCCTTTGCTACAAATCGACAAAGTAAAAGGAGCCAACGATCGTCAGACAAGCCCTCATTCGTAAATACGGAAACAAACTAGAAGGGATGCACGCTCAACAAAGTTTCAATACGGTCGATCAATGACGTAAGAAACTCGGAAATAAAATGACATGAAAAAAAAAAATGACTAATGGTGATTGTCATTTTTTTCCGGAGTCTATTTTTTTATTTATGTTATTTAACAACTTTTTTTCTCTAGTTACTTTTTTCGAAGCAATTAATTTAGTAAAAACAGTAATTTTTTCGACGAAAGTTGTTCCGGAAAGGAATTTCATGTAATAAGAGAAACCAAATATTTCCTGATAAGGGGGATGACGATTCCCCGTGAGAACGAGGAGGGACGCGAGCTCATATTTTTACCTTTCTAATTACGGGCCTTCATTATCACTGACAATTACTCATTATTAAAGCGAACCCACCTCAATTAACTCGTATAAACTTGGACACGTTTCAAACGAATCTCATTTTCCGTGCACCCGAAAAACTCCATGGCGTCTCGTTAACTTTTCCCTAATTTTCTGATTCTCATTACTTTTACAGACGGACATTTCACAAATTCCATAATTCTTCTCGCGTGAAAGAAAAATTTGCCCTCTCACTGATATGCCATTCGAATGAGTATTTCGAAAAAATAAACGTACGATTTTAAATTTGCAATTCTACCAGAAATTACGGACAATTTAATTCGTCAATGTGACAATTTTCACAGTTTAATTCCCCAATTGCAAAGAAAAAAACAGTAACGGACATTCTAACAATATTGAGGAAAATTTTCTTTGGCACGGGTTCTACTAAATCACGATAGAAAAAAAAAAAGATCTACGTTCGTTGATGAAAACAAATGGTTCATGAAAGAAAATCCTCTAGAGCAATTTCTGCATGTCATATTTTTTCGCGTTTTATTAAACGAGAGAAAAATTGCTGTTCGGAGCTTTGGAGAATTTGAATGAATTCTCGAAAACCGAAAAATGCAATAAAAAGTATCAAAAAAGGAAAATGAATTTCCGGAGAAATTATACAATTTATGAAAAAATTAAGGAAAACGTAGTCTCCAAAATTTCCAATATCAACAAAAATACTTCGACCAATTGTACGATATTAATTCTAATCATTTTTCTAATTGAAAAGATAAACTAAATTATCTAAAAAAAAGTTTTAGGAAATAATTTTTTTACAACTACAAAATAGAGTAGAATAAATGAGAAATGAATCGAATAATTTAGCAAATTCATTTATAATTTCAATTACACCCTGAGAAACTCGTCGGTACGAGGACTTTTCTACATAACCATTCGTATCGTTAAATGCGCGCATATAGTTTCAATTTGATTGTAATCCCATTGATTGTCGAAGCCCATTGGTTTCTCCTCATGGAACGGAGCTTTACGAACGAGTAAATTTATGCCGTCCATAGAGTGAGAATGCTATGGTCGTTATGTCGGTACGATTGTTACGATTCGCGTTTCTGGCAATTGGAAATTCTCGTGGAAAACGAGAGGTGCCCCAAAAGGTATAACACGTTTCGTCGTCTCGAAGCTGTAGGAATACGTGGAGTAATAATAGTAAGGACGAGGTGAACAGAGCGTTGAGATGCGAGTATACCGATCAAGGCACGTACGCCAGAACGCCTCACTAACATCGTAGACAACTCCTCGTTGCATCGCTCTCTCTCTCTCTCTCTCTCTCTCTTTCTCTCTACTCCTTCTTGTGTCTGACAACGTATATCTCCATATAGAATAGTTAACCAGAGCCATCCCTTCGTACGCTTCGTACCTCTCTATATTCTCATACCCTTATACGCGTAAAATTGAATTGTGCAGTTTCGAGTCTCTCTCTCTCTCTCTCTCTCTCAGTCGCCCAAGGGTGGCGCATCCCTTTCGTATATACGCTATATCTATGGCCCTCCTCGTGTTATCACCCACCAACATTCCAAATTCGATAATGCTAACGCTCGACGCACCGAAGCTTTCGCTTCGTATTGTTTCCCGTCTGAGAGCTCACGAACGTTGTTGTCGAGTGTTGTAAATGCCATTATAATTATGGTGTATGTATCTTTGAAAAGACAAAGAGTCAAAAGTTTCGTTGTTATGCAGTTTGATCATTGTGCTGTTTCGTCATTGTCGTCGCTGAGTATGACTATATTTATACTCCACCTGTAAAAAACAAAAATGAGTGTCTATAAGTCATGTGCATCTTTGTTTTAATCGAAAATTATTTATGAGATTATTTATCAGTTGTAGCGTCCATGAATTGCTGGAACTATTGGGAAGATCAGCCTCAGGTAGGGTACGTTCTTGAGGGAATGTTTCTAGTTGGATATCTTCCCGTGTATTTGTAAAATTGGTTTTAGGGCAGGAGCAAGCGTAGAAGCCAAATTATAAACTTATCGCATATTTTCTAATTTTTTCCCCTTGCAGAATAATACAACTTGCAGAAGCTTAGGTGTGGCAAATTTTTTTTACACACCTCATTAGAAATAACTCCATGGTTATATTAAATAATAATTGTGCTCTATCCAAGAATTTCAATACTCGAATATCATGAAATTCGTCCGCTGTGTATATCCGCTATGACGAAACAAAAGTTTTTTCATTACTAATATGCAAACCTTAAACTCTTCCTATTTCTTTTCTTAATTAAATTATCAGTATTGGATTTTTTGCAAACCTTTTCTTTACATCTAATTGTATTATTTGTTCAAAAGGTTTCACAAAAACTTTTTTGTTCACAAACAATATACGAAAGGTGTTTCACGACTTTTCTATTTTGTAATTCTCAAACATAGTGGTTTTTGGAAAGTCTAATATAAAGCACGTCGATATACATAAGTAGTAAAATGAAATTAAAATTAATTCAGCTTGTGAGAGCTACTGTCTGCCTTCGATGACGAACCGCAGTCAAAGAAAAAACGGTTTTTTCAACGACCCTGGTATACAAGTAACCAGAATAGATAATTCAAGTAAATGTCACGCTCGCACGTGGCCTAATACATGTTTTGCACAAGTACCATTGTCCAGTAAAAAGTGATGAGACGCCGTTTCCAGCGAAGCTCCGACTGTCAATCTCATTCCTGTCAATCTCAGACTTCTACAGCAAGTTCCTCGGAGTTTTGGACACTCGTGACGGTAAAAAAATTCGCACGATAACCTGCTAATACATGAGATATTTAATTGTCATATACGAGTCATTTGAGAACAACAATTATCGCAGAGAACTTTCATACCCACATGCCTTAAGCACTAGAGATACTTGTTTTTCGGTTTTTTCCAGCACTGAATACACTTTTCAACATCTCTAACTGACAATAATTTAACGGCGAAAAAAAATCAACTTGCCCCTAAAATGGCGTTTGATGAACTACAATGAACGACTTCGCTGTACGCACTATGGAACAATGGGACTGATATTGAGATGGAGACGCGAGCGCCCCCACAGCCGAACAAACTTTTCTCGTCGCATGCACACACGTTGAACTCTTTTTTCTTCTTTTTTCTCAGAAACTTTTTTACACAATATCAGCGTATCAAAAGTATCTGCGACAAACGAAAACACTTCAATGTGCATGTACCAACGAATGAGGTTTATATTTGAAGAAAAAAAACTGTGAATTACGACAAAGAACGGCGAATATTCAAAAACGACGAATTTTTTGGGTATGATACAAGGAACACGACACGACTACTGGTAGACTTTTTTTTTTTTTTTTGTAAAATCACGCGATCGGCAATACTTTTATATTTTGTCTACGTGACGATGCCGCAAAAGTTCCTTTTTCTTCACTTGGCTGAGGTGTGAGGTCTTCGGGGAAAATACAGTGGATACTTCGAGTGAAGATGTTGTTTTGTTTTTTTTTTTCTTCGAAAATAGTCTTGTACTTCTTACGCTACTGCGGGGCACCTGTGACGTGCTGCGATCTGTCGTGAGTCTAACACAGCTAGTAGTGCATTCGAACTTTTGCTAGTGATGCGTGGCGCCGTTAGATGACGATAACTGCCAAACGGTCAAACGACAAGAAAGAGACACAGAACGCAGTACGCTGGCTAACGGACAACGACGAAATGACGTTGTTAAATCGTTCATCGAAATCTATCGTGATTCTCATCGAGTTACAAACGATTTGACGATGTTCAGCGCGATAATTAATCCCCATCCCCATCGGGAAGAACTGTGCAAACATAACTGGAAGCGGTAAGAAGAAGAAAAACAATTTCACATTTCTTATACCGAAAATTACGACAATGAAATGTACATTTCCCTCATGGCTTTTTTTCAATTTTCCATTTATATCTGTGTATAAAAATATGTATAGATACACGACAGCAGTGGACAAGTGGTCGGTGTGCGGTTACGGCGATGTCTCATGTTAAGCAGTATTGGCCGCGGTCAGTACTGGAATAGGTGACCACTAGCCGTGCACTGGCTTGCAGGCCGACTACTGAGCGGGAGGCAGTTTTCCTGAGTTTTTGGTGGCTATACAACTGAAACACTCACTCGGAACAAAAAGCCGTCTGTATCGACACAGGTTTTCCGCAGTTTCCCTGTGTCCATGGCAAATGCCATGCAGTGGAGCTAAGACGTCTGCGGACGCAATGGAAGTTAGGTTAACTTAATGCAGTGCGGGTAGGGAGTGATAGGGGAAAATGAAAAAAATAGAATTCGAAAGGATCATACGTAAAAATCCGAAAGGGTATACGTTGGAACACACAATAATAAAAAATTAAAAAAAAATTGATATACATACTTGGGCGATTTTTTTTTTCGACTTTTTTTTTTTTCTCAGTCCCCACCTGAAATTTTGTTGGATATGTCGAAAAACAAATTCCGTGAAAGTTACAGCCCTTAATATTAATTCTAAGTGCTTTCCCTTAGCGTGAAAAGATTTTCCATCTAAAATACATGTAAATCGAATTTTTTTTTTTTCTTCAAAATTCTATAACTCAGCCGCATTTTATTCTATCATATTGTTCTTGGTTTCGATTTACTCAGAATAGAACAATCTAAAAAAGTGCCTTTTGCGGCGAAAGTGTAAATTGTACTGGTGAGTTGGTACGGGTCACTGAAGTTGATTTTTACTCAAAATTCTCGTTTTTTTGCTGTTATCTCCGAAACAATTAACTTTACGAAAAAAATGTAAACGAAAAATTTGTTGGAAATTTAATTTCCTACAAAAAAGGACCTATCGACTCAATTGCTTAGATTAATATTTCTTGAGATATTGAACTTTATTTTTTTTTTTTTTTTTTATTATTCAATATTTCATATTTTATAAATTTTATACTACTCATAAGTTACAGTTCAATATCTCAAGAAATATTAATCTAAGCAATTGGGTCGATAGGACCTTTTTTGTAGGAAATTAAATTTCCAACAAATTTTTCTTTTACATTTTTTTCGTAAAGTTAATTGTTTCGGAGATAACAGCAAAAAGACGAGAATTTTGAGTAAAAATCAACTTCAGTGACCCGTACGAACTCACCAGTACAATTTACACTTTCGCCGCAAAAGGCACTTTTTTAGATTGTTTTATTTTGAGTAAATCGAAACCAAGAACAATATGATAGCATAAAATGCGGCTGAGTTATAGAAATTTGAAAAAAAAAATTCGATTTACGTGTATTTTAGATGGAAAATCTTCTCACGCTAAGGGAAAGTATTTAGAATTAATATTAAGGGCTGTAACTTTCAGGGAATTTCTTTTTCGACATATCCAACAAAATTTCGGGTGGGGGCTGAAAAAAAATAGTCGAAAAAAAAAAATCGCCCTAATACATGCATACATGATGGATGATGGAAAGTGATGCGAGTAATTTCCATAAGTGAGTCCAAACGCTTTCTTTTTCCGTTATTGTTTTGTTAGTAAAAAATACAGTGTACAATTTCGCCGCGCTATTTTTCTGTTAGTGCCGCGCGCATTATATTGTGACGTCATTTCCGTCTTCACCGCGTGGCCATGTTTAATTTCGCCGCGCTATTTTTCTGTTAGTGCGCGCGCATCTTATTGTCGACGTCATTTCCGTCTTCTTCACCGGGCTGTGAGGCTTTGTAGTGTACGTACACTGACGCCATTTTGCATTAGTGCGTCAGCATGATTGTGTAAAACACGCATTCTCAATAGTTCCTTCTTGTAGACTCGTAGACCGTTATTTTAAACACCGAGTAAAGTGAATGTAGTGTCAAGTGTTGAATTAATATCGCGAAGAGCAAAATTGACAGGAATTGATTGTCAAGAATCCACGGTATCGAGGGACACAATCAAAGGTCAAATGCACAATGAAGCGCGTCTTTGCTGCAAAATTCTTTGGAACGCTCTCACTTCGGACACGGAACCGTATCGAAACGATAAAATGTGAGTGGATTCATTGCTATTGCAATTTCTCGCTTTATATATTTATCGCCATAGAATTATATTTGAAATTTGAAATTTCGACATTGTTAGGTTTCCGAAAAGGTGGGCAAACAATGATTTTTTTTTTTTTTTCAATGTTTCAATACCCTATTCGATCGGAAATTTTCCACTGATTACGAATAACACCGTGTTTTCGTCGATAACTCAAAAAATCAATGGGAGACACGCGAAAATCGAAAAAAATCACTTTTTGGACGATTTTCAATGAAATTTCAAGTTTCTCAAAGAAATGGCTACTGAATTAGTAATCACCGAGTCAAAATACATCGATATAGCGTCCTAAAAGAAAATTCAAATTTTTTTTGCATTTCGGCCAAACAGAAGTGGCTTCACTAAAAATCGCTGTAACGTTGCTTCCCGATGAAGTTGAAACCCCACCCTGTGCTCATTCTTTTTGTAACTGTTCAACCTTTAAAATGCCGCTTCGTTTATTGAGCTACGATTTTTTTTTCGTTTTTTCATAGATTTTCAAAGTCGGACTATCAATTTTTGCTAATGTTTCCATACACACCCCTTCTCATTTTTTTCGCTGATTTTCAACGTGCAACGGCTACAATAATTGAGATATCGCGATGATCCAAAATGCATTCTCTAAGTCTACTCGAAACGTTTTGAAAACGCCCGTGAAAACCCAAAATCGATGAAACGGGAGCCAAGTCATGACCATTTGAAATTTCGACAAATGCTAAACAATTTTTGTCGTGTGGCTATCCGTAGGAATGGGAAAATTCATAAGAACGTGGGGAGAATGCAGCATACACGTACACGCGCCTCTAAGCTAGTATTATCAGTGTACGCCGTGTGTTCGCCTGTTGAACCATAAAAGCCGAAAGACCCCGGGGATGAAGGAGCACACGCACTCGCGCGGTTTATTTCGCGCACACAATCACAAACGCAAGTGCCGTCCTCTGTCCAGTGATAAAGTATGACTACGTGCCTGGCGGCGGGGTGGAGAGGGGGATGAAAAGAGAGAGACTTGCCGAGCTTGTTTTACATATCGTTCTGTGCGGGGATACAATCCGCGTGGATTCACGTGGAGCTGTAACTCGACCGCCTCCGCAACTCGCTCGTTCCCTCGCCCTTTCTTTATACCGAGAGACTATATAAGATGGCATACACATACATTGACTCCGGGGACACATATCGAGAGAAAGAGAAAACAATGAGACAACGAGCCCTCGTTGCTGTCGCTGTTCCTCGTTGGTACTTGTTACTCTTGTTTTCATTCGTTTCTTCTTCTTTTTTTTACGTATATACACATAATATATGGGTTTTTTACCACATAAACATATAGGCTATTACGCGTCAATGCGACGGGTCTTAGACCATCAATTTTTTTTTTTTTTCATTCGATTCATAATTTTTTATATCTTTCATCTCCAGCACAGTTCATTTTTGACTCACGAAGTTTTCAGTCGGACTCGTGATTTTTCTGAAATTAATGTTTTTTTTCGAACGGTTGATCTCCATTAAATTATAAATCGCATCGGGAAAAAGTGATCCATACGCATTAAATCGTCTTAGAACGGACATGTCGATAGAACAAACGAAAAAAATGTTACGTTAAAATAACTCTTATCAATGTCAAAGTGGAAAGTCCGGTTTTTCGAGTCAAATGGAATTTAAACAAAAATGACAATAATTGTGAATGGTAAATCGAACGTTTCGAGGACTACCAATAGAAAACGTGGATCGAACAAAAAGTTATTAGGCGTTTTGGAGGTTGTTCAAGTTAGCACGAAATGTCCCGTATGTGTAATATGCCGTACGAGCTTGAAAAGGGGACGAGAAAAGTGAGAGAGGATCGAGGCACGAGCAATCACATATGGTTATGAGGAGGAGTTATGTTAATGCCGATGCGGCGAGAGGTTCAAAAAGAGCGAGAGACACAGAGAGAGACGAAGAAAAATACGTGTTCGACGTGTGCCCTCTGTGAGAGAGCCGAACAGCGCTCGTGCTCGTATTTTCCTTTGGACTCTATCGTCTTTTTTTCTTTTTTTTTTGCTCTGTATACTGCGACGCGTCGAATTCAATGTGCCTTTGCCGATTGGTCTCGTTATATAACGAGCGAATACTCGAGCATCGGAAAAGCGGCACCGTCCACGAGAGAGGGAGCCTGTCGAAAAGCAAAAGTACAGAGGAGCTCTCTTTTCGGTTCTCCGAATGATGTATCGCTCTGTCAATGCGAATATTATGTGCGCTCGGTCGGTAAGTTCTGCAGAGGGAGGAATAGATGGTTCGGTACTCACGGGATTAAAAAGTGCAAAATTTTTCGTTTCGGTAATTAGGAATTTTTTATATGCCACGTTATTTTATTTTTAAATGAAGGATCGAACATTATCGGTCAACAAAGTTCGTACGACGGCGCATATCAAACGGGCTAATTTATCCATAAGCCCGTTTACTCGTGGAAACAAAAAATTGGCAATATTTTTAGTAACAAAAAAAAATTAAAATTCTCCTGCTTAGCTTTTTGCATTTATATTTCGTTACGTTTGTCGTATAAATGAAATAGATTTCTAACTATATTCGGCACATGTAATGAAATTTAATCGGCAAACGCTATGCGGGACTTTTTTTTTTCTCAAACACTGGATTATCATCAGAATAATTTCAAATTTTTTTTCCGTCGTTAATAATTTTTAACGAACCGATAACAGTCGAGGCTCGGTAGGTGCGCGGCTCTGGTGGTCATTACTTGGATGGGTGACCCCTTAGGCCGTGCACTGGCTGGCGCCCTGCCTGTTTAGCCAGAGGCAGTTTTCTTGACTCTGTATTGCCGCAAATACAAATGAAACTCCGTGAAAACATAGCCGTCTGTATCAACACGGGTTTTCCGCAGTTTCCCTGCGTCCATGGCAAATGCGATACAGAGTAGCTAAAAACGTCTGCGGACGCAATGGACGTTAGTTTACCGAAGGGTTAGGGAATAGCAGGGGGAAAAATGTAAAAAATGGAATTGGGAAGGTTCAAATGTGAAAAACCCGAATGTGTATCTTCATTAAAACGAAAAAGAACAAAAAGAAAGTTTTGACGAACAATAAAGATTTACATATGCTAATCGAAAATTATTCAACGAGAAAAAATGTCTGAAATCATTTTGATTATTCTTCGGTGTTTGGATAAAAAAAAATTCTTGATTTTCCTGCATTACATTTCCTTACATTTTCTGGACGTCGATGTAACGAAATTTTTTTAAAACTATTACCAGCATTTGCGACCAATTTCATTTCGCAAATAATCAAAATCCATGCTCGGTTAAAATTAATCCATAAAGAAAATTTTCTTTCAAACTATTCTCCTTACTGAATGATTTGTTACTAATTTGATCTTCATTAAAAAATAAAATTGCTTTAGGTTTTTAAATTTTTTGCGATAAATCGTATTTTTGTTCATTGACTGTGATTCGCGGTGATGATGCATTATTTGATCAAACATTGAATTTAATTGAAATGGACAATATCTTGGGAAAATTGACGAGTGAGCATTGCAAATTTTTTTTGGAATATACACATTTTCGTATGTGTGTTCTACTTTGAAATATCGCGGTATTACGTTTGTCGGAATATTCACGCGTTTCTCGTTGTGGCCGATGGTGCGTCGGGGGGAGGGGAATTGTTACTCGCGATATCCGTAGATACGATCTGGTCTTAAATCACGTTGAGAAGCCCACAGTGGCGGCAAAATAATCGCGCATTGCGTAGAAACGATGCAAATTCACAATGAAGCAACTCATCAGATGTTAACATCTCGTGAATCATCCTAGTACTCTTTCTCGCACTCCCTCGCCATTATATATCTCTAAAACTATGGCAACACGTGGCTTTTTGCCCGTTGCTTCTCTTCCGCTCACACTTACTCTCTCGATCCCTTTTATCACAAAATCCCATACCACTTTGCTGCTTGTCCGCGATCCTTTTACACACCAGAATATACTCGAGCAAAATATCCTTTTCATACTTGCACATTCGTCGTTGAATAGACGTGCCATTTGCCAAAAATGCAAATTCTATGAGAGTAAAAAATTATGCGACGTGTGTGCATGGCCAAAGCAGATTTATCCTGAATTCGGTGAGAGATAAATACACGTCCGGTGGCAAGTTAAAAAATAAAATGGTTGATCCATTGCTTCCTTGTGATTCGTCATCCTTCAATAAAAAGCTTTCTTTACGAGCAAGCGCATCTTTTCTTTTTTTTTCGCTTTCTCGTAAAGAAAATTTCACGAGCAAAGGAATATTGAAACGAGAAGATATGAAAAAACTCTCTAATTTAGCAGACGTGAAAACAGAGAAAACTTTTTATTGAGTGGGAAGCACCGCGATTAAAACTCGGATAAACGTATCTTTTTATTTTATGATAAAAAAAAACGATCGCGTGTAAAAAAATTTAGGCGGGTATATGAAAATTTGCAGAGTTTGATTTTTTAAGTATTTTCTTATTTTGAAAAAAATATCAAACTATAGAAGTATTTTCAACGGTGAAAAAATTCCGTAAAAATGACCAAAAGGATTTTCCATATCTATGAAAAAAAAAAACAACAACAACAGCAATTAAAAATATTTTTTTCCGGGATGAGAATGCAACGAAAAAGTTTCAAGCTATAAATGCTGTAGTAAGTACTGCTACAGAATTACGCTGTTATAACGAGAATATTAAAGCTGTCCGCAGCTACATACCGATCCTTTTCTCATAATCCCTCGCCATATCGACCGAGCGATTATTAGAATAATTAAAATATTCCCGGGTTAATTAACCTCGCGAATACTTCACCGGCCAATACAACTTCATCCAACAACGATTCTGACGTCTTGCATAAAGTACGATTATTTCTTTATCCATCGAAGTGCCCGCGAAACTCTTCACGATTATGAAAGTTACGGAGTTAATTTATTCAGCTTTTATGCAATAAAAAATTTCGAGTTACAAACATAAATACATATATATATATATTGTTCGTAACGTGATTTTTTCGAGAGAAAACTCGGCTCGAGCGATTGTATTCCCGTGTGCGCCGTGAGAGGACCCTCGCGAGCGTGGTATGCAAAAAAGAAGAAAACGCGTAAAAGCGATCGCTGCAAAGAGAAAAGCCGGCGAAACGAGAGAGGGCCCCGATGTACGTAAGCGGGGGAAAGATGGGTAATTGAATCGAAAAGTTACGATGACCGGTCCTCCCGAGCAGCGAGACCAACTCGTGAAATCTCCGGTGTAATTACCATGATGGTATAGAAACACATCGCGATTGCCATTGCTATTATACTCTGCAATGCTTTGGCTTTCATTCTCTCTCGTTCCCACATCCTCCCCCTCCCCCATGTCGCTCTCGCTCTCTTTCTCATTAAACTCTCGCTCTTTCGTCCACCCTTTATACCGTTTGCCTACGCATTTGTGCAAACAGATAGCACGCCGAGATACGCCATATTTATGCCATCTAGATCTCGGCAATACCTACATATCGAATATATACCTATATATTTGCTGTTTACGTATATTTATACACATATATGGATATATATATGTGGGAGAGACTCCCCTCGCAAACCTCGCGCGATACGACCACCTAGCTAGATAAATTTATGACCACACCGATGTGCTATTACATTCGATACCTCGCGAAAGTCGTCAGAATGTCCGGCGGAGATGGGCACTTCTCGTTACTTTTTGAAAAAATAAGCATTTATCACTTGTTTCTGTTTTGCTATAATTTTTTTTATATTTTTTATTATTCATTACTTTATACGAATGTTTTGTTTCATTTTCGAAGTACACTGTGACGCCAGGGACGCCAGGACCATCGTTCTTATTTCTCATAAAAACAATGTATGAATGGTGGATTTTAACATTTATTGATGCGAAATTCGTGCAGACCAGTGACGGTGTACCTTGAAGAGTCTAAAAGTAAAAAAAAAAATTAAAAAAGTTCCAATCTAAAAAAATTACAAAAAGTTTGAGTTTTTTAAAAAGAAGAAAATATTTGTCTTATTCTCAGTCGACATTATTGCTTATCTACAGTTTGGGACAATTATGTTTTCGACAAATATCACGATCTTTTGAGTAAAATTAAAGATGACTTGAAAAAAGAATTTTTCATCGTACTCATCCCTTCGAGAACATGTTAACGTAACTTTTCAGCATAAATTTTCCAATTTGTGGGAATTGAAAAATTTTTAATTATTAACAAGTTTTTTGGAAAACTCAGGGAAAACATTTTACCGTAATTCTCAGTGATTGCAAAACAATTTGTTGACGTGATTTTTTTTAACTTTTATGAAAATTGAACGAGACAAAGCTTTTTTTCTTGTTTGCTTTTTTGAGAATTATTTGTAAGGTACTCTTTTCGTTACAATTTCTCGGATTATCAAAACGTCTGTCTGATCGTACTTACGTTGAGAACAGGTTATAGCGAGAGTAGAACACATTATGCTGTTCTCTCGTAATAGAGAGAAGGAGACGGAGGAGCTATTCATCAGATGGATAGATGGATTTGGATTATCAATCAAGCGTGCCTGGCAGTAGCATTATAGGTTCACGACTGCTAATCAACGGGTTAGACATGGTATAGGGACGACGGAGTAACGTGATTATAATGCGATCCTTCAAATCCTTCGAGGGACGTACTGAGCGGGCAGAGAGAGAGAGAGAGAGCTTACGATATTCAACATCGGAGTTGTCGATATATATATATACATATAAATTTATAGGCTCGCGATATATAAATATAGGCTAGCATTTCTCTCGGGCCTCCGTTCCATTACCAATGTCGGCAAATGGCACAAATACTAAACGCATTCGCGTGTTACCCATCAATCACGCGATATACGAATATATATATTTTTTTTTTACGTTCATCACCATCGCGTGCCACCGGTGATTTCTTTGCATTAGCAAAACGATGCTCTATTTTTCATCAATTCTCTATTGTTTGCACGTTATAAATATTCCTGAACGAACTTTTTTTTCCTGCCCCTTCGTATATCTACACGTAAACAACTTATCTCGACTGTTGATCCGAACGGTATGAGTGAAGCAAAAATCTCGTCCTCTCAATATATTACGGAATTTATTCCATCAATTAAACGGTTTTTTTTGGTAAATATGGAGCAAAGCGGACCCACTTCCGATGACCTTTGGCATAGTCCCATTCGACGCATTTTTGCACGAGAAACAACTTTTTCCTCTGACAAAATTGGGGATCGTTATTTATTTAAAAGTTATTAACAAATAAAGTTAATAATTCATATAGCTATTTTCCTCATACCAGTCAGTCCTAATCATTTTGCCCTTCACATGTGTTGTTAAGAATACCCCCATGAGTAACATACAAAAAGTTTTATCCGTCGCTCATTGTTTGTTAAAAAATTATTACTAAAAATTATTGTTAAAAGTGTACTGTTCGCCACTAGTAAAAGTATCTCATGTTCGATTTATGAAACTTTTTTTGTTAATAATTTTTTAACAAACAATGAGCAACGGATAAAACTTTTTGTATGTTACTTAGGCGGTTATTCTTAACAACGTATGTGAAGGACAAGATACTTGGAACTGACATATAAGGAAAATAGCTTTATGAATTATAAACTTTATTTGTTGATAACTTTTAAATAAATGACGGCCCCCAATTTTGTCAGAGAAAAAAGTTGTTCAGGAAGACTCCCTTGATATCATATATGAAGGACAAGGTCATCGGAAGTGGGTCCCCTTTGCTCCATATTTACCGTTTTTTTTTAATGTACTCAATTCCTTTAAAAGATACGGAGTTAATCATTGATTTTGACAATAACGGTTAACGTTAAAAGATTTTTTCCAGTTCGCCAACTTGTTGCAAAGTTTACTTATCAACTGGACGTCGATTTAATCATCTTTATTCATTCGCGATACTCTCCTTATTGTTAATGAATTTTCATGCGAACAAAATTAAAATATACTAAAGTTGGGAAAAAAAACGTATAGAAGCAAGATGGTATTTGCTGGATCGTTTATAAAAGTGAAAAACTACTTTTACCTTGATTTATGAGTTAAACATTTTTTAATTTATATATTTTGCCCAATAGTGACCGGGACTACATAATTTCGCGCATTTCCTCAAATTTCCCAGCGCTTTTCCTCCGAGATTCGATACGTTTTCGTAGTCATACCTCGCTGCTCTGGCAAGAAGCTGAATATCGAATGGACTGTCAGCTTCAATCTCATGAGTGCATGTTCACGATAGAGTTTTGTATAAACATACATATATCTAAAAAGATCCTCTCTATCGACATGAATTCCAACTTAGCTGGGCTTTCAAGTGCGCTCAGTTTTACGAGAAGAGCCGTGCACAAGATGCTTAAAACAAAGACGGAAAAAAAACGGACAAAATAAAAAGTTTGTTCCACAAAGTGCATACGCACATAGCCGCGTTGAACTTTCGTACATCTACATGTTCGAGATTTGTTTCAACACTATTTCACCTCTCCGTTTCCTATATTCCGCCATTCGACAGATTTGTATATTTCACATCTAGCAGAGGATATACGAAGCTCGAAAAAAAAAAAACAAAAACATTTATTCAAATAAAACATTATCCATTCAGGACAAGTACATTTTCCTTAATTAAAAAGAAATTTATTCGAGCATTATCGTTTCCGGAAATGTACTGAATTCGTTTTTATCATATTGGATTTATGACGACTTATATGTATGACGTGAATACTGAAAATTAATTTTACAAATTTTACAACGGAAACGTATGTTAATTCACTTCAACCTAGTTGGTTATTGTATTGTTATTTGACTTTTATATCACGACACAATCTCAGTAAGCCCGAATGAACAAAATTCGAAAAGTCATAGTGTGTAAATCGGTATAAATGACATTTACACACACATGAACTTTGTCAACAATTTTTTTGCTTTTGCGACCCCGAGAATTCGGCATTTGGAAAGGCTCCAATAAAAATTAAAAGATTAGTAAAAAGCACAGCATCGACCGCACATTCGAGACTGGCGAGATATCTCTACCATCCACTTTTACAACTGCTCCCATATACCGCTATGTCCACAACAGCGAATTTTTTCACATTCACTGCTTGTAAAAAGAAGAAAAAAAACTCGTACGAAAGAGAGCTTCAATAGCCTTGGGGAATTGGTTTGGATTACCACTCGATGAACGAATCATCTGCATCTCAATCCGAGCTTTCTTCTCCCTTTCTCCAATCCGACCTACATACACAATTCTGTCCTACTATAATACTACCTTACTATCGTCGTACAAAGTCGAGGGTGTACAACAGGAAGGTACGAAGGAAATTTTCAAGATGAGGCCGCGTGGTTCATTGTGGCGTTGGGCTTTCAATGTGAATTCAGCATCTCTCCTCCTATCTCTCTTTATCCCACTCTCCCGTGGACTCCATCACCTACTCGTCTCGTCTCGCTGTGTAAATGGAAATGGATGGAGATTGAATTCGTCGAAGTATAGTAAAAGGGACCACGGACGGGGGTTCGAGAGCGCGAGAGAGATAGAGAGCGAAGCTTCGGGACGTGAGAAAAGGGATGGAATAATAATGCTGCGTGAAAAGAGGGATGGGAATAGCTCGAGAAACGGGAATGAAAAAAAATAAAAATAAAACGAGAAAAGAGGATGAAAAAGAAGGGGACGATAAGAGGGGATGTAAAAAAAGACGCGCGAGAGTTGGCCATAAGAGCGAGGAAAATGAAAAATCGCTGGGCGGGAAAGAAATGAAAAAAAAGTGCAAGGGAAGGGATGGAAATGTGAGAGAAGAGGGAATGGGAAAGGTTGAGGAAAGACACGGGAAAAAGGAGGATAGAAATTCGAGAGAAAAGGGATGAAAATGGAAGAGAAACTTCGAAGAAAGGGTCAGTAAAGTCGTTGTATATATATAGTATATAATATAGGGAAAATTCAACACTTTCTCGGGAGATGAGAGCGTTGAAACATCGAGAGAGAGAGAGAGAGAGAGAGAGAGAGAGAGAGAGAGAGAGAGAAAGAGAAAGAGAAAGAGAAAGAGAAAGAGACTCCCGAGCCCCCAAGAGGAAAACCCTCTCGACAGGCTGCGTCCCAGCCGGCTGAGCGTTTTCGCCTTTTCTCACCAGGCACGACGCGGTCTCCAATTTGCTCCTATTCACGATTAGAAAGCGTTAGATTGCCGAGAAGGGACCACGGGTATGAAGAGATAAAGCGGGAATACGGACAGGATGAATGTGGGAAGATGTGAGAGAGATGGAGAATTCAAGAGAGGGAAAGTAGAGAGAAATAGCGAGATTTGATAGACGCCATTTTCCCAGAAGGTACAAAGTTCCATAGAACCTCCTTTTCCCGTGTCCTTTACCTCATGGGTCTTCTTGTGTAACGTATTCAACGAGAATCCTCCGCAAGCTTTCTCACTTTATCTCTTCATCGTTGCTCTGTACTTCGCAAAAGCTCCCTCCCATACTTTCGCGGGGCGGCCAACAGAGCTCCGCTACCTTCTCTAGTTTCCTTTTTCCTTTATCCTTCTTCCTCGTTCTCTTTTCTTCTCTGCTTCTATGGCTTCTGTCGTGGACGCTTACGTGGCACTATTTGCACTTTTCAATCTGCTGAACTGTGCCACAAGCAGCGGAATCTCTCTCGCGGCCGCTTCACTATGGGCAAGAGGTACAAACTTCTCTTTTTCTCTCTCGTTGGAACGTTTTTTTTTTTTTTTTTTTCTACCACGAACCAAACGAAGTACAGAGAGAGTCGACACACGGTAAACAGGATATTCGGATGTGCATTTAGAAGAGCTCGAGAGCAGAGGACACTTTCGCGTAACGCGAACACACACACATACATACACACAGTTACCGTAGCTCGAAAAAAGAGTTTTGGTAGGACGTTGCCCAGAGTTTTCCTTCGGGTCGACGAAGCACTCTTTCTCTGTCTCTGTTTCCTCGACGAATGCGCCAACGTCATATTTTTACATGTTAATACAGCTTACAGAACTGCGAGTTCGTACAACTCTATCTATTTTTTTTTTTTTTTTATCTTTCTCGTAAGTTGAATCCTTGTTTTGAGCTCTTTCATCCTGTTGTCATTTTTTTTCATCTCTCATCCTGAATACACCCGAAGTGAATTCCCAGTTCGCGAAGAGCCCGACAAACCCGAAGGAGACAATCTTTTTTAAATAAATCCAACGTCGGTACAGTACACACCACGACATTGAATAAACAGGAACTCTAAAGACGATTTTAATACTGCGGTACGGAGTTATTTAAGCAAGATTTTAATAATTGTCCTCTCACAACCAAGTTTCTGTCGCTTACAAGAGCTTTTCCTGCAATTCATAATTTCATTCAAATAATGTCAACTGTACACTTTTAGTATTAAAATGACAATACGAATTGTGTACGTTTCTCGAGGAAAAATAACACAATCGTTCTCAAGTACGTCAGAATTTGCTGACGCAATCCGTTAACATGGGTTAACCAGTAGCATACATTGAAATTTATTTATTTCGGTCAAACTTTGTTATATAGTAAACGTTTTAATTTAGCTGTATGGAAAAAAATGTTTTATTTTTTTACTTTTGAAATATAAAATCATAACGAAAATCCCAAACGGCTTGATAAATCTCATCCTTGCATTTTCAAAGCACAAAATTCCTGTGTTTTTGAAAAAAAAAATCATTAAAATCATTAATTATGCGAATGTGATACGTGGGCAGCATTTTTCAAACCTGACCGCTATCAATTTTAGCGAAATGGTAAAAGCACAAACGTCACGAATAAAGCAGTGAATTAGCGGAAAAGAGCACTAAATTTTCATGATATTTGAAGTTGATTGTGCTCATTTTTCGGTTGTGCTTCTTTATGAACGTTAATGGCTCGTCCGGAGTTTTCGATACAATTTTTTTTCTCTTTCCGACAAATTATGGATTATTGCTCCCAAAAAATGTAGATATTCATTATAAAATATTAGTTACTTTATATTATCGATAATTATTGCAAAAAATATTTATTACGGTTTTTCGTTCGAACGATGCCTTGAATACATTTCTGAACATTATTCCTTGGTACAACTACATATTTTAGTTAGGGTAATCTTTTTTTTTTCGATCGAACGCTATTATTGTCGCACCTACTATCAAAAATGATTCGAATTGCATATTTGATTTTCTATATACTTTTATAACAGTGTTCTATGTGTACAAACTGTGGTACAGAAACTTCGAACTTTTTTTTTCAGTATGACATATATGTTTAAACAGAACTAGTATTACAATAACTCTCTCCCCTATTTTGCATGATAAAAGTACATGGTTTCCGATTAAGAATGCATGCAGCATCACTTGATCTCCATAACTAGTCACTAGCGACACTCAAGTCACTGGCTCATGCTTCCATTTGCTTTTTTTTTTTTTTTCGCATTTTATTATTACTATTTTCATTCCTCTCGTTCTCTCGCTCAAAACCGCCCTTTCCTCATTCTCTGCTCTAACGCAACTTCGAGCGCCTCGTCCTCTATTTTTGTTCCCTGCCAGTTTACCGTGTACTAAACGCGATTTCGCCCCGTTCCTCTTTTTCCCGTTCAACTTGTTCCCCAGCGTTTTCATGTTCCCTCCACTTTGCCCGCTTCCCGGTTTCCACTTTATGTAACTCACCGGGATCTTCTCATCTCACCTTCTAGGGGGGCTTTCACTTTTTTTGTTTTTTCTTCACTGTCACCCCTACGTTCACTTCATCCCAAACCACTGCGCACCCTTCCAAAGCTCTTTTCGTCGTCTTACGCCGTCGAGTTGCCGAAGAAAAGGCAACGAGAATGGAATTTCAATGTGTCTTCGGTGAAGAAGCGTCTAGTGGAATAGAGAGAGACAGAGAGAGAGAGAGATATATAAAATCGATTGCTAACAAACAAAAGGGTCTAACTAAAACATTTTAAAGTGTTAAAATGATGTTGACTCGAGCCCTTTTGTTTACTCACTGTCGATATTCATACATTTGGCGATATGAAGCACTTGGGAAAACGATATTATCGTTGTACTCGTTTTCGAAAAACAAATCCGGCAGTAGACAAGAGCGGTATATGTAGTTCCCTATGACGATAAAGTAACCGAAAAAATATACTCGCTACATCGAACTTTTCGTCGATTTGTATGTTAAAAAAAATCTACTTTGAATATATCTCGAATATTTACGTTCATCCTGCACCTATCTTAAAATATATCTAAGATATGTTTTTTTTATTTCATACCTCAAATATCTCTCCACGCGAATGAGATGAGCGTAAGAGATCATTTCGGGAATCAGTGAAGCAGTGATTTTTACTCTTCGTTTTTTTTTCCCCTCTTTCAGCCAGATACTTCTTGGTACGTTTTGAATATGACATACTTCTCGTACGGGCACCTCTCATTTGTCAGAATTTTTTCTTCCGTTTTTTTTTATCCGTCCTGCCACTCGTTCAATATGCACGTCGCACTCTTGCATTATCCGACGCAAAAGAGAGAAGCAGCGAGAAAATTCCCGGGTTCGTAGTAACTATATCTATGTATAGCGGAGAAGAAAGTGAATGGCTTTGGGAAAGATCTGCGCGAGGCATTTAAGGAAATCTTAATTAGTCAGTAAAATGGATGAGCGGAAGAAGAGAGAGGGTTGAGAGAAAGGGACAAAGAGGACTGTGAGAGAAATATAGAGGCAAAGAGTTTGAGAGAGGTCGGTTTGGACGTAGGACAGTGAGGGAGAGAGTGACGGCGGAGTTCGCGCAATTATAACATTAACTCCTTCCAGCTTTTAATGCGATTCGTTAGTCTCTGTCTTGGCCTCTTTCGTATACTTTTGAGATTCGCGTCTTTAAACGTCTTCTCGAACGAATTTTCCTCACTCGAATATATATATATATATATATTTATACGCACAAGTTTATACACACACATATACACAAATACGAGAAAAGCAGAAACGAATCTTCTATATAGTTATACATTTGTGATCACTCTTCTCGTCACGGAAACGGGGCCAATTAAATATAAAGTAAACGTTATATAAGCTTAATCCACACAACTTTCCTCGTCAATTTTCTGAAAGAGCGTATCGAGCAAGCTCGTCTCTATTCTCCCGCGCGTTCTTGTATACATCTACAGCAACCAATTTCGAATCTCTCGTATACCCTATATATCGAATGAAGTATACTCGACACAATGCCCCATTGTCTTTCTTAATGGCTTGCATTAAAGGGTGTCGTTGCTTGCCTGCTCGAAAATCTTGCAATTTTTCGGACAAAAGCTTGAAAAGCACAGGGAGTAATAGCTCTCGAAGTGAGTTTTTCGGTTCGTAAAATCACCTGGGGAATTGCCGTATTATTCGTTGCGAACATTTTTCGTAATAGAAGACACTGTGGCGTGTGCCACAGGCGATTTTCACGATAAATTCCGTAGACCCACGAGGACAATGCGCGCCCGCTTGTGGCAAAAATCGAAAACCGAAAGAAAGAAAAGAAAAAAAACAACAACCACGCGAATGGTTTTTGTCCCGAGAGACGCACGGGGACAATATCGCGCGACGTTTAAAGGAAAGAGGGAGGGAAGAAAGAGGTTTCCGATATAAATGGCCGCGAACGATTGCGGAATTCACGAGACCCCGTACTCGAACGCGGAACGGGGAATTCGATAAAAGTTTTTTTTTTCCGAAGCGATCTCCGCCTTGGACAACAATGGACCGAACGAGAGAAACTCGTCGATCGTCACAAACATACAAATTGCCAGTGATAATTCTCTTTTCTTTTTTAGTTATTTTTTCCTCTATTATCAAAACGTTTGGGAATTGCTCTGGTAATTTCTTGGGAAAGCTCGCAAAAAAATTTGCCATTTTTCAATGATCAGTTGAACAATGAAAAAGTAATGATTCCCAATCGGATTTATTGATCGATCGACTATAAAATTAATTTCGCGGATGTTCTAGGGCAATTTTCCGGCATTATTATACCTGGACGAAATTTTATAAGTACTCTCTATTCGAATACATTTTTCAATGGAAAATATCACGTTAAGGGGGGAAATAGGGTTAGACGGTTAAAAAAATCGATTTTTTTTTAATTTCATAAATTGTTAGTAAAACTATTGAAAAATATGCTCCCAAAATTTTAAATGAAAATTCCGACTCGTTCTATTGTTATAAGCCATTAAAGTGAGTAGCTTTCCTTCAGGCCCCGAGCGCGCCACGTGTATAACCAAGCGGTCACTCAGGTACGGTATTATTTCAAACGCGTTTTTCTGAAAACGACATTTTTTAAACTTGCGTACAGGCTAATTTGAAAAGTTTTCAACCAATCGTTTTGAAAATTGGCAGTCACTTTCTTCATAGTATTGCGCTCCATATGAACCTAAAATCGGAATTTTATCATTGTTTAAAATAATTTTTATTTTGCAAATAAAGTTGTAAAAAATGGCAAAAATCTTGCTTTTTTGTTTTGACCCCTGTAAAAAATTCAATTTTCTATTTTTATGATAGCATTTAGGTTCATATAGAAGAGAGACATATAATAAAAGTAAATTCCAACCTCGTTTGATTTCAGATGAAAATTGCGGCTTCCAGAATGTACGCAAAATGCTGAGTCTGATTGTGACCTGCAATATGGGGTCGCTAATATTTTATAGTATATACTTAAATATATGTATAAAATATTCTCAAAGTTTCAATAAATTATATTCTCTTTTTATACTATAAAAAAATTTATGAAAATCATAGAGAAAACTCTGTCCTAACCCTATTTCCCCCTTAAGGGAAAGTATATTTTTACATTCGCTGGCTATTGAACTAATTATACTTTTTAAATATACTCAGTTGCATAAATGGTATTGTTCTTTATTCGTACGGAGTTTTTATTCGTCGAGTAAGGAATTTTGCGAGACGTAATATGAAATTTTCCGTTCAAAATTCCAAGACGTGAAAGCATCTCTTTGAAATTATATTCAAAGATGACTTTGGATATTCCAGTCCGGGGGTGCTGTTACTATTCGCGAACTTGTGGATTCTCTCTCTCTCTCTCTCTCTCTCTCTCGCCCCACAAGTGTGAAACTTTAATTAAATTGTCCTTGGGCGTGACGCGAACGGTTCTTAACTCGATTGTCCGAGATAACTTTACGGTCCCTTGTGCCCCCTTTCATCGCTAGAATATCATATATATATATATATGCATATCTATAATCCTGACGTTGGTTCAGGTCAAGCGTTTTCAAGTTTAGAAACTACTTCGAGCTAATTCCCCCATCGAAACGCCGATGAAAAGTACCATTTGCGGCGATTCAAGCTAGGAATAACCATAATTTTTAAGATTGTAGGAACTTTTTTTGTCATATCCCACGAGAGCCCCTTTTCGCAGGCGTTAACTAAAACCGGCGTAACCTCAGTCTTGTCTCCACGTTACACGCTTCAACGTTCACGAACGCGAAAAGTTTTCAGTGTCTTTCGACGGTGTGCGATGTTACGATATAGTATTATTATAAGTTATATTAAAAATGCTGAAAATTGTACATTTACACATTGCTACCTCAACCGAGAAAGCTCTGTGAAGAACGATAATATTATACGAAAGTAATTTGAAAATGTCTCATGTGCAGTTTTGACCCTCATAAATAAGTTCGATATGAATTTTCATTTTTTTGTTGCCCGTTCGGATTCAACTAAGTGAAATATCTGTCGGAGTAAACACATCTATGGTAATTCAGAATTTTATGAAATCTTAATTCTTTTAAACTCCTCTCGGCACCAGTATTTAACAACAACAAAAAATCATCCCTAATAATGTCGAACGAGTACTCATACTGTGTGTAAAATTTAAGTCCAATGGCAGAAGCGCCTTTGGAAATCAAATTTTTTCTGACTTTTTGAAAAATTTTGGATACTCGTGTACGAAAAAAAAACCGTTTCTAAAAAAAAAATTATGAAAGCAAAGTTTTTCATGTGAAGAAGCAATATAGGCAAAAGCGATATCAAATATATTATAAAGTCTTATCGAGAAAAAATTTAGCTAGTTTAATTTTCACGGAAATATCCGTTTTGTTACCGTAGTTTATAAAAGTGTTGTATTCTGAAAGTTCCAATCCAAACGAGGAGTTCTCAGAGCGAAGAGTAATAAGGAAATAATTCAATGACTTGACTCTTGGGGGGGGGGGGGGGAGGGGGGGTACTGGTATATATATATATATATATAGCGCTGTGGGGATCGTATAAGTGAGACGATATCAAAAACTTACACTGCGCGTAGGAAAGGTCGGAGAGGTATGAGAGATATATAAAGCGAGAAAGAGAGGAGCGCCGAGGAGAGGGCTACCAGGACATGAGACGGGGTAACTTGATTAAATTTCTTCCCGTCCTCGTTGCAGCTTAATCTCCACGTAGTAACTTGTGCGGGACACGCGAGAGACACCGGTTATCCCAAGTTTTTATTATCTACTCCATTTGGTGAGTGACGCAGACCCCGTCTAACGTTAGTCCAGATTCAGAATTCAAATTATACGCGTATATGTAACCGGATACGAAAGTGGCATGAGATACGAGAAGACGTGAATATAGAGGAAAAATCAAAAATAAAAAAATAACCTCGGAGTTAATATTTATTTAACAACTACTTCATAAATTATTAATCCCAAGAAATGATTTATTCAAACTTTAATCAAAAAATTGCTAACGTCACTAGAATTGATCCTTTGCGAATCAATCGCTAAAATATATTATGGTACCATATCCTAATTGAAGATAATTAGCGGTTTTACTAATAATAGTTAGGAATGATAGATGGATTTTAGATAAATTTAACAAAACAGTGTCGGTGTCAATATATTTATTCATCGTATTTATCATCTTATAATTTCTCTCTCTCTCTCTCTCTCTGTCTGAAGATACTAACATGCACCACGCCTCGAATATGAATAGATTGTACAGTCTTACATCGGCGTTAAACTCATCGTCCTCATAAACTATATTTACAAACGATCGGCAAAGAGCAACCGTATCAGCGCGTTCAAAAAATGTTTCCATTCTATGTCTCTCTTCTTAACGGGCGAATTTAACGCATTTTCTTCTTTATTATAAATTTTTTGTTTCACTCCAAGACACGGGATTTCATCACATTAACATCTCGATACTTCTTGCATAACAAGACTTTCACACCGTCACGTGATCTCTCGTCGTATTTAAATCTGAATAAAATAAATTGTCGTATGACCAATTTGACGTTGAAACGACCAAAAAGTAAAATAATATTGAATGAAACTTTTTTCCTCCGAAACATATTTGTACTTTTAAAGAACAGAAATTTTATTAATTAACATTAATCGTAATTAAGTTATAATGTATAATTAATTTTGCCACAAATACTTGGAGAATCACACACTTTTTCACGCTAATTATCATTCAACTTGGGACACCCCTCACGAATACTTTCTTTTTTTTTTTTCTCTATAATTAAATCACTCTGTCACACGCGATCGTCCTCGTGAACTTCGGTCGTGTCTTTTTGTCTCTTTATATTTAATTTTTCCAATTTTTGAAAACATTCAATTGCAGATGAATAATCGACGATCGATGTCGAAGCACGATTGACACAATCTTACTCGCACGGGTACGCCTTCATTTGTTGTATTCTTCTTTTATATATATATATATGTGTGTGTGTGTGTGTGTGTGTGTGTGTGTGTGTGTGTGTGTGTGTGTGTGCGTGTGTGTGTGTGTATATGATTAGCAATGACATCGAGCATTGAGGAACAGCATTTTTTAAGTGTTTAAATTCTTGTACTTTAAAAAAAAAATTGCCTCGAGCCATTAATAATCCAACGCGTAACTTGAAACGTCACTCCTCGATATGTCGAGGAGTGACGATGTCATCCGTCACTAAAAAGCTTTTTATAATCCCTTACACTTATAATTAATGTTCTAAGTGCTATGGAACTTTCAATCGAGCTTTTTCTTCTCGAACGCCTGCGATTGAAAACAATTTTCATCGTTTCCAACGAGCGCCTCTAGTCTCTCGTAAGATTTTCTGTATACAGCACACTTCTTGTGAAACAAATTTTATTTTTTTTTCGTTATAGGCCCATTCTCCTTTCGTATTTCGACGATAAATTAATGAATTATCTTACACGTTAAATGCAGATGGAAAAGCCCGTCATTTCGGTTTCTCAGATGGACAAAATTCGGATATTGTGCTGAGCGTAAAATAATGAAAGGATCGTGTGAATTATATCGATTGAAGGCGGATAAGCAATTGATTTGAGAGAAAAAAAATCGTTTATTAAAATAATGATGAATAATTATTCCAAAAAGATTAATGCAATAATTGCAAATTGGTAAAAAAATGATAATAATCATTATACTTTTGGAATAATTATTGAAAATTGTTTTAGTCTCATAATCATTGGAAAGCTTCTTATCCCCGTTTCTGAAATGATCTAGTGACTTTAAAGAAAGTAAGCACTATGACCTCTTGAGCGGGTTCGAGCCGGGACTCGAGGGTGAATAGAGGCCGAGCTTGAGACCAAGTTCTTTCGGTTTTCTCGACGAGCTTCTCAATGGAAATGGACTGAAGAGTGATCTTGGACTTGGTGTTGTATCGACGCCCGTTAAAATTCGACTTGTCGCACTGTCCAATGGTCCGAGGCTCAACGAGGCTTTACGAAAATTCAATGCTTCCCTCGATGTTGTTTCCGTGTAATTGATAGTTTGGCTCATTTTTTCCGGAAAATCAGGGTGCGAGAGAGGCCTCGTGGAAGCTTCATCGAGGGTCTGCGACTGTTCCGCGCTGTAGGGACTCACCGATGAGCCGAATTCACGATTGTCGTAATGATAATTCGGCGAGAGTGAGTGAGAATTTTTCCGTCTCATGGACAGATAAGAGCTAACTTCGACAATTTCCTCGTCGATTTTATATTGATCGTGTTTTTCGTAATCCATCGTATTTTTTACGTACGGATAATTCTTCGGTGAAAGAGGATCGTACTGGTGACGATACAAATCGCTCTGTTTGTAGGAACAATCGAGAGGCGTGACTATTGTTTGTTCGAGATTTCTCTCGGTATCCAGTCGTTTCAGCGAGACGGTAGGCTCATTCGAGTAATAAGAAGCGCCCCGATCAAGATCTGCCAACGCAGTCTGATAGGGTTCCAGCGTAAGATCATCGTCTCTCATGACTTTCGACGCTTCGTCGTCGTATCGTACGCGAAATTCTAACGTCTCCTTCGTTAATATCGGCCTCGAATTACCTAAATCATAGACCCTCGACGGTGTCGTTGGATTATCGTGAGAGTCAAAATTCTTTTCAGTTACAGACTTCTCGTAAGAACGCGCCGAGTAAGGATTGCTCGGTGTTTTACGTGGTGATATTCGTGTTTTAAAGTCGTACGGCTTGTACGTATCGTATGGACTCTTCATTGGCGATTTATCGAACTTTTTTTCCGTCTTTACAGAATACTCCAACGACGTTGGACGTACCTCCGCGTAGACGGGACATTCGGACTTGTAGGATATCGGTGAAATGAGCGTTTGCGCTGCGAGCGACGACGAGGACGATGGAAAAATTTCGCCGGACGATATTTTATCGAGTTTCTCGAGTTCCCGATAAATGTCAATGTCGCTTCTCGGTGACACACCACGAAGACTGTACTTCGGTGGATTAACAAATTTCATAATAGCATCATCGCTGTACTGTGAAAATTTGTCCGTACTTATTGCCGTCTCCTGAATGGAATCTAGCTCGCTCTTCATCTCAATGGAGTCGTTCGACGATTGATAGGAAAATACATTCGTGGAAATACTGGAAATGTCAAGAGCCTCGATTTCACTGGGATTCTGACACGACGAGGCCTCATCGCGACTGCCGGCAATGCAAATCGGCGAGTCTTCCTCGTAATTCGCCAATAGCTTCGAGAGTTCTTCGTTGATCTGTCGGTCAATCAGTGCCTCACGAGTGTCTAAATAATCGCGCGATATGACATCGTCAACGTCCATGTGATCGACAATCTCGTTGTCGTCGATCAACGATAATTTCGACAATTCGTCGTTCATCTTTGCGTCAAACTCGGAACCACTCGTCGTCGTCATTTGATCAAAATCCTTGAAATTTATTCTCGCCAATTCCTCATTTATCTCGTGCTCGTTCAGACCCATTTTCTCCAATATCGGACTGAATATCTTTGATATTTCCTCGTTTATCGGACTTATGGTGATCTCTTTGGATATTTCCTCGAGATCGGGCAAACGTTTTTTCGCCTGGCACGTTAATATTTTGTGCAATATCGCCGAATTTTCTTGTATTATCTTCAACGCACGATCGCTGCTTCTTCGCCCGTTGTCGCGACCCGCTCGTGGCTTCACTTTCGTCCATACGCCCAATTTTGACTCCCGATCGTCGTCGGGCTCACCGTTGCTCTTCTTTCTCGCGTAACTCTTAAGTATACTGTCGCTGCACTCTGGAAGATTGATTTTCGGCTCTACGACGTAAGATTTTCGCGCTTCACTGAAAACATTTATTCGCGGTGGGTCCAAACGTTCGCGCGAAAATTCACTCGCCGAATCGCTAAAATTGTCCTGACGACGAGCTTCAAGATTCTTCAAATCTTCCCAAACGTAACCAGTCTTTCGCGTTAACATACTCGTATCGGCTTTCCCGTCTTTCGAAGTTTTTGCCTCGAGGCGTTTAAGATCTTCCAGAATGTCGCTCGATCTCTTTTTGTGCGTATTAACGACGAGCTCGTCCGAAGATGGTGAAGCTTTGAAATCATCGAATCTCTTCTCGAGGCTGCTGCAACTTCTCTCGAATGGCTTCAAAGTTTGTCTGGTACTCAACGAATATTTGTGATCACGTTCGTTCGTTCCACCGAGACCCTTGAGAGATCCGCTTTTCTCGGAGAACACTGAACGAGGTGCTACCTCGTATTTGTCACGTGGCAAAGGTGAAACAGTGTCCGTTTCGATATAACGTTCCTCAGTCTCTTCCTCCTCTCGGATTGTTTTCTTTTTACTTCTATAACTTCCGAGATCCTCGTTGTACAGACTCGTTATTCTCTCGTTCTTCGTTCTGTCGCCGGGCAAACTCGACAGCGTTTCCGCCAGTTCCTTCTCAAACGGCCTCGCCGAATCGTACTCGTCACTGTCCTTTGTACTTTTACTAACATCACTGTTTCTCGCGACTACCAACGACCCGGTATTCATATTGTACTTTGAACAATTTGTTTCTTCCTTTGAACTCATCGATTTTTGTTCCGGCGAAGTTTCCTCGCTGTCGCCGTTTGTTCTTCGCTTTCCCGTTGTACCGTAGGGTGACGGTGTCTTTTGATTTGGATTTACAATTGGATAGAATGGGGAAGTTGCCGAACAAATGTCCATCGGCGATTCCGACAAATTGTCCTGCCCCTCCACGTAATTAGTCCTGTATTTAATAGAATTGGCACTCACAGGAGACTGTAGCTCGGAACTAAATGATCTCTCGGAAGACTTGTTGGCTTTTCCAGGACTGCAAGATTCGCTGGAACTGCTTATTACAAATTTTGGACTGATCTCGGACTTGTTCTTCAATGAATCCGTACTTATCGGCGTCGAAGGACTCGATTTATCGAAAGAGGGTCTCGTAAAATCTGACTTTGTATCCAATTTCGTTCTGTCGTTGATACCAATTTCCGATTCCATAGAGCGTAACGTGAGAGTTTTCGAGTCCGAGCTTAATGACGATCGTTCGGACTTGTCCAACGGAAAAGTTCGCGAATCCGATCGATTCGTTAGACTTCTCGGAGTCGTCGCCAGACTCGAGTTCTTCGAGTCTGGACCCATTGTCTCGCCGGAACTGAAAGATTTTCCGCTGTCCGGTGTCTTTGGACTCTTCTTCTTATCCTCGTACATACTAGTTGACAATGAATCGCGATAGACATAGTTGGAACTAAATTTCGATGCGCTTGTATCAGCGATAGTGAGATTCAAAATCGAAGCAGGTTTTCCCTCATCACTTAACTTCACTTTTCCGTCGTTCAGTAGCGAAATTGATGGTCCAGTAGAAATTCTGTCAATTTTCGTCGCGAAATCGTAATCTAAACATCCAACTTTGTTAATCACATCTCTCGCCTTACCATTTACCGAGATATCAGAGTGCACTGGAACAACAACATTAGGCTCCGAGAGCAAACTCCCATTTGCATCCTTATCAACGCTGTCCAAATAGTCAACGCTATCATTTGATCGCGGGATGGTATCGAACAATGCTAAAGTATCAGGAACTCTGTTATCCATGCTCGTAGTCATTCTGGAAGTTAAATTCGATTCTACATATTTTGGGATTTCTTGACTGGGGCTCTTTTGAAGATCATTATTCGAAGACGTGATTTTCGTGAACAACGTTGATGAATCCGCTAGCTTACTGTCCGTCTCGATTACCGTAACAGATCGAAAATTCATGTCAACATTTGTCCCAATGTCGGCATCGAGGCTCCCAATATCCTTACTTAATATTCTGATGTTGTCGGTCAAAGGTGATATTTCTGTGGCTCTGCTGAGTTTCTCGTTAACAGTCGCCGGTGATATCGGCAAATGTCCAATCACGTAAGATCGCGAATAAAACGTTTGTTCGCCAATGTTCTTTTCCGACTGATCATCGTTCGAAGAAACTGTCGCACCAAGTGAATCTTGATATTTGGAACAATGAGGAACTACCAGATCCGTTGATTCTAGCCTCGCTCTCTCATAACTATCAGATTTTATTGAGGTAGCCTCGAAACTAAAAATATCCTCATTAACGTCTTTTCGCACAGTATTATCCGGCACTGTTGATTCGGCAATTGTGGTCGAAATGACCGCATCAAAGTCACCCGTCGTATCGACAGTCGAAGCAGTATTGTTCGGCCCAACAGTGGAAACTTCGTCCACGATAGTTTCACGATATTTGTCGGCCAATGAAACTGTGGGTTCCATTAATTTGTCGACGATGCCGGGTTTATCGCTGCTACATAAAAAATCGTATCTATCTAACATTTCAAAAGACTTTTCCGAAACTTGAGAATCAACTTGTACAGCCTCTTCTGTCCTGATGATTACCGAGGACGGGGGAAAATGTTCCTCAACGGTTGTCACTACTTCGTCAATGGTGTTGTCTTCTCTGGATATTGATCTCTCGTTTCCTCGATCGTCGTCATTGTCGTTATTCGTAAATCTTGCGGGTTCCGCGCGATTGATCGGTGATAAATTATTGTCATCACTGGCCGATAATCTTCTTATCTGATCGGTTATTCTCGCGATCGAAGATGACGTTTCCTCAACATCCAATAGTTGTTTAGAATTATTCTTGGCATCGTTTTCGTAACCTTTAACGTCGAGATACGCGTTGTCACGTTTCACCTTTGAATTTATTTCCGAAGACTGACGCGCCGACGTATTGCCAGCTACCGGCGATGCACCAGGACGTGGACTTTTTTCGTCGTCGGTTGCCATAATGTAACAATCGGAAGTTGATGTTGGCTCTTCGCTGTCCACATCGCTCAAACGATCGGGCTCGTCACATAATTCCGTCGATGTGCTGTCGCTGTCACTGTCATTGGCACTTCCGCGCTTCGACGACATCAGACTTACGGACATGACTTCCGTTGTGTCGATCGCACTCGACGAACTTTCCGCCTCATCACCAACGACTGAAAAAAATAAAGCGACAACGAATCGATAAGTATAGACGAGGGTTTTGCGGGATTTTTTTTTTACGTCCAATACGTGCATTTATGACACCCAGAAAAGGACAATGAGACTTCCGGTAGAAAAAGATGAGGATAGCCAGAGTTTTGGCAATTTCGAAAATGTCTGTTTATATTTTAGGGAGTCGTAAACGGTTGGGTGGATTGGAAGGGGAAAAGTGAAAGGTGTGGAAGGATTTTTATTACGAAACTACTAGATGGGGCGGAACAGGTGGTACTGTGCCCATCCTCTATCTGGGTCGAGATAGACCGAAACGGGTGTTGACCCTGGGTGCCACACCTGCGTCAATTCTTGTACCTGTTGGCACCGAACAGGTGGTCGGATATATTCGTGTTACTCCGCGGATAAGTTCACGGGAGAAGGTAAAAGGGTCGATGGTCGATATGTAGGAAATGACATTTCGGACCGACTGAGATCGCGCCGCGCAAAACGGTGTATTCTTATCGACCCGGGGTATAAGAGGAAAGCTGAGGTAATGTTACTGACTGAGCATTCATCCATTAATGGTACGAAATCTGCCCGTTTAGTCCGTTGGTAATTTCATTAGTTCAAACCCGCTAATCGATCACAGAAACTCCAGTTGGAGTTTGTATAGACTCTAGAATGTGTTAACTTTATTTTGTTATTTTCAATGATTCCGACGTTGCAGTGGTTTTTCAACGACATTCCTTATTATTGCTGACTCTACTTTTTATTCCCCATTGATGATGACGGTTATTGCAACATTCATCGTTCCATCGTGAGTCCAAAAGACCTCGTTTGAATATCGAACGTAAAAACACATTTTCCATTCTTTCATTACGAGCTCCATGCAGTTGAAGAAAAAAAACACAGTAAAATCATGATAAACAATTCTTACCGTCCGATTCCTCCTTCGTCCCTCTCGTCTTCTTCGTGTCCTTCCAGTGTAACGTCACACCCTGTTTGTCCTTCCGGCCACCTTGTACTCTCGTACCTTGAAGAATCGCTGTTGCTCTCGGCTTTGGTGGTATTGCACCGGGTGGTGGACCCAGCTGACGAGTTTTAGCGCTAACCAGAGCGCTCTTACCTACCAGAAGATGATTCATCGCCTGGGAGGTTGAGGTCGGCACCATAGATTGTCTCGCGCATGCAGCTATGCAAAAAATTCACCAAAAGTTATAACATTAACTACAAATTTCTCTCGAGAATGTGAAAAAAAAACTATCAAGATGGCGCCTTCGTGGAATGGAAGCTCACGTTAGGAGGAAAAAAACATAAAAATGTTAATGACAGAATTTAAGGGATTATACGACTTCCCGGTGAGATTATAAAGAATAGAAATCGTTCAAATTGTAAGGCCTCAACAATACTGTTGAGGCTTATGAAACTTCAAGAAACGTTCGAATTTCTTTACAGGGTGAATAGATTTGCAACTAATTCGCGTTCAATTATTTCATAAGTTAAACATTAAGTTTTGTTTTTATTTGCAAGTTCTTAGACACTTGATGTTTTTTTTTGTACCGGAAAGAATTATGTGAGCTTGACGTTGTCGTTCCCGTAATTTTGCGTATTGGTGCTTCAACGTACTGATGTCGAGTGCCAGTCTCTCTCTGTCGCTCGTAGGGCCTATAGTTTGCAAGGCACTCGATGACGCGTTCGAACGATCTGTAAAATATAATTTTCCACGTTATTGTATGAGAAACAAAAAATTGACAATGTTATCACATCAATTTTCTGTTACCTCTTTTAAAACGCTGAGGAACTCCAAACATCGCGGCTGCCACGGCCAATCTTTCATCTTCCTCGGTATCCGTGTCCTCCTCTTCGCTCAATCTTCGCGCCCATGGCGTTATGTTGTAACGATGCTTCTCCCGAAGATCCGTAACTCCATACAACGGTCCCATATTTACAATTGTCTAATGTTAAGAATACGCATTATGAAGATGAAAAAAAAAACCAATCTAAATATAACCATTGTTTGGGGGAAATTTGGAATAATGTTATTAGGGACGAAAGTAGTGATTGAAAATAAGCTGACCTTAATGAGATTATTAACATCCGTGAATTCGAGCATTTCTCTCGTTAACACGCCCATAATACTGTAGAACTCGTCGGCCGATGTCACCGTCATGATTCGACTATAACGACACACAAATATTCGCAACTAGATGTTGAATAAATTTAGTTTAAAATTTGGAATTTATGATATATTGATTAGAAGTTGAACTGCAGGAATTTTCACTTAAAAAAAAATCTATTATATTTTTTTTTAATATACGTACTCGGATATCCCTTCCCAAATGGCGAGAGCGGTTCTAAGCAGGACCTCGTCACCCTCTAGGAATATCAAATCCCATACACGTAGAACGGCCTCTTGCGGCAAACAGTGACAGAACAGCGTTAGAAACCATTGCATCGTAAAAACATTTGTGAGCGGTGGTTCGTAGCTGCTTCCTGAAAGTTCGATAAAAATTTATTTCATCAATGACCTATTCATTTTCTTGAAAAGCAATTTTCGATCGAACATGGAAACTCCGACGAAAAATGAACTTTGCCGTTTCAATTGCGCACCGCAAAAGTGAAGAATACTCAAAAATGGTACCTGTGGCTTTATCCTTGGCGTCGCTCTGCAACGCTTCGAGGTGTCTCGACAATTTGGGCAATCTCATTCTAAGCAAATCACGAAAAACAGCCATGTCTATTGACAGGCCGCGAAGATTGTCAGCAAAATATCCTTCCGGTAGTACGCCCTCGATCAGATAGATCATGACCTTGACCGCGGATGATTCCGCTCGATCGGTAACTTGAAGAACGAGGGCCGCCAGTACGTTCAGTCCTTGGCAATAGCCCACCGATTTGTTCCAACGTGCAAAGCCCAAAAGTACACGTCGCAGTACCGCCTGATTGTCTCGTCCGGCTGCACCACAAAATAAACTGCAACCAGTTCTGTGAAGATCCTGTAAAAAAAATGTTTAAGTTACCGAAAATCCTGAATTTCAACTGAGGAATTTTTTTAATTGATTTAAGAATCTCCAGAAAAAAAAATTTCAAATTATTCTCAACCCTTCAAGAATATACAGGTGCAAATTGAAATCCCCTAAAAGTGATGTACTTTAAGGGAAGTATGAAGACAAAAAAAGATGATTTTTTTTTGAGATTTTTAAACGTCCGATTCCCTTTAAAGTATATCACTTTACTTCCCTTAAGGAATTTTGTTAGTGTAATAAAAGTAAAAGGTAATTTCCTTGTGTTTCATGTCCGAGCATTAAATTCCCAATCACTTCGAAGCGATAACGAAAAAAATAGTACCTACGTGCGACGGCTAACGAATTTATCGTATCGGTGGCGAAAAGGGAAACGGCGAAACGGCTCTCGGACAAGCGTGTGAAATTTTTGTCCACACTTGATAATACACACGTGTAAAACTCGCTTGAAGCTCAGAAAACACTTTGCGTAATCTATTCCTACGTATATGGGGTTTCGCATTATCACAGCGTGGAGTGTACATTTTTTTCACGAGGCGTGAAAACGTTATGGCGGGACAACTATATCTATCGCGACACAGAAACATTTTAGCGCAGCTCGGATTTTTCATTCCTGCATTAGGACGTAACGAAAAAACGATTTTAGGATATTCAACTAAATGTTATTTGAACCAAATAACATTTTCATTCGTGTATACATTTTCTAAGAGTTTAATAAACATTTATTAGGGTGGCAATTGCATTAATTGCAATCAAATTCACAGTCGAATCGGTCGAGTAATAAGCCTTCAAAAGTTGACTCAACACATTTTCAAACGGACATTGTTAAAAATAAACGCCAGCTTTGGTCAATCATTTTTTTTTTATGATTCAAACAATTTTTCAAAAATAAATACGCGATCAATCCTACCTGCACAGCTAAAATCATCGGGAATTGGAACAAATTTTATTTGATGGAAGTTCACTTTAATCAAATAAAGCAAATCGGGTTTTTTCTGCTATATTCATATATAAATGTACAATCGTATGTATATTTCACGTTCGGAGTATTAAACTGAAGTAATCGACCAATACAGGCTTCAACCGTGAATGAACACGATCGTATTTGATGCGATTGCAACACGCTCATCTGCTTCGAGCGGGTACAACAAAACGACTATAACGTATCGATGAAAATATAGTGAACTTGTTGTATCGGAATTTTGAGGATCGCGTTTGTTATATAAATAACGTGTTAATGGTGTATAGATCACTGGACTTTGTTGAATCTCAACGAGCTGCTATAGAATGTGGGAACCGTGAAATACGAGGTTCGCGTAACCGGTAAATGGGACAGTGGCACACCGTTATTTCGTACAATATGCCGGATAATGCGTTAAAACTTAAGGTAGTAGTCTGGTAACTTAAGCCGATTTTCATGTCTTTTTTGGAGGGCGTTTTTTTGTAGGGAAATAAAAATGAATCCTTTTGGATATTTAGGATGTTTTTATTTACATATTAAAGATACAAAAAATAATTTTTTTGAAAAAATGTAATAGTTTATTATTATTGTTATTATTATTGATCGAGGCACCTCGAAAAAAAAGCGCGTGGGTGGCCCCGGTGAATTTGGTTCTTGATGTCATCTGAAATAAAAAATTCTTGACAATTCTTAATCTATAGACATGTCATCCTTTCCGGAATTACTGAAGTTAAATTTCATGGATAAATAACAAAATGGCGGACTTTGGGAAAAAAAGTCCTTTTATTTTAGCAAAGAAGAGGTTGTAAGATAAAAAGAAATTTAACTTCAGTAGTTCCGACCAGAATGACATATCTATAGATTAAGAATTATCAAGAATGTTTGATTTCAGATAACATCAAGAGCCAAAATCACCGGGGCCACCCACGCGCTTTTTTTTCGAGGTGCCAACTTTGATCAATAATTATAATAATAATAAACTATTAAATTTTTTTTTGTATCTTTAATATGTAAATAAAAACATCCTAAATATCCAAAACGATTCATTTTTATTTTCCTACAAAAAAACGCCCTCCAAAAAAGACATAAAAATCGGCTTAAGTTTCCAGACTACTACCTTAATACATCTTTAATATGGAAATTTGGATAAACCATTTTTTATAGCAGAAAAATGATTCCTACGAATCAAGCTGTATTTCCTTTATTCGAATATAAAAGTGCATAAACACAAATTCAACCCTGTTTATTAATTTAAATAGAATAAATTTGGGTTAATTTTTTCTTTCCCCACAAAAACCCACAACCAATCATTTTTTTTTAATGATAAAATTAAGTATTTTCATCGTACTGTAAATTATTATGAAATTAAAAAATCTAAATGATGTCTTACGTGGTTGAAAATAAGTTTGTAATCGTAAAATTACTTGAAGAACGACAAATATCTAGAAATTGAAATGCGCGCTTACTGCTTCGTAAGTTTGGGGCAAAAGCGCCGGATAACTTTCTTCGATAAGAGCTCTTGCTAAACAATGCTATAACTAAACGTAGAAGTGAGAATCTCCAGTATACGGCGCATCATATTATTCTCTCCTTACCTTCACAATCTGTATACCAAGCTCCTCGTCGTCGGGATTGCTCCACTCGTTGAAACACAGCTTCTCCGCTTGTTTCCAATCTACTCCACGTTGATCCAGATGGCGTTCTGCCAGTGTCAGCCACAACTGTTGGCCGCCAATAGACGTTGTTGGTTAGATCATCATGAGAATGTTCACAGTAAAAACTGTCTCCCTTATATTTGTCGGAGACAAGTTATATAATTTGTTCGATAATTCTGTGACAATTGTCGAGCAAGTAGGACGAACAAAGGATTTGAAAAATGTCTCTAGACATCTGGAGCTCTAGTTCGTACGCTCATCGAGTCAAAAAAATATTTTGTCTTTATGGAAATCATAGGCTCAAAGCCCAATAATCAAATTTTTGGGCTTTTTTTGAAAATGCTCAAGTTTACGGATTTTTCTCTTATTTTCACTTATTTGAGGGTAGTTTAATGGGATTGCAGCGAAATTTATAAGTACTGATTGGCTTCTCTCGAGAGGCTATAAATAGCCCACAAGTATCCCGCTAAGATTTGGAAAGAAGAATCAATTTTATTCTATTTTACTAATATTTAAGACTCCTCAGGACCGTAAAAATAGCTCTGATATTATTTGGAATTGCATATCTAAAGGGCCCGTACCTGCAAGTATTTCAGGAAAAGAACTGGTGCTCGTTTAACTCTAAGTGCCCCCCCCCTGGCGACCCAATTTTCAAGACTTAATGATTGATCGACAGAAGTATATTATAATTCTAATTTCGACTTTTACTCACTCTTTTTCGAAATTCCTGGGGTATTCCACCCTGCAACCTCGCGACCATTTTCATGGCATCCAGCCATTGTGTAAAACCACTCTCGCCAGGCTGAGGTATCAGGCTGAATCGCATTCTCGTGTCTTCGCCTTTTAAATCAAATGGTAAAAGAAATGAGTCAACGAAAGTCCGAAATTTATGAATAAATATTGCGAGGACTAAAACCCTTCAACGATCGGTGAATATAGTTTTTCCTAGAAAATGACTTTTTCTGACATCTATAATGAAAAAGACGTGTTTTTTTTATCTACGGATCTCAATGTTATTTTTATTTTGTTCTTTTCAATGATTCAACCTTATAGGCAACAAAAATTACATTCCCCATTAGAGGGTTGAATCTTCTTTCTACACGAAAAACTTGAGATCGAACGATCACGTGATATTTCCGACAGTGATTTATCGAGATATCATTATCAGCATTTCTTTTTTTTTCGCAAAGAATTTCCGAATGTTATGATTTATAATTCATCACAGATCCTTCCCATCTGTCGACGGATGAGATTAATGTGCCAAAGAGTGTGGGTTCACGTCCCGCGAGACTAAAAAGATGAACGGAGAGGATTTATTTTTTCTTCCGTTCAATCGAGATCTGTATTTGACTCGTTTCGTCGTGAGATGCAAAGGAGAAATACTACTATTGAAACTCTAATCGATAATCGAACACTATGATACGATAAATGTATAGACCGATGATTACGTGTTCCGATGACCCATACGCACGGACGTCTCTCATTGTCAATGAAACTCGCGTACGCCCACGCACCTTTCTCTCTCTTACTTTACTCTTAGCTTATGGACTCAAGATTTATTACCCCTCTCATCGTGTATTCTCAAATGTCAATCGAATACGCCTACGAGCGACGATAAACGACACATTTTTCACGAGCCAGATGTACTTATTGAATTTTCTTTCTATCATTCGATCGATATGTTGACTAAAATATTGATTTCCACTGGCTGAATAAGCCCGGTCTGCCAAGAGATCAAACGACTAAATTCACTGACCTCTGAACCATATCTAATACGAACTTTTTGTTTTCATTAATTCGGCGACCTTGATGAACCTTTCAGGTTGTTCACAATAATAATCATTTATAACGAATAAAATTTCGTTTAATTGATTATTACGCGTGGTTGAATATAGTCGTGAATTCTCTCTTAAAAAAAAAAAAAAAAACTGACAAAAGTTCTCGTTTTGTGCGGAGGGTCAGGCCTCGAGCAATTTGTAAGACACTGAGCTTCGTTCACTTACGCGACACAAGTGGCGAGAGCTCGTGACAATGGTGAAGGGGATGGTGCAAAGGAGTAGGGGTTGAAAGTCTGCCACGAGGGTTGTCTATAAACCAGACTCTATTCTCTTCCCTCTACCTTTGACGTAGACACCTACTCTCTATACACTGTACTCCGGAGGGCGAGAATATACACATCCGGGGGTGGCAAATACACTTTTTTTCCATGCGTCCCACTCTCGGGGCTTGTTACATCTCCAACGCTAGACTAGCGGATAGGGATACAACGTGAAATTTAACGCCTTGTCTGAGAGATTTTTTTTTTTTTAGCCAGTATTAAGCTTCCCAACGTGTTACAAAAGAAAAGCAACTGTTGTGTGAGATACACGGTTTGTCAAATCAAAAATTTCAATAAAACAGCATTTTTATAAACACCTATATACATTTGTATAAAAAAGAATTCTTTATCGAAATAATAGCCGTACAGAAATTTGTTAGGGAATCCCAGTATCCAGCAAAATACCGATTGGGATTTTCCAGAGATGCCCTAAAAAAGGGAATCCTGGGTGGGTCCCTGGCTGTTTCCTGATGCGGTCTTTCAATTCACATTTCCGATAAAGTCTGGATTGGAACTTGTCGGGGGCGCTACAAAATTTCGACATTTTTATGTTTCTGAAAAAGCTGAAAATTTGTCAGGTTTCAGCATTGTGGAGAAAAGTTTCACTGTTGTAGATTTTTATTAAGAAATTCTCATTTTTCTCGGATCAAGAGACTTATAAAAATTGTAAATTATTGATTAAATCAAAATGACATATCCGCACTCCATTCTACATGTTGAATAACACCCTTCTGACGCGTACCATTAAATTTACGTTAGATGAGAAACTGAAACCAAACAATTTGAGTGTAATATCGGATGTTTAAATATCACATCACATCGTCCGCGTTCTTACTCGTTTTGTTCACCCCATAAAACACCGCGTTCCTCACGCTGTGTGTTTCACACGACCGAGAAATCTTATCGTCTCGCAGTCTGGTGAATCGAAACCCTGTTAAATATTAATTAAATTAAGGGCGAGAAGACGGAGAGGTTAAATTGAATAATACTCGAGACGTGTTCGCAGTCGTAGCATCGCAGACAGAATAAATATCTGATAAATTCAAGGGATCTTGTGCCGTGTCACTTACAAAGGGACACGAGTGATAATATAACCATGGGGAATATACAAGAGGGGAAAGACCAATGAACGAATTTTATTCTAGTGATATTTTCGAATATAATTAATTTCATATTTCAGAATTCAGATGTTCATTGCAGATTGATGTGAAGAAAGAATTAATTAATCAATTAAAAATTAGTTACTCAATCAACAGATTTTCTTTAAGGTAGTAGTCTGGTAACTTAAGCCGATTTTCATGTCTTTTTTGGAGGGCGTTTTTTTGCAGGAAAATAAAAATGAATCGTTTTGGATATTTAGGATGTTTTTATTTACATATTAAAGATACAAAAAAAAATTTGTTTGAAAAAATTTAATAGTTTATTATTATTATTATTATTATTGATCGAAGTTGGCACCTCGAAGTTGGCAGCCCGGGTCCTAACTTTTTTTCTACCGAACCGATTGCTTTTAAATTTTAACAGGCTACTCTACACACTTATAGTTCTCGTCGGAACTACCGAGAAATTTTTTCACCCCTAACTTTTTATTTTACAACCCCTTCTTTGCTAAAATAAAAGGACTTTAGCAAAGAAGGGGTTGTAAAACAAAAAGTTAGGGGTGAAAAAATTTCTCGGTAGTTACGACGAGAACTATAAGTGTGTAGAGTAGCCTGTTAAAATTTGAAAGCAATCGGTTCGGTAGAAAAAAAGTAAGGACCCGGGCTGCCAACTTCGAGGTGCCAACTTCGATCAATAATAATAATAAACTATTAAATTTTTTCAAAAAAATGTTTTTTTGTATCTTTAATATGTAAATAAAAACATCCTAAATATCCAAAACGATTCATTTTTATTTTCCTACAAAAAAACGCCATCCAAAAAAGACATGAAAATCGGCTTAAGTTGCCAGACTACTACCTTAAAGCATTTTGATGTACGAACAATTTTTTGGGGAAAAAAATAATGAATTAAGTGAAAATCGATTAATGAATGATCGGAGCTTTTTTTCATGTCAGTTTTCTATCTTCGATGACTCGTGAAATTTCATGACTGTGTATATATGAATAAAAATGAATTGAAGTTATTTAATCGGAATTGATTTTTAGTTGATTTAATATCCGTGATTCAATTCGGCGGACAGGCAGAATTGAAAACATCGCAGACATGTTTTCACAATACGAGGACAGGAGAGCTTATTAAATTTCTGGAGTGCTCCAGTTGAAACGCGCTGTGTAAATTAACTGTCCATGAATCAAACGTTCGCGATGCTATTCAGGATATTTTACGTCGTTGTAATCAAGAAAACTCGACAATAGGGAGTGAGAGGAGCGTCGATAAACCAGAACATGGGGTGGGAAGGGGGCCTCTAGACTAGGACATTCACAAAGTTCTCCGATTATTCGAACTCTCGGGAATCAACGGTCTGGATACTTTCTCGATGGAACGTATATGCTTCCTATTAACGCTGATACACGTATAATATACAATATGTATGTATAGGGTGTCGTGTTCATTGCCAATGGCTAATATTACCATAATGCTGTAACGAGGTAGTTTCCCCTGATCGTATAAATTCAAGTTAATGTTAGACCAGTACCGACGACAGAACAGCTCGCTGGACACAAAATGGATTATGTTAACGAGAGGAGACCAACATCGCAAAACTCGTGTGCGCGTGAACTTTGAATATATAAATAGTACTTCATTTACGACGTTATTCATACCAGAATCCTATGGTTGAAACAATAACACTTAAATATGTAAAAAAAACAAGATTAAATTAAAATACGTCTGTGAGAAAAATTGAGTACATTAACAAGAGTGAGAAAAGTTAAAATAATATATTTTTTTTACCATTAAACAAAATATATTATTTTAACATTACTCATCTATTAGTGTTATAAATTCATCCCGCGATAATTCATTTGATTTGATTTGTTTTTATTTCATACGTACCTCCTGAATTATTGTCCTCATTATTCTTTTTGCATTTGAGTCTCATTAATAAAAAATCACAGCTGAATGGAAAATTCAATTTATTCAACAGAACGGAAAAAAATGAAAAAACAAAAGATTATTTAAAATCAAGTACACAGGCTGAGATTTATTTATCTCGAATGAAATTTGTTTGATTCCGCTGAACGATTATAATGATGCTGAAGTTTGCGTCGTTGGAACGCAACAAAATCAAGTTTTTTTTTAAATATTTAATTTTCGGTATTGCTCGAGATTTTCGGAAACATTTGGGTCCCAGGCCCCTAACGGCGACCCCTAAAAAAATTTGAATGATTTTCTCTGTCCGGAAAGCACCCTTATGGGGGGGTGAAAAACTGAAAAAATCGGGCTTTGTACTGTAAAAAGATAACCATTTTTTTTTATGATCGTTATTCGTTGTTCGTCGTTACAAGAGACCCCTAAAAAATGTTGAGCGATTTTCTATGTCCGGAAAGCACCCTTATGGGAGCGTGAAAAACGGAAAAAATCGGAGTTCGTACTGTAAAAAGATAACCATTTTTTTTATGATCGTTATTCGTTGTTCGTCGTTAAAAGAGATCCCTAAAAAAGTTTGGACGATTTTCTATGTCCGGAAAGCACCCTTATGGGAGGGTGAAAAACTGAAAAAATTGGACTACGTACTGTAAAAATATAACCATTTTTTTTATGATCGTTATTCGTTGTTCGTCGTTAAAAGAGACCTATACAAAATTTTGAGCGATTTTCTATGTCCGGAAAGCACCCCTATGGGAGGGTGAAAAACGGAAAAAATCGGACTTCGTACTGTGAAAAGATAACTATTTTTTAGGGGTCTCTTGTAACGACGAACAACGAATAACGATCATAAAAAAATGGTTATCTTTTTACAGTACGAAGCCCGATTTTTTCAGTTTTTCAGGGTGTTTTCCGGACAGAGAAAATCATTCAAATTTTTTTAGGGGTCGCCGTTAGAGGCCTGGGCCCTAAATGTTTCCGAAAATCTCGAGCAATACCGAAAATTAAATATTTTTAAAAAAACTTGATTTCGTTGCGTTCCAACGATGCAAACTTCAACATCATCGATTATATTGTATTTGAATGATAATATATTGTATTTCAGTTAAATAAATTCTTGCCTAATATACCTCATATTAAATAAAATATTTCGCTGAATGCAATCCCAAAATAAACATTCAATCATGATATAATATTTATTTTTAATAATAACTTTTTTTCATGAAACAATAAACATTTTGAGATAAACTTTCAATTTGTCGACATTGTAATTTTTAAAACATTTGTACGGAATAAACCGTTCTTCCAATTGCTACTTTTCTCCGAACTTTTTTTTAAAGGATAAAAAAAGCATCGATTCATCCGATGATAAACGATGTAGCAGGTTTTCTCGTTGTTCTCGGTATTGCAAGCTCGATTGCCTCGGGTCACCGGGGAATTCATAAACTGCAATTTTCTCGGCAGAAGATTGTCTTCGGTTCGTTCATACCCCGGTTCAGCGAAATATAGATATTTTATATACAAATGTATTGAGGATATAAAACTCGTTTCGAGTAGGAAGAAACCGACAGAATCCGTTTACAAGATGCAATAATAATCCCTATATGATCAGAATATTAATCGATTTGTTTTACTTCTTAAATCTCTTTATGTCACATTCATTTATTAAAAAATGCTATAAAAAAACTTTCCACATTCTTAACTCGTCAGATTTTGTACACAAAATAATATTAGAACGAAACAAATTTTTTGTACCATTTGTTTTTGATTTTTCCGTTTTTTTTTACAAATACACGTATGCGAATAATTTTCCTTAAATAATTAAAGAAAAGAAGATTAATATATCACCTTCCTCCTGATATTTCGCAGCAGCACTGGCAGCGTTCGCGGCTCCTGACGCGAGGCTCTTCAGAGAGTTGAAAAATCCGCTCATTCTCCAATTAGAAACTTCTCGTTCTCTTCTTCATCTTTCACGTTCACAGACCTCGTCTTTCTATCAGCCGCACTAGCCATTTTCACGTCTCATTTTGTTGGTTTTTTTCCGCGTAAACACCAGCCACGATCAAAACTCTCGTCAATTATCCTCGTATCTGTTTCTCGTAGCGTTTTTAAATGAACACTCAATCGTGTCGTTGTTGTGTCCATCGTTTGTGACATTTCGAAATTTTGATTGGCACATTGTCCGTTAATAATTGCTCGCTTCAGCGTTACAGTTCAATTTTTTCCTATAGCGAATAATTTTGTCCACTTCGTCAATATTTGTTGTCGAGGCGATTGATCGAACGAAAAAATAAATGCTAAAATTATTCCGATCAATGTACATCGATTTCAGTAGACCGTTCGTGATATAAAATAATGGTTTGACATTTCTGCTGTACCAAATTTGATAACGGAGATTTTTTTAAATCGTATAAATTACAAATTTTCACATTTCTGCCGAACAATTTTTATACCTTCTTTCTATTTTAAGAAAAATTTCATGACCGGCAAATCAATCTCTTCGCTTCCTCGTAGATAAAGCATAGAGTAAGCTTTCTGAACAAGAGGCAATTAGCGAGGAAAAAATATGAAAATGTGTAACATGCACATTGAAAGTTTCATAACATATTAACCCCTTTATCGATTCTCGCAAAACATACTGTGGAAAATCTTATCTAGCATGATGGGTTAAACCCTTGAATTATTAAGGATTCATTTTTGGCTACTCCATTAAATATCCACATTCATCCGAGAATTTCCGGATATTTCGTAATATCTCAACGAAAAACAAAATGTTGTGAAATAAAATGTTTTACAATGACGAAGTAAAAAGAATAAATATGACGAATTTTGCGAAGGGTTGAATTTCCATTTATTCGCGTGTCCTCGTTTGATATTCGATCGTGACTTTCTCTCTCGTCTCGCCTGCAGGGGCTTATTGAATGCATTACAGCGCGGTCTCTTCACCCTTGGGCTCGTTAACGACTCATTAAACGATCGTTCCCGAGTGACCGAGAAACGGGGTAAAGTCACGCGGCATTCATACATGCATTTAGATAATAGTATACGCTCGAGAAAAATCAGAGTAAAATGGATTTTTCCCGTCAGGCCAAAACTGGAAATAGTTTTGTTTACTCGACATTTTTTATCGGCCACAAAGTAAAAAAATAAATAAAAACAGAAAGTAACTTTTGAACAGTTAGATATTTTTTTCTATCGATGGAAAAATGCGGTTTCGTTCACGCCCAATAAAAATTCCAACTGCCCCTTTGTCCTCTCTATTTTTTTTACCCAAAATAATGATTGAAGCTAAATGCAGTGTGGAATTTTTTAATACTTTTAAACGAAAACTCGTGCTATTGATGAAGTATCTATTTTATTCGTTGGATACTACTGAACATAATCGTGAATATTTCTAGCCCCAAAGACTGATGAACTGCTCTCTTTAGTGTACTTATCACACGCGGTTTTCCGGCTGTAACGTCGATCACGTTATATTTATATATATTGCTCACACGACCCTCGCTAGTCTCGTTTCTCGATAAACCTCACAGCTGTCGCGTTCCACACACTATCTTTCTAGCTTTCGAAGAGCGTGCGTCTATACTTACTATAATATAACGCACAAGCGAGTTATAGGAATGACTAGTTCAAATTCCGGACAAATACATACGCATAAACGTTATTTATTCAAATCTTTACGAATGGAAATAAATAATAAGTGAACGTTTTTCTTTCGTAAAAATCGCGATAAAATTTCTCCAATCACCGAATATTGCATTTTCTATCGATAGAAAAAAAAGTACTTATACTCTTTATTTCACTAATTTGTGTGTTAATATAAAATAACCGAGATTTGAGAATTAACTAATTTTTAACGATTAATTAAAGACTTTTAAAATGATAGAAGTAAAATAAAATTACACGATATATTTATCATCCCCCTTAATTACATAAATGTGTACCACATAGCTAGTATTTATGAATAGCAATTTCAGTTCTATTAGTTTCTTCGAGTCATGTTTTTTTTTGTTCAGAAGTCATTAAAATCCCAATAAATATATCATTAACTCTTCACTATATAAAAGTTCGATAAATATCGATTCAATTGGTTTCACGCGGTTTCAGAATTTATCTTATCTCCCAATTTGTCACTGTCCACTTGATAATTCTCTTTGAAACTTCAGGCTCATCATCAATGAAGCTCTTCTCTTTGCCAGAGACACAATTCGAGAATAGAAAAGGGAAACGAGCCTATTGCAATTGTGTTGAATTGTCCAGTGGTGAGATCGACGAGCAGACTTTACGACAAATACATTTCGCGACTTTTATATACATTCATGCATCTAGATATACACATAAATGGAGATTTATGTGTTTTTTTTTAAATATATTTACGAATATTAGTACAAACCATTGTAAGGGATTCGAGAAACGAGGTTTGATAATGACACTGAAATTTATCACGTCGACAAGATACTAAACGAAGGTCAGAACACATATCGCAGTTGAACGATCACATTTTCTGGAGCACACGTATATTTAAGACTACTTCGATCGTTTCTCATCCCTCTTTCTCGAAATACTCTGGGTCGTCCTGGGCAGCCTCGTGTGTCCTCTCCCACACGGATATTGTCGCTATATCCTTTTGAAATTTCTGCGGGACTCTTCCTGTCAATTCTACACTCGGCGTTCGAGCTCAAGTTAACAAAAACTTATTGACCGAAAAGAATTGTGAAAAAGAAAGGAAGAAAAAAATGGTGACGATACACGAGAGGGGGGGGCTTGAAAAATACGATTTTCCGTGAATAAATGAGACCGGAAAACCGCACCACTGCACGATGTTATACGTGACGAAGCCTTCGTCGTCGTCGTCATCGTCGTCGTCGAGTCAGCTGTGCTGAGAAACGAGAATTCAGACCGAAACAACGTGCGCGCGCGCCCCACGCCACTTCCACATCCACCCCTGTCTCTCTGGGTGTCTTATATGCACCCCTTAGCTAGCGTCCCTATTAGGAAGGGTAGTTTTTTCTCCCCTAGAGCTCATTCTCTCTCCAGATTCTCGAGTCGCTCGAACATCCGAGCACAAACTGTAGCTAGTCTCGAAAGCTTTCGTCCATCTGGATATATAACAAGCCAACCTCACCTCTTCCTCCCCTCCCTTAAGCTTCGCTGCATAACCGACGAGACGCATGCGTCGAAGCTCGATATACCACGAAGCCCCCCATGCCCTCCGTGTAATACACGCGAGGGTGGCTTCTCACCCTCTCAGCCTCGCTCTTATTCGTTCGTTTTTACACACCCACGCACGTTCCAATCGAAGTTTTATTTTATTTGCTTCGATCAACAATCTTGTCTCATTGTTGCTAATTGACAGCGTTTAATTAACTGTGATCCCTGATTTTTTGTTGCTGATGCAGAAAGAATGGATAACAGACGAGCAATCTTATTTCCTTATTAAGGGTTAGACGGTTCAAAAAATTGATTTTTTTTTATTCCATAAATTGTTAGTAAAACTATTGAAAAATATGTTCCCAAAATTTTAAATGAAAATTCCGACTCGTTCTATTGTTATAAGCCATTAAGGGGGGATATATTTAAGTATATACTATAAAATTTTTATACATATATTTAAGTATACACTATAAAATATTAGCGACCCCATATTGCTTGTTTTTCTTGGTACTATTTTTTCAAATGCGTTTTTCTGAAAACGACTTCTTTTTAACTTGCGTATACGCTACTTAGAAAAGTTTTCAACCAATCGTTTTGAATATTGGCAGTTACTTTCTTCTTAGTATTGCGCTCTATATGAACCTAAAATCGGAATATTATCATTATTTAAAATAATTTTTTTTTTGCAAATAAAGTTGTAAAAAACGGCAAAAAATCATGCTTTTTTGTTTGACCCCTGTAAAAATTTCAGCTTCTATTTTTTTGATAGCATTTAGGTTCATATAGAAGAGAGACATATAATAAAAGTAAATTCCAACCTCGTTTGATTTCAGATGAAAATTGCGGCTTCCAGAATGTACGCAAAATGGTGAGTCTGATTGTGACCTGCAATATGGGGTCGCTAATATAATATTTTATAATATTGTAATATTTTATAGTATACACTTAAATATATGTATAAAAATTTTATAGTATATTTAAGTGTATACTATAAAATATTCTCAGTTTCAATAAATTATATTCATTTTTATACTATAAAAAAATTCATGAAAATCATTGAGAAAACGCTGTCCTAACCCTATTTCCTCCCTTAATTTACTTATAAACCACTTTGAAAAATGCCCAAATTTATGTGTCCGCCCTAAACAATTGCTAATAAAAATCGTGGATTGAAATTTTTTATTTATTTTTGTGGATATATTCAAGAGCTGCATTGTGTTAAAAAGCTTCAAAAATCCACGACTAGATTTGCCTTTTATTCAAATTGGAATTAAATCATAAATTCGAGTTTTCAAATCCATTTTATCACGATATCCAAGAGATTATATTATTATTATTATTATTATTATTATTATTATTATTATTATTATTGTATATTTATATCGCGTAGCTCATCAGCTAGTTCGGAAAATGCATATGGTGAGCAACTAATTCGCGATTTCTAGTCGTAGAACACGATATAATGATGCTGCGCGCGTCCAAGAATTTTTTCTGCTCCCCCCATTCTCGTACCTGTGGTGCTGTTGATACGAGTTGGATGATGAGCATTCTGGATTCACGACCGTGTTACGATTATGATGTGCGCTCGAGCAAACGCGGCGACGAGGGGAGGTGGTGAGATCGAGGAAGCTCATGGATCGACGAGCTTATTAATCGATCCACGTGTCCGCGAGTTTTGTAGGTCATTTAGCAAAATCGAATGCACCAGCAAGATTTAACACGCGTTCTTCTTCTATAGTATACATATATGTATACGCTGAAATGTATAGATTACAAATGCCCATGGGAGATTCTTAAAAACTTCCATTAAAAGCACTTAATTTCCCTAATTCATAATGTAAACAAAAGAAATTGTAAATACAAAAAACCCATAAATTTTTCAATAACAATCTTATTGTTACATTGAAAAAATGTACCAAATGGAACTATCATTCAATAATCTCAATAATCAACGAAGTTCTTCAACTTTCTACGAACTCAATGACAGATTACGATTAATTTCCTATCTCCTCGCAGGTCAACTTTTATGGGATCTTGTTGGACAGTTCTTTCGGTCAAAATAAAATATTAACATTGTCGAGTAGTATTCAATTAAAGTTCGATGTATCATCGATGCTCTATATATCCTTTTTTCATTTCAAACTAAGGCAATAAGTGAGGGTTTTGTCTTCGAACGATCATTCAACTTTTATTAAGTTCTTATACGTATCGAAGATTCTCCAACGGGACCAGGGGGGGTACTCGAGAGGATTTATCGGCGGGTTCACGTACCGGATATGCGGTCACCATGTGACCATCACATCGGGGCAATGTTCATGGATGTCTAGGCGAAGGAAAATACACGATCTGAAAAGGTAAACAGGTGAAGCGATGGTCCGAGATAGGAAAGTTTAGTGTCACAGTCGGTGGTGTGTGTACACGGAACTCGTCGATCCCTATTAAAAGTTTATCTACGAGAGCGTAGATATGTACGTATAAAGAAGAAGATGTCCCGCATACGTTATAGGACACGGTATAACGGTGCGACTGACGCATGCGCAAATGTTAGTTGATATCTTGGCAAGCGGCAAAGCGTAATTATTGATCACTGCAACGTACGAGACCCTCACTTCATTCCCGTATCGCGACGAGCGAACCCGTTCTGCTCGAGGTTATATCTTATCACAATCCGAGACCAGCACTTCTCCTTACTTTGAAAAACACATTTTTTTATTAACTTTTCTCTATAAATCATTCAATTTCTAAACATTTAATACAAGTGACCTGCAGCATTTGTAACGGCAAACTTTAATTCTGTAATCCGTAATGTGATTGATTCTTTTTCTAGTGCATTGCATGAAAAAAAAATATAAAAAATCAGTAGATCGAAGAAAATTAACGATCATTACTGTTCTTCATATGCTATTATCAATACTGCTGATCACTTTTTATAAAACATTTGATAATTTGGAATGTATTTCATTTTTTGAAGTAATTCGAGCTTTTTCCGTTGAACGAAAAGTGCTCATCACTGACCATCTCAGCTTCATCGCAAAAAAGAAAAAGCATATCTTTACAACTTTACTGGGACGGAAATAATGGAGTTCGTGAATCCTTGACTAAACTGACGATACCATTAACAAGCCAAAAAACAAGCATTTCGAAGAATTTGTTTCACAAATGATTGATATATCGAACACAAGCAAAAATCTATTTATTGTTAAAAATTATTCTAGGGAAAATGACCAAGTAAATGACGATTTGCATTTAGAGAATCAATGCTGTTCAAGGGACATCCATTGAAGAACGATTTATTTGCCATTGGCACATCGCCATTAAAATATACTTTTTTCCAACGGATGACATCCATCTTTGAGAAATATTAGAAAAAGAAAATCACCGTTGCGCTCCTACGAGCTCAGCTGGGTATTTGTCAGTCGCGCAGAGCAGTTCGGCATTTCTCTTTTTATTTAAAACTCAATGGGACCGATCGCTGCTCGGGCATCGCTTATCAAATGCACAGAAGGATAAGACGAGATGAAAAATCGAAATGATAAAAAAATTGGGTCAATGATTTGGCTTTTTTGAATTTTAATCGAGTGTTTTGGTATTTAAAAAAATGCGGTAGTGGAAAGAGTTGGAGGATGGAAATATTTTAATGACATAGAAACGTTGTTTTTTTACTCCACTAGAAAAACATTCCACGAGAATTGGGCTCTTGGCATTTTTTTTGCCTCGTATTATGAATAATCGTAACGACTATTGGTAAAAGTTGAGACGTCGCTCGGGGTGGATACGAGAAAAATTATAAAATGGGGTGCGCGCCTCTTCAACGACTTTGGCAGGCTCAGCATTTTTTCTCTTTTTTTTTTTTTAATCAAGTGTCCGTGCACAAGAGAGATAGAGAATTTTAGCTCGTTGGTGAATGTAGCCAAGAGCCGCAATGCAGAGGCCATTGATCCCCGAATACACGAATGGAATAAAGAAATATCGTCGTGCTGCACGTACCTCGGTCATATATAAAGCTAGAAAACAAAAAAAAAACGCACGCGGTGAACCCCCACACGAATGAAGTTTTATCAATTTGCGGTCGTGCGAATGTTCTCTTGCAATTTTCTTTTTCAGCTAAGTATATTTTTTTGTTTTCTTTCATACCTTAGACTCGCGAAACAAACTACTTTAAAAGTAACTCACATCCGTGTTCGTAATAGCAAGCTATTGACGCAGGAAGCTCATCGCGAACAACCCCTTTAAGAAACGACGCGAACTTCGCTAAAATTGATAAAAAAATATACCAAAATACGGATTCTAAATTATTTTAGTAGTTGAAAAATGGATTAATTTGTAAATATTCAACGAATCACGTGATATCCCAAGAATATTAGTCCTCGAGCTATCATTTTCGGTAAACAACAATAAACTCCCTATTGTTCTCATTTAATGGGTGAAAATACGAAAAAAATTAAAATTAACAAACGTAATTTTAAATATTTTATTTTTAAATTAACTCCTTGCAAAAGTATTAAAATTATAACCTTCGCGCCCAATATCGTACCAGCGACTCGGGTTTGAACAACACAAAGAATTAACTTCTACAATTAGTTGGAGTCGAGGGGATAAATTAATTCGCCTCAGATTCAGTGATCCTTAACGAGTGCAGTGAACCGCGCTGACTGGTGCTTCAATAGACAAAAAGAATTTTATTCTCTCTTTACTCTCGCAGCGAGAGGAAATTTGACGAAGGAAGGGAATTGAGAGAGGCACTCAATCAAGCATTTAGAATGCCGCATCCCGATTAACTATATTGTACCGCAGTAGTACAACACCGAATAGTCCGCCAAGTTACAGGGCCAAACGATCGTATAATCCCAACAGCAAGAATAGACAAATTGCGAGATTCCATTGAATAGTCCAAGGAAATAAAAACAAAACGTCCTTTATTGTATACGATTTTAATGGAAATTGACGATGCCCAATTACGCTGCCTCCGACGAATGTATTTTTATTCTCATACCACGAGAAAAAGTACTAAATAAAAATTCTACCTATGGGATTTTTGTCAATACAACTAATTGTTGGAAAAAAAAACCGCAATCAACGTAATTACAATTGTTGCAACAATTATATTTCGTACGATTTTTATATTACAATTACAGCTACTGCAATTAATAATAAAACGCTTCAATCTAAACTCGTGTGCAAAGAGTGGGGAGAAAAATTCATTTTTCTCAATCCGTTTTCCGGTCACGGAATTAAGAAAACCAAATGGTTTGAGAAAAAATACGATAAAAGAAACTGCACAGGTCGTGGCAACGTTAATTAAATTAAACAATGCAGCGAAAAGAAAAAAACATGTGACGGCCCAGAGGGCGGGTGAAATAACAGTATAAAGAGGAAAATAACAGCGTACACGTGTTCTGATACTCGGATTACTAACGCCATAAAAGCAGAGGAAAAATCTACCGATAGGATACCCCTCTGTAAGCTACTGAAAAGGCACAAAAGCCTGAAAAACATCAAATTTGTATGTATGAAAAATCCATCATGAAAGCCTTTTTCCAGCGAGCTTACGGAAGGTCGGATTACTCCTGTGACTCCGGGCTACGCGGAGTGGTAATGGTCTTTGCTAATTGAATTACTCACGAGATGTTAGATTTCCGGCGTGCGACATGCCTGCGGGGTGTGGGATAAATACAAGATTTAAACCACCCCAGTAAGCTCTCCCTCAATACCACAGATGTGTCGACTATCGCGAATAAATACGCATATGTGGAGTACACACATGTGTTTGTTCTCGTTTTTCCATCGAATCGGAATTCTACCTCTCGTTTCTCGTTCCACGTGTCCCACTGACCAACGACACAATGTCACAAGACATCTCGACTTTCAATCGATTATTGTTTCGAAACGTGGTATTTTTTTTCTCTCTATGCCGTACATCAGTGGGAAAACAATTCAGTGAATATGTTTCAGCCGAAGGGTTTTACGATTTTGATCTCCCAACACTACGCGGTTAAATTTCCTTTTTTTTTTTGGCAATTAATAGTTGATGAACGCAATAAGTGAATAATTGCAATTTAAAGAATCTTTACTGCCAGACATTTCGAGTAAATTGATGAAATATTTCGATTACAATTTTTTGAAAACCAAAAATTCATGATCAAATTTTTTCTAAGCATTTTCTTTTTTCTTAAATTTCCCTAACAATTGATCATTGTTTATATGCTTGGGATGAGAACAACGATACTCACTTCGCTTTGCACTGTAGGCTTGCAAATGGGCTGTAATGACATCGTAGTGCTTGTCTCGTTTAGCCGTGAGATAATCCCTTCTTCGCAGTTGACGAATAAGTAATCCACCTGCATGATGCACGTGTTCCTCCAAAGTTTCCAACACAACTGAAAGTTCTTCCTTGCCTACGAATAAACGATTAAAAATGATTAACGAAGAATTTATGAGAATGCCAGTATCGTCTAATCGTTAGATGGAATGAAAGTTTAGCGGGAAAATCGTAAATTTTGAATATGTTTCCGAATTCTAGAGGAATCATCGATAATGGCAATTCTACTGCAATTTCCGTCATAGAAAACATAACCATTCAACAGACTTTACAATTAACTCGTCAGTTTCGTCGCCTGCCTATCGTCGTATACGATGATATTAATGATGTGTTATGATCACAAATGCAGGTGCAACATGCACGTAAGTGCGTCATCGATAGCTGACCCGATGGGACTGGTCTATTATAATAGCACGACAAAGAACAGGCTGATCAAGCAAAATTCTCAAGAGTATGGAAAAATAAAGAATGGATAATCGACAATGGCTCAATTGCTCGTACGAATAAACAGAGTTAGATCTAACGAGAAGTAATCGAGTCGCGGATCGAATGTTTAAACTCAAAAAAAAACGTAGACTTCTTAACATAATTCGGGTCTCTTTCTAACCAATGCGAACCCATTTCTAGTGCACATTATTCGTTAAGATGCACGAATTAGCGATCGAAAAGATGCCAAAATCTGGATTGACAATTGGTGCTTCGGTGCAACCAGAAAAAACACTGCAATCACGATAACTTACTGTCGTCAATGCAAAAATTTTGTTCATTAAAAAAAATCTATTTCTACGTGCAAGAGTAGGTCTGCTTATCGAAAGGGTCGAAAATCGTGATTATAAAGCTCTAATCATTCAACGATTCGTAAAACGATTCATTCTTGCTGAATTGTTAAAACAAAATTTATCTTCAATTTTGCAGTAACAAAAAGTTATATCGCTACCGAAAAATTGGATAATGAACAAATTAGCCTGCATCATTAGCAATTAACGCCTAATAATCGATTTTAAACACACTTTGTTTAAGTAAATATATGATCACGAATTCTATACATTTTGTGAAATTGTATCCTCAATTTTGCCTACCGTTTTGGTTAGTTAGACGAAATACGATAGATAACCAAGCTAATATATTCGTATTTCACGAAACATCACTGAAGAAAGTTACTGAAGGGGTAACGAGAGAAGTTTCAAACGAGAATCTTTGACTATGAAATTGTTCTCCAGGATATAATCCATTCGTATGCTAATAATAATAATAATAATAATAATAATAATAATAATAATAATAATAATAATAATAATAATAATAATAATAATAATAATAATAATAATAATAATTGATAAATGAACTAGTATTCAGGCGTTGTATGGCAATCAATTTTCCATCGCCCCGGCGAGGAAAGTTTTCGCGGAACCGAGAGGGCGCGTGGGTGTTTATATATGGATATCGCGAGGATGAGGTGGATGAGGATAGAAGAGCGAATTTGAAGTGGTTTCGCGTAGCTAGATAAAGGAAAAGTGGTTTTCACCAACAATGATAGGGGATACTCTCTGGATGAGCCGACGACACTCCAAAGACTTCACCACTCTCCGTTCAAGATTTTCGTATGCATGCATACATCGGTATCGCTTGCTCGCAAACGAAAGGCCGTAATTCACTTCATTCCAATCCATCATATACCTCGAGTTACGCCCTTTTGTTTGCTAGCACTCGACACATGTCTGTCCTTTTTTTTTGGTCTCAGGCGCATCTCGCAGTCAATGGGGTTCGCTCGACGGTCTCGAGCCTCGTCAGCTTCCGGCGAATAAGTACGCGTCGCGACGCTAATTAAAACGAAGACTGCCATTTTTTTTATTCGTTCGCGCTTCGAGAAAAATCTTGGTTGTTGTAAAACTGTAGAAAAAAGGAAAATGAAGGGAGGGGTCTCGATGAAAGACAACGTGAAATGTCGTTTAGGATTAGCCAGGGAAAATCACTTTTTCTTTTATCTTGTAGAATTCGAACTGCTCGCGACAGAAAAATGAATTTTATTATCGAGTAAATACGTTATTTGTAACGTAAAACTTGATGGAATTTATGGAAATTTGTAAACAAATTTTTTAATTGATAATGACGCGTTCAACAATTCTCGTAGTCAAAATAGGAAAAAAGAAAGTTAGGTCTTTTTATTCTACTTGTTTTTTTAGAATATGCCTAAAACATGCATTTCACATCGTTTCTGATATCGCTCAGTATCGAAGAATTATTATTAATTGATGCTGACATCTTCGGAAAAGCTACAAGACCTTCCTGGGATTGCGCGTGGGACTCACCTGACAGCACTTTCACGAAAACAACATCTCACCTTCCGCGATATTTCTCTCAAGTCACGAACAGATATTTCGTCTTTGTCCTCTTATTTACTGATTCATGAAACTCCCCATAAGCTCGGAATATATTACCACGGTTTGCGAAACGAGGGATGCAATATTGCCATGACCTTTTCAACAATGAAGAAAAGTGTGTTTCCACTCGCCCACTCGTTATTCCCACCTTTATATGAGCTGTCTTCCTCAGAGAGTCTTTTAATCACGGCCACGAGCTTCACGTTTTTTTTCGAATGGTTTTTCCTTTTTTACCAAACTAATGTACGTGTATATACGAAATTTAAACGATACATAAAAATATGGCGGAAACAAAATTTTGATTACAAAAAAAAAACGTTTATCTTCTTCGCAACTTTTTTTCCATCCTTAGTATACACAATTTGCAAACTTTATGAATGAACAAATTCTCGTCGAAAAAATTTGTTGGCCTATGAAATAATTCATGTACTATTTGTGACGGTACGGTAATGTATTTTCATCGTCCATCGCTGGTGCGTGTGTGTACTTTAGTGACAATAGAAATATAAAAAAAGTATATGAATAAGAAAAAAAAATATGATGATAATTCTGCTCTTACTCTTCCTGAGTAGACGAGCTCTCCGAAGGTATCGATGCTGAGGCGGTGGCTTGTAAGACGATGCCGTAGAATCGCTTTCAGAGCGGCCTCTCTCGCTCCTCGGATATCCGTAAATATCCAATAGCAACTGATCGACCAACGATGTCACCACAACTTCTTGGCTCGCAGACTCTCTCAGCATGGGCAACGGATAGAACTTTTATTAATGAGAAAAGAGTAGGAAAAAAATGAATTTGAATTTAACACGCAACGTTCCTTGTTAAAAATGCAATTTTCATAAAATCTCCTAAATCTCAAAAACCAATGACGACTTTTTTTCCAAATTTCTTCTGTCCCGATCATTTTTGTAATGACGAAAATAGGTTGAAAATAAAATTCTTTAGGAAGAGTTTGAAAAATTCTTAAAAAAAAATAATTTCCGAGTTGACATACTGCCGAGAAATTAAGGCATAATTAAGAAAATAACATTTTTCCAATTGAATTTTTACAACGTACCCTTTGCTTTTTTTCAAGCTTCACAGCGTCATCGGTGATTCTTCCATTAATGATTGAAACATTTTTCCAATTCAAGTCCGTTCTCCTGTCAGCGTTTGACAATATTTTCGACACGTCGACGCTGATTTTGCGATCTTTTGACTTTCTGTTCAGAGCCATAAAATCCGGTGTTTCGAATATTTGTTTCGTCAGATTGCATATTTTTTGTCTCGATAAACGTGGATAATGAGACGCGTTAACCCAGTAAAGACGATCTCGTGTTTGTTGCGTCATGACAATGTCACCAAAAACCCGTTCGCTCTCGACAACGACGCACTTTACCCGATAACTAATTTCCGAATTTTTACCACCCGCCATCACGACGTAGACCATATTTGAATCGAGCCTCAATTATTCAAGCAGCCATTTCTCAGAAAGATCATTGGTAATGAATTTTTTTTTTTTGTTATATCCTTAATTCAGGTTTGTCGGCCATTTTTCTTTCGCACTTTTGTCAATTTCAAAAGTATTAGTGAGAAACTCTTCTGCTATTTTTTTCTTATTTCATGGATATTCCATGATCTAAAAACACTTGAGAGATCTCCTCAATCAAAATTGCGTGTGATAATTTTCCAAAAATACCGAAAGATCTCGGGAAGTTTGTTTACATTGCAAATTTTTATTTTTTTATTTATTTTTTATCAATTCTACGATATATTGTCAGACAAATTAATGGCGTATCGATATATCAATAACATTCGGTAACAGGTGGTTAAATGCCCTTCGAGGGTAATTCACAAAACACTTGAACGATCTTTGTTTTTTTTTATCTTACTTCCGGTTATCGCGAACCATAGCTGTCAATGTCAGACCTTATCGTCTAACACAGTTGGGTGTGTTGGGGTTGGGGAGTGTTGAAAAACCAATGTTGTACTTTTCAAATGTTGCTCGAGCTTGAATTTCAAGATGTACTTGAATTTATTGTACACGCGTGTATATGTGCACTGTCGAGGGTGACATTCATCGGATAGAGTGACTGAAAACGACGTGTGCTAGGAGTCTTCTTCAATTCGAATCGTTCTTTTTTTTCTCCTCTCGTCTCGTTCGCTCGAAAGAGTTCTTGGTTTTTTTTTTATTTATTTACTTTCCCTTCGACGACGCAGTCACAGACGAGAAAGCCGAGATCCTCTCGGGGTCTCGAATAATGTCGTTGAAAGGATCTAGAAGGATCTTCCGGCGAATTGTACAAGGCTCGTCATTGGCGGAAGGTTAAATTCATCCAATTCGAATTGATCCGCGGATGAGATTGTCTTATCCCGATGAGCAGCCTTTCTTATTTCTTCAAATTCCTTCAAATCCGCTGGTACGCGATCTTCAATTAAGTCCACAATTTTTTATTCACAATTACGCGCTTTACCGAACAAAATAGGTTAAACAAAATAAGAGACTTATCGATCGATCACTTGACGTGTAAAAATGATGCTCCAGTTAATTTAATTATTATCTCGATTGTCACTCATTAAAGTGGATATAATAACAAATCGCTTGGAGATTGAAAAAAAATGCAACAGAAAATTTGTTTGCCATTGCCAGTCGAAATAAAAAATGCATATATATATATATTTACGGAATATTTCATGGTGAACGAATGAATTTATTGTGTTTCGTCGACCGTGTATAAGTGCGATTGGTTTAATCGTAGCTGATTAATGAATTCTCGAGGGCTCACTGTAAATATAGCTTCAACCTGGTGGTACTAATGACCAATCCGGCTCCAAGAGTCTGGCCGGTGGTTATCCTCGGCAGCTGTTAATTGAACCGAGATAATGATGTTTCGCGGAGTAGTTGTTAGTCACAGCAAACGCTAACACTTCAGGAAGCTATAGAATTGGCCTTGGCCATTGCCTATCGTCGACGGAAACGAACTTTTAGATTTCTCCGTAAATGGTATTAACGTTTATAAGTTATGGCACTATTATAATCACCACTTTTTTTTTCTACGTTTCTAATTCACGACCGAAAAACAATTTCATAATTAATTACGCGCAATTATTAACTGAAAATGAATGTAATTTTAATAAATTCATTAATCGTCGAATCCATGATCGAGAAACGGTTTTATAATTATTTAATTGCAAGTAATTCATCAATTATATATTTTTGTAATTACAAGATTGCCTCACAACATTGTACAATATTTATAGCACTAGTTGTATAATTCGCGAACATGTTATTACGGTTTTTATCACTCGACCTACTTTTTCTCAATTTTTATATAGTACGGCTAATGAAACTTAGGATTTTGCACAAAATCGAATTTTTTTAAAATTAATATTTGTATTTTTACTTTTAGCTCGAGGCGATATCATTTTGCTCTTTGATCGTTTATTCTCCAGTAATTTCCTAATGGGTGTCCGGACTGCAACTGGAAGTCGCGGTGATAATAAGACTGTGTTCAAACTGTCGTAACGGACAGATGGTGGGGATCATTGGATTGAAAAAAAAAACAGACGAGAAATCGTAAGAGAATCTCGTAAATCCGTTACAAATAACATCCAACATTTTATTACATTAAGTAAATTACGTGAACTAAAATCGTTGAAACTGTTAGAACAGTCGATTTTTTAAATCCAATTATCCCATCAATCAATCGTCGTGAACGAAAAAAAAACACTAATAATATGAATTTAAAAAACTATTATTATTAATTATTTATTATTTACTCTTTCCGCCAGCACGAACCTGTAGAGCAATCGTTAGTTGACTTTAGTACACTAGTGACAGACTAGCTCGTTGACCCCGTCACAATTAATTTAAAAAACTATTATTATTAATTATTTATTATTTACTCTTTCTGCCAGCACGAACCTGTAGAGCAATCGTTAGTTGACTTTAGTACACTAGTGACAGACTAGCTCGTTGACCCCGTCACAATCGACGAAGGAAATGAAAAAAATGTAGAAAGGGAACCCGTATCTAATGTCTCCTCATTACAAGCGAGGTGAACGATAAAAATTGACACACCTCGTACTTCCTTCCTCGGTGCAGTCGCTTCGCCCGTGCAATTCTCGACCAGTTGGACTTAATGTATTTTTTTTTGTTATCAAGAAGCAGACATCGTTCAAGCGACGAAACGTTGTTCTACTTATATTTATAATAGTACTGTCTTGGGATAAAAAAAAATATTTCACTTTATACGGAAATACCACAATGAGGGACAGGAATTAGGACGCGTTAAAAAAAAAACATTCTTTTCCAAAAAATTTCCCTTTTATTTTCGTGCAATTGTATTTAATCGCATCTCGTACATGTATAACAAGAGAAAAGACTCGAAACATCGACAAATCCCTCTTTTTCCCCTCGGTGAACAAAGAAGATTGTCAGAAGCTTCAAAAACATCGATCAATTACGAAATCGAGAAAGAATAATCGGTAAAGCGGATAACGAAACAGAGACATGTATATATAATGACAATACAAAAATCTCTGATACAGAAATGTACAGTGATTATAGATCAAATTGACGACAATAATTCACGAAAGAAACACATTTTTCTAAATAACAACGTACTTAAGCGTACATCTCGTAACAACAACAATATCATTGAATTTTTGTACACGAATATGAACAATTTTTACGCGTCACGATCCCCCGTCTCGGACAGAATCAATCTGAAATAAACGAGAGATCAGAGCGAACGATTTAATTACTCGTTCGGATCGAACTATAGTAGAGCCATCGAGAATATTTCACAACATTAGGAAGAAAGATTATGGCAATGGTATGAGGTGTCATGGCCGCTCAAAAACGTCATTTTACTCGACAAGAATATAGGACAAAACATCGAAAATTTGAGTTGAAAGAATATCTATTATGTAAAATAATATTAATTACGACAATGAGCATTGAATATGGATCTAGATAAACGAGCTTGAATTTTGAGATTAGAACAACAGTACTCGTTTATAAATATTATACATATGCCAATATGATAATTTATTTATATTTTTACGTAAAGTTTTCGATGTTTTTTTCCCTATGCTCACTGTCACAAAATAAAATACTTTTGCTCGATAGTACATCAGTTGAAATGTTGCCATCAGGATCACGTGCTAAACGGATTTTTCCCAAGGTAATATTTCCGGTGTTAATGTCGGAAATCCCTAAAATATAACCATAATCTTTCTAATATTAACTGGAGGAACGAGTAATTGAATTGCTGACCGAATCGCCTCGTTCCTTTCAGACTTGATAGCGATAGGCCAATTTTTATTCTATAAATTCAATTGAAACAACGGGGATGGATAATACGCTTCGATTTTCCATCATGTGAGCTCGGTGTATTCGGTGAAACCGTGATTGGGCGAACCGAGAAGAAGAACACCGACGCTACGGTCTTTGGAAGCCGTAACGATATCTGTTTATTGTATCGGTAAACGAATTTCTCTCTTTTTTTACGTCGTTATTCAGACGTCTTTTATATTATTTCATTTTACTTTTTATTGTCCGAAGAAAAAAAAGGATACATTCGTCGTAGGGCGAAACATCGAGATCCTGTATGTCACCCTTGTGTCGATAAACTTCACCGAGATACTCGTGATGATCCGGATACCTCCTGTAACGTCTTAGAATTCCCGAATCACAGACCGAATACAGTGTACTCCCGTTCGACGTGTATCTCAATTTCCAGATTGGAAAGTCTTGATGCTCTTTGAGAAGTTGCTGTATTCCGGAATCGGGCACGTACGCCGATACGAGATCTCCCCCGCTCATTATCAAGCCTAAAAAAATTATACGTAGACTTTTTTTTTTCTACAAATTAGAGATTCCCTGAGAATTTTGCGAATAATTGTGCTACAAAATTTAAGTGTAAACACTAATAGTTTTTCAAACGTACAATTGTTTTCTATCATTTTCTCTCAATGTTGAAAATGCTTGATTTTAACAAAAATTGATGATTTCATTCAATTGGAAGTACGGTATATGTGAAACAAAACTTTACGACTCTTTATAAAATTTCATTAAATCCAATGATTTTGATAATACGGCAATTTTCTATCGAACAAAAGTAACCGCCGATAAGATGAAATTTCGATATAATCGTAAAACAACAAGTTGCTAATTTTATCGTTCTATTTGCATTCAATGAACGACATACGTACTGTAAAAACCATCCTCGTCAGTTCTACTAAATGGTTCAGGTGTAACGCACACGGTGTTGACCGTGTGGCCAGTTTGAAATGCATGAAGTACTCGTCCGTCAGACGATGATACTTTACACGTGCCGTCAGAACCTCCGGTTAATATTGAATTTTGCCAAGGCCATGAAGACGGTAAAAAACATATATCTCTTATAACAGAACCGTGTAGCTGGAAATATATGAAATATTTTTTATTACTATTTTTTTTATTACTGTTATCATTATTTTTCTTCGACATTAATCCGTTTATGTCACTTCATTGTGATATACCTACGTCATAAACTAGATCCAAAGGCAGGGGCATTCTCAGATCTATGAGAGTGAGACCACGACCGTTTGGCGCGACTGATATTGCTAAATTTGGTCCCGATGGATCGGTCGCCAATCCCGTACGATTTTTCCCACTGTAAGTGCAATTGTCGTATGCCAAAAGCTGTTCACCTCTCTCGACATCGATTACAACGAGTCTTCGTGAATTTGTAGCCGCGAGAACCTGTTCAAAGAGACAACGTGGCTTGATTTCCTCGTTGCATATTTTGAAAATACAAGATTCCGGTTCTTTTGGAAATAAAAAATCAGTAATGTTTTTCATGTCGACGTGCTAGCTTTTTTTCTAAGCTGCTACAGCCATCGATTTTAGCGATAAATGTTAAAAGCACAAAAATCACCAATCCATTAACACAAAATGAACGCTAACTTTCCATGTTAATTAAAATCAATTATGCTCATACGTCTGTGCTAACTTTATAAACGTTTTATTAATTTTTTTTCCAACGGAACTCTAGTATAGAGTACCAAAATTTGTAACATTTTTTTGTCATGAATCTTTTAAACGAAAATTATGTCGATAGAACTAGGCTGAAGAGTTTGTATTGACTATAAAAAAATGATAAATTATTATCAATATACGCAAAGATTGTCCAGTTTGTGGCAAATACCTGCGAGGCATTTTTTCCCATAGAATTTTTTTAAGTCAGCTTTAACTCATTAGAACCTGATCGATTGTACATAATCATCAGCATGCGAGCATTTTGAATAAGACCTCTTTTAAAACAACCAAATTCGCTGCATTCTCTTAAACATCATTAAATTTTATTCTTTTCCATGAGACCGTGACATCATTGTGTAATTAAAAACATGGTTGGGCGTTTGCAGCTCTTTCACTTACTCTGGAACCATCGGATGTAAAGCGTACAGCGTTTATGTTTTTTGCCTGTGACAACGGCGTCACCTCGTAACACATGAGGAATTCCGTTCTAAGAGCCGAATAAAAATTGACTTTCCCATCGTAGCCTCCCGAACAAAAGAGGTATCTGTCCTGAAAAGCAAAGATTAGTTTGTTTTATTCACACTTTATTTTCGCAATCTTGTGATTAACAAAGATCGGATATTATCTATAAGCTGCAGAGTTTCAACACATAAAAAAAAATTTTCAAAGTTGTATGAGAATTCATATTCGTTTGATACACATACTTTTTAGACATATTTTTGTTTTGTGGAACACCAGACACAATAAAAAAAATATTTTCAACGTTGTATGAGAATTCACAAATATTTATATTTATGAATTCTCATACAACTTTGAAGATAGTATATTTACTATTTTCATTTTCTAAAAAGTAGATTTAGTAGATATTTGTGAATTCTCATACAACTTTGAAAATATTTTTCTTATTGTGTCTGGTGTTCCACAAAAAAAAAATATGTTTAAACAATGTGTATATCAAACGAAATAAATATTTTGTTAAATTGGTAAAAATATATTTTTTCAACAAAATCTATTTTTTTCAAGTCATATTTTTAGGTCTTATTTCCTGATTCTCGACCTTGAGTTCCGGAATTAAAAAATAATAAATCTTTGGTACATACTCGCGGACTAAATGCGACTCCTCGCACACTACCCTGATGACACTTTAGGAATTTTGGAGTACCCTCCTGTTGCATTTTGTGGCCGTTCAAGAGTGACTCGTCTGCAAGCTCGCTTCCAACAATTATTACAATGGCGACGAATATACGACGATGAATTCCCAATAGCTGTCGTACCTTATCCACTCTATCCAAAGTCCCATAGGCGATCTATCGGGCGATCGACCCACACTTCGTCGTTGCGACGCACCATCCTGACAGTTTTAACCTCTCTTCGATCAAATTTCTAGGGTTAATACGAGCCTCACGATCACCCCATTCTTCATTCGCTGTGTCGTAACAGTGTTCTTGTTTTTAACGAAATTTCTTTATTGAAAAATCATTGAATCACTAGGTAAATGACTGCAACGCTCAGTTCCGATGGTCCCCGCCCCCGTTTCAGCACGGTTGTACAATAACAGATAATAAATAATAAAGAAACAGTGACGGACGACATCTCTGTTGCTCGATAGCAATACACAATTTGTTAAATCGACGTTGTTTTTTTCTTTTTGTTCCAGGCGATTGCTACCTTACCGATCGCGGGAGTTGCCGTAAGATGGCGTGACCAGTGATTTTAGTTACGAGATAGAATTTTTTTCAGTACGTTAAAAGTGTTTATAAATCAAAGAAAAGTGTTCGGATTTGTGTGTACTGATGAAAGGATGTAAAATCCTCTTTGGACCTCCCGTTAGCTATCCTCAAAATCTTAAAACTGCATTACTCGCAGGTTTTATTACTGCCCGTTGTATTTTACACTCACTCCTCACAAAACGCGAGATGATATTCGCAGAATTAGTTACCATTTACCGATTGGCCAGATGTCTGTGATGTTGACCAATCGTTTTTTCTCAACGTGCTTTTTGAATGTTTGAATTACCATGACAACGTGAACATTTTCGTTTTCCTCTGCCATAAAATCGTCACCCCCTATACTGCTGTCATTCGGAATAACGTAAAAGACAAAGTAAACGTGCTGCGACTGTTCGACGAAGGGTATCAACGAAAAATGCCAGAAATCTCGTGTCCGTGCAGCGAAAACAAGAAGGAGTATCCGAACGATGTTACATCCGGACCTAGAACCGACGATATATATCGAACCTGCAATCTTCCCTTACGATTCATGTATCCAAGTGAGTTTTTACTTGGACATTTTCATTTTTTAAACTTACCATGTTAAATTCTTTTAATCCGGGGCACGGTCTGCGATACAGCTGGAACCCCCAAGGGGATACTCATTTTGGGACGCCCCCGACACATCCCGATCGAGACTTTATCAGAAATGTGAATTGAACGACCGTATCAGAAAACGGCCTGGGACCTACCCGTGGTCCAAACAGAGACTCCCTTTTTAGCGCATCCTTAACAAATCCCCATCGGGATTTTGCTGAAAACCGCGATTTCCTAATAACTTGCTGTACGGGTGGTAACATTGGAAGATAATGTGTAGTAAAATATGCAATATACTATACAAAGAAAGCTTAGTGCAACGATCAATGCACTCGTCTCGATGACGCCCATCTCCACTCTTACCATATTTTCCCACAATTCTAATTATAGGAACGCACCGATTAATAGCTCACTTTTATAACGAGTTGATCCTGATAATGTGAAATCAGCGGGTACTCAAGTAACGAAGGAAGGGTCTTTTGTGTATCTCGCACGATTGAACAAATACAATTAACGATTTATTATTCGTCGTATACGTCGTAATAATTTTCCATCCTTTCTTTTCTCTCATCAGATTATCTAATCGCATTTTACAAACGATCTATCGTTAAAGCTTATTTATTGAACACGACAAATATTATATATTTTCTCATCGAACGTGCAACGTGACTCATATACGCGCTGTAATAAACAACGTGGAATTATCGTGCAATGTTCTTCTCGTTGAGCGCTCTCTTCTGATAGTCTTTCTTTTTTTTTTTTTTTCTTGTTTTTCGTCCCTCGTGCGAAACAAGAGTCGGCGAGAACGTTCGAGCTTCAGTCGTGATCTTGAAGTTTAACAAGTATAACGAGAAAGTTGAGCAATATGTCGTCTCGTTCACTCGTCTCAGTGTTCTTTCTCTTGTTTTTTTTCGCATCTACGCGTTCGAATCTCGCGACCGAAGATACGAACGATTGCCGATTGCACAATCATCTCTATGTCTGTATGAGCGCAAACTCGAGTCTCGTGAGCGTGACTTTTGAGGATGCAAACGCGGTACAAACGATCGACGACGTTGAACTCCATTTGGAGAATTATGGTATCGTTGATATCAGCGTTGATGCATTTAACGAGCCGAAAAACGCCACGGCACTTTATCTTTCGGACAACAAATTGTCGAAGATAACAAAACGTTATTTCAATTGTTTGGAACAATTGACGTATCTCGATCTAAAGAACAACTTTATAAGCGATATTGACGACGAGACATTTGTCAAATTAACGAATCTCGAGACTCTACTGTTGGATTACAATTACATCGTGAAATTGTCACCCGGTGTTTGTAAGGGCCTTGGAAATCTTCGCGAATTATACATTACGAATAACACAATTGTTCCACGGCGTAATATGTTTCGTGGTCTTCGACAATTGGAAACTCTCGCTCTGGACTCGAACGGAATTGACGTTTTGCCAATTGGTACATTCAATGGACTTCATCATATGGATCTACTTTATTTGTCGAGAAACAACATTGCCGATCTTCACGCCGATGTCTTTCGCGGTCTCGATCAATTGAACGAATTGGATCTTGGAAAAAATCATATTGCACGCATACCCCTTGGATTATTTCGAAATATGCGATCACTCGAGTCACTTTGGTTAAACGGCAATCTCATAACGAGCCTACAACCCGGAACATTCGATGGTTTGATGAGATTGTCGTCCCTTTTTATCGGCAATAATGAACTTCGTAACATGGATTTTACGACTTTTCGTGGACTCGGAAATACCAGCGTCGAGCCTGGCTTCGTTGTCGATGGAAAATTTATACAAGAATTTGACGATCTACGAGGAACTTTTCGTTGCGTCAGTGGAAGCTATCAGGAGCCTTACGTCTGTCAACGAATTTATTGACTGTAAATTCACAATCGCCACGACGTTAATTGTTTTGATAAAAATGTAATATTGAATTAATATTAATATTATTTCTATCGCAGATGCGTGCTTAATGGATGGCTTCTGGTTCGACTTTTTTTTTTTTAATTTGTACATTACTCTTTTTTCGCGTTTATTACATTTAATTTCATATTCGTGAAAAAAGCACTTTAATTTAAACGAATCTCAAAAGATCGAGGAAAAAAATCAATTTTTTGTAAATCTGTTGTCGGACATTTGTACTCAAAAGTATCGGTCTACGATTAATGAAAAGAAATTATGTTCAAGCGAATTACATGTCGTTGGAAAAAACAATAATATTTCGAAACCAAACTTTTCTCCGACTGCTTTATTAATATCTTTTTGGCATTGTCGTTTAGACTCAATTTTTATCGTTTTTTTTTCATAACTATATTGTATTCCGTTATAGTAAATTTATTATCGACCACTTTTTTTTTATGTACATTAAGGTAGTAGTCTGGTAACTTAAGCCGATTTTCATGTCTTTTATGGAGGGCGTTTTTTGTAGGAAAATAAAAATGAATCGTTTTGGATATTTAGGATGTTTTTATTTACATATTAAAGATACAAAAAAAAAATTTTTTGAAAAAATTTAATAGTTTATTATTATTTTTATTATTGATCAAAGTTGGCACCTCGAAAAAAAAGCGCGTGGGTGGCCCCGGTGATTTTGGCTCTTGATGTTATCTGAAATCAAAAATTTTTGATAATTCTTAATCTATAGACATGTCATTCTGGTCGGAACTACTGAAGTTAAATTTCATAGATAAATAACAAAATGGCGAACTTTGGAAAAAAAAAGTTTTTTTTCTTAATCTATAGACATGTCATTCTGGTCGGAACTACTGTAGTTAAATTTCATGGATAAATAACAAAATGGCGGACTTTGGAAAAAAAAGTTTTTTTTCCAAAGTCCGCCATTTTGCTATTAGATTAGATAGATAAATAACAAAATGGCGGACTTTGGAAAAAAAAGTTTTTTTTCCAAAGTCCGCCATTTTGTTATTTATCTATGAAATTTAAGTTCAGTAGTTCCATGCCTATAGATTAAGAATTATCAAGAATTTTTTATTTCAGATAACATGAAGAGCCAAAATCACCGGGGCCACCCACGCGCTTTTTTCTCGAGGTGCCAACTTCGATCAATAATAATAATAATAATAAACTATTAAATTTGTTCAAAAAAATTTTTTTTTGTATCTTTAATATGTAAATAAAAACATCCTAAATATCCAAAACAATTCATTTTTATTTTCCTACAAAAAAACGCCCTCCAAAAAGACATGAAAATCGGCTTAAGTTTCCAGACTATTACCTTAAAACATTGTCACATTCCCTCTCTAGTCCAGATAAAAAAAATAGAGGATAAAAGAACTTGAATATTGACTCGAGAACTTAAAAAGAAGCGAATCACAGCATATAAATTTTTATAACGATCGAAAATTGAATATTAAATTACAATTAACTCTGCAAATATTGTAGTAGTTTATGCGATAGAAATAAAACGGGGATGTCTCGTTATGCTTCGGGTGTTTGCGTGACGAGGAATTCATTGATATATGTGATTATCTGTTTGTACAGGAGTGTTCAAGGGATATCGTCAGGAGGAAAGCCCAAAACCGCATCCCTGCTACCGAAGCACGTCCATGGACTATGGATGGTATTCGCCGACCGTTCACACAGTACCAACGGTCTTTTACGCACGAACCACGGGATTCAGCAACGAGCTAGGACGAGCCGGAATGTATCGAAACCGTTCGCTCAATACCGAACTCGACAAGACATTATTTTAATATTCAAACAACAAATAGTTCGCTATCAATCATGCTCAACACCATTTTGTGAAACGTACTTTAAATCGCGAGGGAATTACAATAAAAATTACAAACATCACTCGCGAATTGTCTTCATTAATATCTGCATTAAATTCTTCAAAGAATCGATCTTGAAGAAGGAAAAGGTTTTAGGGTAAATAAAATGCTAATATAATAAGTCAAGATATTTTTACGCTTATCTCGATATTTATTATTACATGTCAGCTTACATAATACTTTAACCATATATTTAACAGATCAGATCTAAGGGACACTGGGTTACAACGTGTCCCGTTTCTAACGCGGGTCGAAGGGATTACTTTTTTTTTCTAATTCTCGTTTTTTTTTTTTGCCTCATTTATCGCTTTCCATCGTCACGATAATATAACCGACGAGAATGAGTTCTTATTTTTTTCGTTAATTGTTGTTTTTTTATTTGGGTATAGGGCTAGGTATCACTGTTGTGATAATCGATTCGTAATACATCCCAGCCCAGAACGACAAAGCTAGTGACGAAGGACATCAGCTTATTCAGTAAAAATTTCGGTCTCAGAGAAAAGTCTCTTTGTTTTTGTTGCTTTTACATGGAGGAGGCGCGCAACAACTCTCGCTAAGGATATACATCGGAATGAAATGTTATATGCATAGAGATTACCGTACAACCGTATAACTTTTTTTTTCTTTCATATATATAGTTAAATACTGCGATATCTAGTTTTCACAACAGCCTAGTCGATCGAAATCAATTTTTCCGTAATGAATACAAGTTCAAATTCGTTGAAGTATCATGCAACATCGATAATCGCACTATAACGTCTCGCGTAATAGTCATTTTTGGATTTTCGTTTTTTTTTTTTCATCATTTTTCCGAACAAACGGACTTGCTTAATCTTTTTTTTTTCCGAATTTTTGCGTGGAGGAGGTTCTAGGTGGTTATAGGAATATTTTTAAAAATGGGTCACAACGAGGATGGGGTAGTTACTATTTTTCGTGTGTGTACGTGTGGGTGGGTGTTTTTTTTATTTTTATTGTTGTAATTAATATTCGAGAGTTAACCACAATGACTAGGAATAATTTGTTAAATGGTTTTTTCTTCATTTCTTCGTCATTAATATTATTCTTATTTATCATTGTTATTACTATTATTATTATTATTATTATTATTATTATTATTTCTTCGATTTCCGTTTGATATCGCGGAACAGATAGTGCCGAAGAACCCCGTGAACTTTATTTTTTCGTTTCTATTCCTTCTCCTTTCGTTTTCTCTTACTTCTGCATTTCTTCATATCGTAAAAATGCCATTTCATCGATGTGTATGCTGTAAAGATTGTTACAGCCTGAATTCTATGATTTCTTGTAGTATTTCTCTAAGACTCGCGGGAGATTTGTTTTTTCTTTTGTCCGAGATCACGCGTGGTCGAAGAAAATTTCTGTCGTCGTTGACAAACGTTAGCGTCGGGGCGCTAGAGCGCATTTCTCACCAAAAGAAAGAATGCTTCAACGTTTTTTTTAATGCAGAATTCTCCATTCGGTTGTCTCGGATTTTTCTTACGCGGTCGACGAACGACGCGATTTTTCGCGACCGCGTGAGACACCGCGAAAATTTTGCTTGGACTCCGACTCGAGCATCCCGAAGAATATTCGTTCGATCGACAAACGACAGCGATTTTTTTCGGACCACGAGCGAGTCTCAGCGAATATTTTCTCCATCTCGTTTACTTTCTTCGCTGAATTGAAGAGAGAAAAAAACGTTGAATACTCGATGAATTTGGAAATCTTTTTAAATATTTGCTTTTTTATTTAAAAAAAAAACGGTGTTTCTCATTGAAAGCGCTCTTATTTGGCCACGAATTGTGAAAAATTCTCGGAATGAACGAAACATCATCTCTGGCCAGGTGAAACACCGCATTACCATAATTTAAAAAAATTGCCTCATTCTCGACGATTCAACGAAAGAGAAGAAAGAAAAAGAGAGAGGGAATGAAAACACTTGATGCTCCGATCTCCCGAGTCTGATAAGTCACTAATTACCATGTTCTTATTTTTTTTTTTGTAATATATGTGTGTGTGTACGTTTAATAATATTGTACTACGCCCTCCTGTGTCACACTAAACTGCTCTTGTTAGGCTTAACGCTAATTTTAGAGTTTTTCCAAACTCCGATAATTCTTAATAATAACGATGACAGATAGAACTCGCATTTTATGTATGATTTAATCTTTCGCCCACTTGAAATGTGTCTCGTATATGTAGATTCATTATTGTAACTCTTATTATTCATTTTAGTGTTATCATGAACGCATATATAGATATATATATTTATTTATATATATAGACTTTTTTTTTTTGTTCGTTTTCGATACTTATGAACTATATTTTAGTTGTCTTGGCTTGTCGTGGCGTCGGTGCGATTTTCCTTTCTTTATTTTCATTTCTGTAACATTTTACGCTCCGTCGATACGTCTACGTAACGCTAATAAACGATTATTCGGATTTTTCTTCTCTTATTTTTCATTCTCGTTAAATTCACGCGTTTTTTTTTCTTTTGTGCAGAACTATAGCCTACTCACGACCACGACCCTCCGGAAAAATCTGTTCGTTCGATCGTTATTTGTCGTTTCTAAGTTCGTCTCGACGAAAAATACAAAAGACAATATGATCGATCGTACAGAGGTCCGGAGATCGTAAAATTCGTTGTCATCTCGATCGTAGCCACGAATGTTATTTTTTAATTATTTTTTTCAATACATAAATTACACATCGACGAATCTAATCGTATTGGTTAATTACATCTATTAGTGTTTATTTTCAATCCTTCGTTTTTGTTTTTTTTTTTTTTTTACGCTGAAAAAATGCCCTGCCTGCCGTGGAAGCCACGAGAATCGCTTTTATTATTATTATTATTATTATTATTATTATTATTATTATTATTATTAGGCTGACGATGAGACGAGGTCACTTTTGCAATCTGTATTATATATATTTTTTTGCGAACTTGAATTTGCTTCAAGTTCACAGAAGCAAGATGAAGATTTTATTAGTACGGTTTGCGTGTGACTGTCGCTCATCTTTTTCTCCACGGCAATTGTCCGGCCAACTTTTTCGGAATCGTCTCCCACAAAAGCCCCTTGTATTGTCATTCCGATAAAAAAAAAGCAATTTTTTTTATCTCCCTTCGATATACGCTTTTTTAATCTCGAATCATCGCATTTCTGGCAAAAAATCTTTTCGAGCATCTTCTCGTTCTCTGATTTACGACGTGACAGGCTGACTAGACGTACATTTATCACTTATACTATATCAATAACATTGACACATATCATTGTAATAATATACGCAATATTTATATTATAATATATATTATATATATATTTGTTTATGTGTATGTGTTAATAGGGTGTTTTTATCTTATACTTTTTTTGTTGTCAGTTTTACCAATATTCATTAATGTCGATATCTCGTTTACGATTATGTGGCTAGCACGCGTTGAAATCAAGGAGGTAACTGTTACGGTTGTCGACGCGATTCACGCGTCCACACGACTACACTGTTAATTATTATTATTTTTTTCACTTCTTTTTTTGTAAGTATTCACCTCAACGTTTTTCCTCGTAATTATTAAAAATCTATTAAGATTATTTAGATAAAGACACGTACAGAAATTTATTTGCGGGATGGGAAATTCGGTCGTCGGATCTTCATCGCACATTTTCGTCCAACGTAATTTCCCTTATGCGACTCTTTCGGACGCAAATTTATAATTTGATTTTCTTTATTTCGATGAGAAGAATTCGTTACGACGGAAAGTTGCGATTTGACGCCGAGAATCCTTCTATAACACGACGAAAGATGAGAGCGTTACAACAATCGACATTTACTTATTTTGTTTGTTATTTTTTACTTCTTTTTTTTCGTATAATTTGAATCTACGATGCAGTAAATCGTACACGTCGATTATAGGACCCGTTGCGCACTTTATTTATTTTTTTATAGACAATGCGCATTCGGGAAATAAACGAAGAACAATCAACGTGGAAGATACGATCATATGTATCGCGGGTTAATGGGAAACTTCTATTTCGCAAAGTTTAATGATAATTCATAAATGCGCCAAAATATTAAGAGCAAAATTTAACGAAAAGAGGAATTCAATTGTTGATAAGCCCAGAGAAACATTTGATTTCTCTCTAACAATTAAATACTCGTAGGTACAACGTGATTATTGAGATCTATATCGGCGATCGAACGACCGATTTTTTTCTTTATAATTTATTCGGTGCAGCTGTTCGTATTTTTCGGTACTTTTTTTTACTTTTATTTCATTTTCTCGTCATCTATAATTATATATATTTTTTAAATCCTCCACCGTTGAATCGTCGTTAGCGATATATTTCGCTGTCAAGATTAACACAAGAGTTTACGAAAGCTTTGCAAACGCTCAAATTAATCATTAGAGCCAGCAAGTTTGTAGAAATAGCGTTAATAGTGTGATATGGAGAGTGTTTTTGTTCCAAGTGTGAATGATAATATGTGGCCGGTGTTTATTTTTCTCAGTCACTGTCAACAACTAAAACGAAAATCACGTTTTTTTTTCTTAATAATTGTAAAACAATCAGGTGGCTGGGATAAGACTATACCTATTTTTCTTTTGTTTCTACGACACTAGACATAAACTTAACGTAAACAGATATTTTGGGACACGCTTTAACAAGGTATCATTAAACAACATGGTGTGTAACTATTTTTATATGCATTTTTTTCGTACTATATGTCTCATACAGTTCTGACAATAAGGAGCAATTAATTAATCAATTGTCTGTTTAATCAACTGTTTAATTAATTTTTTAAATGTTCTCCTTCGGTCAGAACATTTTATTGTTTCGCCTTGGGAGTATATCCTTTCGTGTCAAGTGAATTTTCGAATTTTTCTGTTCTGTTTTGGTTGATATTGCGGTATTTGTTGTTCCGTTTGCTCTTGGATAATTATGTTTGATGCTGTTTAAGATGCTCGTTTGGCTTTCTTAGATTTTTCTAATTTCTCGAAGTGTCTAGATATCACTCTCGTTCAATCAACCGCTTTTTTTTTTTTCTTTCTCTACGTTTTTCTGTCCCCCTAATTTATCTAGTGCACCAGAGGCACCCCCTGAGATTTTCCTTATCATTGACCGAGTCTACGCTTTCCGGTTCATTTGTTCTTCACACGATATTATCTCTCATCAATCGATCAATCTCTGTTCCATCCTTTTTGCATCTATCATATTTGTCGATTAACTTTCGAAAAATTTCTTCGTTTTTTTCGGTGTATCGTGATTTTTCATCCGCATTTCTCAAGTGATCCCTCGATCTTTTTTGTTCGTACCCTTCTGACGATACCCGCGGAAAGATATGCAAATTTTCTCTCCATTCAATTTCTCACTTCTCATCGTTTCTCACTTTCTCATCGTTATTTTATTTTCCCAGTGATCCTTCGATCAAGCTACAAACCGACGGTCTTCATGAAAACTGTTTTTTTTTTCTTTACGACGAATTTTCGTGTATTCAGGCTCGTCTTGTGGACTCGGTCGTATTATCAAAATCCTACTTACAGTGATCACACGTTGATCAGACATTTGCAGATTATAACAAGAACAGTACAAAAGGAAAGGTCTTTTTTTCTCGTCTTTTTTTTTTAGTAAGTTATCAAAGCTGTAACCCACGCTGCTGTTGTTACACACGAATCTTCGATTTTGTTCCCGATCCAAAGTAACTCGAAGCTCCAAAAACTTTGATACTTTCCTCGTAAAAAATATCATTGTTTTTTTTTCAAACGTCCTTCATCGATGGCCCGGAATTTGCGATTTTATAATTTTTTCCGTTTCGTCATTCAAACTCACTCAACTTGACCGGATGTTATTGCTAAACATATGTTTTTTTTTATCTTAAAAACTACTTGTGCGTTTGTTAATTCCATCTCAGGAAACTCACGTTAATTTCTTTCCTTGACTCCGAAAAGCCACGTTTGAATCAAAGTTGGATCTGACATTCTCGTACGTACAATTGAATCGGGAAATTATCGATAGATACGAGAATTAACGTTCACGCGATGATTCTATGTTTCATCGAACGTATTAACGATACATTTTCTCTTTCTCCGTTCATCCGCAATTAACTTGTAAAAATCTTCATACTAAATCCGGAAAATCAATCATTTTTTTTTGTCGTCGTGAGCACAAATCGAAACTCACTCTTTTCTATGCAATCCAATTATCTTTTCCGTTCTCGTTACTTTTTTTTTCTCTCAATCCAAAAAATGTATCGTGCATAACGGTGTATCGTGTCGCTTGTGTCTCTGTATCGTCGTAGAAAAATTCGTATATTGCTAATTTTGCGATAATCTGCGAATGTGCAATTGTGAACTACACAGTGTATACGGTAAGTGTACTATATATCCGACAGATATATATATACATATATAAACTCATCTCTGTGCGCGCTAGATCGTTTAATCGATTTGCATTTTTTTCCTCCTCATCTCTAACATTACGGTTATTATTATTCGTGAATGTGGGCGAGCACGTGAACCAGCTATGAAATGTTATCGACGATTAATGCCAGTATTTAAGGCGTTTAGTCAAAATTCGCTCCGGATCATTCGCAACGTTATCGCTCATATCTCAAAGTACATTTTCGTTTCTCAGCAATGACTTACCGCTTGATCCCGATGTTTCTTTGTTGTTTTTCGGTAATTCCAGATTATAACGATCCGAAAAATTACCGGATTACGGAACGAAAAACAAAAAATTTCCAAACGTAAAGTGACGAATCGCCGTCGATTACTTCTCATATTAAAGCCGGAACATTGGGCAAGGGAATTCCCGATGACGTTTTCTCTTGAAGATCTTTCGTCATCGGTATCCTCGTTATCCCCGCGCTCGCACCTTCGTTTTACATATCGCCAAATATACCCGCGAATGTTTTGCGAAGATTCGTCATTGTGTCCTCGGAATCCTCGCCCGTCTGACTCTGAGACTGACTACCCTGTCGATGCAACAGTGTTCTGGATGGTGGTAAAGGCGGTGGCTCGTCCGAGCGTCGGGTCGTCACCGGTGCGCTACTGCTCACGGTGCTCGATTGAGATGCTGAACGATCGATTGAAAATAATAATAACATTTTGTTTACCAGTGCATAATTTTAATTCGCTATAATTTACGAATCCCTGACTGGTAAAAATACTAATTCAAGACAATACCGTAAAATTTCAATTATAGTTGATTACAGAAATTCTGTAGTACTTTAAGAGCACAATTGAGACGCCGAAGAAATATGGAAAGATAATTAAAAATGATCTAGTGAGGGAAGAACCTTTATTCACTGATCGATAGTTTATCGGCGAATGAGTGAAATTAAACGTCATATTTCCTACAGGCCGTTAATGCCCGAGGATTGAACAGCTATATAATTGATAAAGAGCCATGTTCGAATGCGCGAAGATCTATGGACATGTGAATCTCGACCGACATGTGTCGAGCTTAAAAAAAAAAGCAATGCTCTACGGACGAATCTCCGATGCACATCGACTTTGTTATTAAATTATGCCTCGAGCCGGAAGGAAACTTGGAGCTACCTCCGTGCACAAAAGTGTATACACGCGTGTATGAATGTTGAGGGAAAAAAAAAATTGAAATATCGTCGACGTATTAGATTCACGTGAATGGGCATCGTGAAAAACAAGGAGTAAAAAAAAACATCTGTCCGCGATCATGAGAGTCTTATCGTGGAATGAAAGAAGAGTACACCCGCCACCCAGGTAGTACACGGTGGAAAAAAACCGCGCAATTACCCATCGGCGATCGTAATCGCGCCAGACACGCCCATCAAGCACCGAACAAGTCTTCGTGCACTATCATATATAACGTATATTATACTATGCACATCTATTATTACAGCCAGAGGGCCTTTTCTCCACGTTATACCTCGACTCTGTAACTCAAAAGACCCATTACACTTTACACGCTCTGCTCTCGCGGTCACTTTGTTCTATCGCGTATCTAATAATCGAACGACTAATTGCATTGACTGACGAGGCTCGGTGAGAGAAAAAATCGAACTAATAGATGAAACAGGCCCGAAAAACGAAGTGAAGTGAATCTATTTACATGAAACTTTCCGTACTGTGACTTTGAAATTTAACTTAAAGATGTATGAAAAGAGAAATTAGGCGAGATGACAACTTAAAGTTGGAGAATCAGTATCGCGAAATGAAAAATTGAAAGTTTAACGATTTTTATGGAAATTCGTAATTCGAAGATTTTTTTCAGGTCATGTATTGTAGATCAAATTTCAAAATTTCGTAATTCAACATGACAGAATCAACATAACTGATCAATGAAACAACAAATTATTGAAGTTTAACGAAAATTGGGTATTTCGTGATTTTCGGGGATGCTGATATCGCATTCAATCTTGAAATTTCGAAAAATGTTTGATCTCGATGAAATCTACCGTTTGCAATAACGCAACTAGTTTTGTACCTTGTGAATCTCGACGTTGTAGCTGATGATGGCTGTCGGAGGTGGTGACATCGCCAGCGAGAGCGGTAGTAGATCCCATTGAGCCCTGACTAGCCATACTCGCCATTGAACTAATGCTACCGTGAGACCCAAGAACCGGTGCCGGTCCCGGTGGAGGACCACGTTCTTCCACCGGACTGGCAGCTTGGCTCGAACCCGACATCGAGCCTCTTGAAGCTGTTTTCGTTAACACACTGTGCGGACGACAGAATGCCTTGAAAAAAATCGAAATATTCAATTATCATTCAAATACATTTAGTCACAATTTTTTTTCTGGTGGTGCAGCATGTTCCCACAAATTCAACGTTCCTAAAAAAGTAACTATAGACTGAAGAATTGACCCGCAATGAACGATGAATTTGGGGGACATGCTACCCTACCTTTTTTTCTGTCATTTGTCGACCGATCGTTTAATTTCCTTCGAGATATATTTACCTGCATCTTAGCGGTAACTAAATCGGCAATTTGACGACGATCCTCCTCCTGTGAATCGCCCATCAACGATAACGCACTGTCGTTCACCTCGATGATGTATTCACGACCGTCTTTACCGACGAGAAGCTCAATCGCGCATATATCAAGGCCACCGAATAATTGTGACACATGATCGACCCAGGCACGAAGCTTTTCGGTAACTGCGAGCTGTTCCAGCATCGCCGAGCCGGTATTGGACTTCCAATTACCGCTGATGCTCTTACGCCTAAAAATACACATTACCATACGTGAATTTTATAATTTCATTATACGAGGTCTGTTCAAAAAGTATCGCGAATTTTGAATTTCCGCGGGCTACGTATATTCGATTTTCGATTTTTTTGTGACGTTAGGTTGGTACTCATGTGCCTCACTTATGCTGAAAAAATCGGTCATTTTGAATGTTTAGTTAATTGTTGACAGCTGTTTTGGTTAGACGTGTTTTGGCTGGTCTTCGATTTTTGCCTATTCCAAAAAAGCAGCTTCCATTGCGATGATTGAGCTTTGGTTTCCACGTCATAACCATAAACCCATGATTCGTCACCAGTTATGACCCTCTGGAGCAAATTTGGGTCGTCGCGGGCCGAGTCCAACAGCTCCTTAGCAATGTTAACGCGACACTATTTTTGTTCGAAATTGAGCAATTTTGGCACGAATTTCGTGGCGACCCGTCTCATGCCCAAATCATTGGTAAAAATCGAATAGCGCGGGCCAATCGATATGTTTAGTTCCTCAGCAACTTCTCTAACGGTGATTCGACGATTGGCCAATATTATTTCATTCACTTCATCAATGTTTTCGTCTGTTGTTGTTGTGCTCGGGTGTCCGGAACGCATTTCGTTGTTCGCATCTTCTCGGCCCTCTGAGAACATTTTGTACCACCGATAAACGTTGCTTTGGTCCAATGTAGCTTCACCATATGCCACAGTCAACATTCGGAATGCGTCCGCGCACTTAATTTTGTTTTTCACACAAAATTTGATACAGATTTTTTGATCCATTTTTTTGGAATAGGCAAAAATCGAAGACAAGCCAAAACACGTCTAACCAAAACAGCTGTCAACAATTAACTAAACATTCAAAATGCCCGATTTTTTCAGTATAAATGAGGGACACGAGGACACCAACCTAACGCCACAAAAAATCGAAAATCGAATATACGTAGCCCGCGGAAGTTCAAAATTCGCGATACTTTTTTAACAGACCTCGTATGTACAATCGGGAAGGGTTCAATAGGCTGCTTAATATACTGCTTTTGCGTAACGATAATTGAATTTGTTAAGATTTTAGAAGTTTCATTGTAAACAATAGAAAATGAGGAGAATAAGTCGGCATCCATGCGTTCAATCACACTTAAAAAATTGAAATTATAATTTCTTTGAAAATGATCATCGAATAGTAATTTTCGTTATTATTCACAAAAAATACAATTGTTGCGTATGTTTTTTTTTCTCAATAATCAGATAATTAGATTTTTGTCGATTGTCGACAAATAGTGCACTAATCAGAATTGCAAAATTAGCACAACAATGAATGTGTTTCAAACTACAATATATTTTCCATACAAATCCCAAGTTATAAAGAATTTCATAAAATTTCGGCTCATTTATATTAAACGTGCGTACCATCGCGTGGATAAAAAACATACAAATAAGGATTTATAAATTCATGTAGAAGCATGTAATATAAAAATAAATTGAACTATAATCCGAGGATGGGATCCTATAATTCTATTTCGATGGGATCGATAACTTTCTCCCGGGTTAAGCGGGATGATCGTTGGTACACGATAATAACCTCTCCAGGGGAACGCGGGTGAGAGGTTCGGGTGGCGAGAGAGAGAGAGAGAGAGAGAGAGAAAACCGCCGGATTGAAGGCCCTTGAATTTCTGCTGTTAGCTCGCATAGTCGGGGATGAGGAATAGCGGGTTATTTGGCAGTGATGCGGTTTTCGTCGCACGAATAAACCAACGAACGATCGGCCAATATCGCGGAACTGATTGCCTCCCCGGGAGGCAATTGCTCAATTCACTCGCGTATTCTTCGATGAAGGCTACTCGTATATGTACATACATATGTATAAAGAGAGAGAGAGCAAGAGAGAAAGATATGGCAATGGGGATGCTAATCAGACAGCTCCATGGCGTCCATCAGAATCGATCAACATCAACCATCATCACGTTTTAGATAGGTGTTGTACGAAATATGGTATATACCATTTATAATATATAAATATAAGAGTACAGAAATTTCATAGGAAATACAGGTTTCAAGCAAAATTCCGATCGGAATCTGATAGAATCTCTAGATGGATCCTTACCGGTGGCCAGTGATAATCACCGGGAATCCAGCTGGATTCCCACAACAATTTCTATAGGGGTGGTAACGTCTCGTTCGTCACCGCAAACAAATGATTAAAACGGTCGTGAAATTTAATTTTTTTTTTTGTTATCTCAAACAATAAGATGAAAATGCGCTGAAGATAATGCAAAAAAACAACATATGTTCTATTATATATCCCAAAAAAAGTATAGCGGTAATAAACGTGCCGTTTCTTGTAATAAAATCCAAATGACATTTTGTAACTGACTTTTGCATTAGTTGTGAAAAAAAATGTGCACACCCCTCAAACCTTCTGGGTCAATTCTAAAATATACTTTCCTCACTTTAGAAAAATTTTTAAGGTAGTAGTCTGGTAACTTAAGCTGATTTTCATGTCTTTTTTGGAGGGCGTTTTTTTGTAGGAAAATAAAAATGAATCGTTTTGGATATTTGGGATGTTTTTATTTACATATTGAAGATACAAAAAAAAAATTTTTGATAAAATTTAATAGTTTATTATTATTATTATTATTGATCGAAGTTGGCACCTCGAAAAAAAAGCGCGTGGGTGGCCCCGGTGATTTTGCGTCTTGATGTTATCTGAAATAAAAAATTCTTGATAATTCTTAATCTATAGACATGTCTATAGACATTCTGGTCGGAACTACTGAAGTTAAATTTCATGGATAAATAACAAAATTTATCCATGAAATTTAACTTCAGTAGTTCCGACCAGAATGACATGTCTATCGATTAAGAATTATCAAGAATTTTTTATTTCAGATAACATCAAGAGCCAAAATCACCGGGGTCACCCACGCGGACAACAAAATGGCGGACTTTGGAAAAAAGTTTTTTTTTCCAAAGTCCGCCATTTTGTTATTCATCCATGAAATTTAACTTCAGTAGTTTCGACCAGAATGACATGTCTATAGATTAAGAATTATCAAGAATTTTTGACTTCAGCTAACATCAAGAGCCAAAATTACCGGGGCCACCCACGCGCTTTTTTTCGAGGTGCCAACTTCGATCAATAATAATAATAATAATAAACTATTAAATTTTTTCAAACAATTTTTTTTTTGTATCTTTAATATGTAAATAAAAACATCCTAAATATCCGAAACGATTCATTTTTATTTTCCTACAAAAAAACGCCCTCCAAAAAAGACATGAAAATCGGCTTAACTTACCAGACTACTACCTTAAACTCACACAGTCGTTAGATCTCTCGATAGCAAAGGTTTTGAAATATTTCGCAAAATCTTTTGTAGCAGCTCTGACGATCTAAACTCACATGAATGCTTTATAGTTGCTTCCAATTTTCTGCACGTGAACATCGTATTTCGTATCGATGTAGGGCTCAGCGGTGCAATATGACGTCGTCATGGCGGCCAGTGACGCGAGATCTTGAAACTCTTGAAGGTTCTCGGCGCGTGCTTTGCCAACTCCACCGTGAGCATGGCCGAGTTTAACCACGACTGGATAACGAGGCGCGCTCACCTGGTAACAGTTATGAAAAAAAAAATGTTAAACGTTAAAATCCGTTAGAAACTCGCCGATACTTCGGGTACATCAAGGAAACTCATAAATATAATCCATGAAAGGAATTTGTGTATAATAAAAATCGATCGAACGAAATAGGGTCTTATGTGTTAAAATGTTTCGAGCAAACAATTCGAAATTACGGATTCCATATAGCTCACCAAAATAAACAAACGAAAACTATCTAGTATCAATGAAGTGTGACATCTGGAGGCATTTGAGTTCACTGATTTCGAATACAATGTGAAAATATTTTCATTTCGAAGGCAGTATCAATGTGTTCAGCCAAAAAATCAAAGGTTTCTTTTGGAAGAAAAGAGATCTTATTTAAAAAATTAAAAAGATTGGTACAGGGGTATTTTAGGCTTCGCCGATTTTCACCTCAATCGCATAAATACCGAATTTTTTAAAAGTAAGCTGAACTAGAACTATATTAAAAATATCAATATAAGACCCTTTTATTACAAACTAAATCAAACATTAGCTGAATAAACTTGTGAATTTATAAATAATTTATTTTAATAACGCGAAAATTGTTTATCAGCGTCGTTTGAGTTTCTATACAATTTGCTCTCCGGGGTACACCATGAGTCGGAAGAATCTAGTACAAGGATGAACCGTTAGGAATAAATAATGAAACACTATAGTGAATGTGTACGTATATGGAAAATACACGTACAGTGTACGAGAAACGATGTTATGACGCAGGATCGAGATACACAAAAACGGCTCGCGGAAGGTGTGGAGCTTCCAGCAAAAGGGGGGGCTCATTAACCATCTCTACCTCAAAGTCACGAGGCTTGCATATAACGAGCAAAAAATCTTGCCTCTTACGTGCACACGGTTTGTCAAGCTTCCACCACGAGGTATAGTGTTCCAGGTAATAGTTTGTCAGATCCACTGTCATATTGCTATCAGTAATACTATATATGTACGCTGACCCCCTTATTACAATCTAACCCCTATATATGCATGCTGTGAGCTTAGAAAATGTTTTCTTGACAGTTTCTTACTCTCTGCAGTATTTGTGGCTATTTATGACTGTAGGGGTCTCTTGTAGCGAGGAAAAACGTTTAACGGTCATTAAAAAAATGGTTATCTTTTTACAGTACGAAGTCCGATTTTTTCAGGTTTTCACCTCCCCCCCCCCCCCCCATAAGGGTGCTTTCCGGACATAGAAAATCGTTCAACATTTTTTAGGGGCCTCTTGTAGCGACGAAAAACGTTTAACGATCATGAAAAAAATGGTTATCTTATTACAGTGAGTAGTCCGATTTTTTCAATTTTTCAACCCCCCCCTCCCCATAAGGGTGCTTTCCTGAAATAGAAAATCGTTTAAAATTTTTTAGGGATCGCCGCTACGGGTCTGGGTCCCAAATGTTCGCGAAACGCTTGAGCAATATCGAAAATTAATTGTTTTTTTTTTAAACTTGATTTCGTTGCGTCAAACTTCAGCATCATATTTTTCAAATATCAATATTTTCAAGTAAATAACCGATAAAAAGTAATAAAATCCATTTTTTTCTATTACTTTCAATGCCGCGCATTATTCATTTCGTAGTTTCTATGGTTTTTTATTTTTATCGATGATATTGTATTTTCTTTCTCCTTCAATGACACATGCAATTACTCGACTTATATTTTTCTCGTTGTCCGAGTTCATTTGATAATTGCCACGAGAGTGGCTGACTGCTATAATAACTGGTTAATTCTCGCTATAAATTTTCTCCCCGTTGCAGTTTGAATCGGGTTTTCGCACGCAAGAAATTAATTAGTCTCGGTGGGGAAAAAAAGTACGGGAACGAACCTCATAAATAATCGAAACGTCAGGGTTTTTCACTGGCGATTCCGCGGCGAGGTCAAACACAGCTCAACGCCCAAAATTGCCGCGAAATGTCTTTCTCTCTCTCTCTCTTTCTCTCTCTCGGCCATCGTTTTTACCGGTATACCGGCGAAGAGGCAATTTACAGTTCGCGATTAACCGGCTGGTGAGCGCGAAAAAATGGTTGCACGCCTCTCTCAATCATCGTACGCGAAATTCAATGGTGTTGAGAGGCATCGGATGAAAAATTTACGCAATCGGTATTCCCACCCCGCTCTCCTCATCCATTTATAAAACGGCTCTGCCTCGATTTACGACGTTTATCACTTCGTAAATCCTATCCGTATAAACATTTTTGATTTCGATAAGTAGCACTTCTCAATTATTCCCTAATTGGCTCGAATTCATTGTGAATTATTAAAATTTCCAAAGTGTTATGACAACTTTGCACTTCATCTTTATCATATTTTTTTTACCTAAAAATGATTTTACCCTAAGTTTATTTATCCCAAATGAACGGTTACTTCGCGGAAGAAAAGGGGAGAACGCGAATTAGCGAGAGTCTTATCGCTTCCAATTAACGTTTCGTACATATAATATATAAACGAAATTCTCTCATGTATCTCGCAAAAGTTTTAATAGAATGTCAATTTTTAATGGAACACTCAAATCTTCTTGAAATATTGAAAACAGTTGATTTACTTTGTATATCTTAAAAATCTATTCACGTATAATGAAATTATTCTCAACCATTTCATAACTTTCGGACCAGTATAAAATCATTTATTTTGAATATGAAAATTTCAATTGCAATGTCGAAAGACAATTTTTTTTTTAATGTCCTAAAGCCTTATATTCACGTTTACATGATAACACAACGAAATTCTCTCACGCACCTACGAACCTCTTATAGTCCGTATCTTTGGGGGAAAAAAAAGAAGAAGAAAAGAGTTTAAAATGCGTGAGAGCATCGCGGGGGCGTCGTTATATTACAACGACGTCGCGAGAGTTGCCGCGGTACCGGTGACTATACGAGACGCCGCTGTATAACAGCACATCTCGATCTTCGTCTATACTTACATAGATAAATATATATATATATATATATATATATATGTATACATATAGATATAGTTATGAGTATGCACGACGAAGAAAAGATCGGAGATCAACGTGGGTAATAGCGCCACCATAAACGTGCTCTGGCGCCGTGTTTGCCCGTAGGCGAAGAGCCCTCCTTTCCCATGATGATGTCCTTACTCTCGAGATCTCGGGCTCGAGATGCTGCGGCGGTTTCCTCTCGTTGCATTCGATCGGAAAATTCAAACGCGTTCGCTCCTCTCCTCGTGCCCCAAGATGAGCCATCTACATAGTGAATATATAGCGTTTTATCGCTCGCAAAGACGAATACACGTTTATTCCTCAAGTATCTCGTCCTTTCACTCTATGTCGCCTCGACAGAGCACCCGAAAGGTATTCCTTCATGGAACTTTTATTCTAATCTTTCTGAATGGAGCGCGGAGGAGGTAAAACGGCGTGAATTATTACTCAAACGTGAGAGATTCCACGGTAAAAGTTCGATAAAAAGGAAACACGAGAGGGAAGAGAAAAGAGAAAAAAAAGCGTGGGTAGAGTCCATTAGATGCAGCAGTTTCGACGATGATTTATTTAACCCTCTCGGGTGTGGTTAAGGCTCAAAAATTGTTTCGCAACTTTCAGTTCGCGTGGGGTCTCTCAAACCTCGTTGCTATTTTCCTTGAATATAATGAGATTGTAAAAACGCATTGTTATTGATTTTTACATCATAACTGTTTGAAACTACTTACATTCATCACGAGACAAACGTTTGGGTCAAAAAAAAATGTTCGTTCCATTATTAATTACATTTTGTATCTTAATTTTTCAACAATACACCGAATCGCGTTAAGCCAACAATATCTTGTGACTCGAGTATGTCAAGCCTCACTGTCAGTCACTGATTTAACAGAAAAAACTGGCCAACATTGAACAGTCAGCAAAGACAAATTGTACAAAGCAATTGTGTAACTAAAATTAATTAATAATGCAAATAATTGTCAGTTGAATGTTTCTTTTTAATTCACAAAATGTTTTTAATTCACAAAAAAGATACGGTGTGAAATTCGTATTACGTAACTTGGGAGTCGAAAAGATGCATCTTATTCAAGTTATCCCGGCACGATATACTCTCGTTAGTTTCTCTTGCATTACAATATCTAACCACCGTCTCGTCAGACGCTCTTGTCCACGCCATTATCAGTTAACTATCGTCGTGCCTAAGCGGAGAAAGAGAACTCGTTACGGAGAAATGCTCCTACATCCATGGTTTCGGTACATGGGAGGCAAGAAACCTTGTATCGTCTAGCCACACGATCGTGAATCGCTCTCGTCTGGTGTGTGCATTTGCCATATCTCTTTCTGTCTCCCTCACTCTGCATTAGAACCCTTCAGTACCACGTCGTTGTGGCCACTTAGCAAGAGGGAGAGTTGAGCCACCGAGAGAGAGTTTAGAACTAGTTATCCTGTATGTTATCTCGTTAACCAGGCACACTCATCTTGTGCACTCACGAGAATACCAATGAGATATCATAGAAATCCTGATAAACGATTGTTAATCCTTTTTTCCCCGATACTTCATTTTGTTTTAAGGAAATTTGTGAAATTCAATGTTATCATTACGTCGAGACGGAAATTGATTGCATTCCTCTTGTCAGTACCTATGATTATTAGTAACTGAATTAAGAAAAGACCATAAGCTAGAGAATTATTAGTCTTGCAATTTTTCAATGGTTTAATTATTGCTAAATAACTTTTATAAATTATCGTGCGTAAATAGTACAGTATTGTTGATGATTCTTTCCCGAACATGCTTTCCCAATTTTTATTTAAAGTGACGAAAGCACGTAAAAATTTGTTTCATTCTCATAAAATTTCTTTCCCCGAGCTAAACCGTTTAAAAAAAACAACGTAGAATTCATTGATACCTGAACCACTAATTTAATATTAGAACTGGTTATCCTGTATGTTCTCTTGTTAACCAGGCACACTCATCTTGGGCACTCACGAGGATACCAATGAGATATCATGGAAATCCTGATTAACGGTTGTTAATCCTTTTTTCTCCGATACTTCATTTTGTTTTAAGGAAATTTTTGAAATTCAATGTTATCATTACGTCGAGACGTAAATTGATTGCATTCCTCTTGTCAGTACCTATGATTATTAGTAACTGAATTAAGAAAAGACCATAACCAGAGAGTTATTAGTCTTGCAAATTTTCAATGGTTTAATTATTGCTAAATAACTTTTATAAATTGTCGTGCGTAAATAGTACAGTATTGTTGATGATTCTTTCCCGAACATGCTTTCCCAATTTTCATTCAAAGTGACGAAAGCACGTAAAAATTTGTTTCATTCTCATAAAATTTCTTTCCCCGAGCTAAACCGTTTAAAAAAAACAACGTAGAATTCATTGATACCTGAACCACTAATTTAATACTAGAACTAGTTATCCTGTATGTTCTCCCGTTAACCAGGCACACTCATCTTGGGCACTCACGAGGATACCAATGAGATATCATGGAAATCCTGATAAACGATTGTTAATCCTTTTTTGTCCGATACTTCATTTTGTTTTAAGGAAATTTGTGAAATTCAATGTTATTATTACGTCGAGACGTAAATTGATTACATTCTTCTTGTCAGTACCCACGATTATTAGTAACTGAATTAAGAAAACACCATAAGCTAGAGAATTATTAAGATAAGTTAGAGAATTATTATTAACATAAGTTAGATAATCAGTCGTGCAATTTTTCGATGGTTCAATTATTGCTAAATAACTTTTATGAATTATCGTGCGTAAATAGTACAGTATTATTGATGATCCTTTCCCAATCATGATTTCCCAATTTTTATTCAAAGTGACGAAAGCACGTAAAAATTTGTTTCATTCTCATAAAATTTCTTTCCCCGAGCTAAACCGTTTAAAAAAAACAACGTAGAATTCATTGATACCTGAACCACTAATTTAATACTAGAACTAGTTATCCTGTATGTTCTCCCGTTAACCAGGCACACTCATCTTGGGCACTCACGAGGATACCAATGAGATATCATGGAAATCCTGATAAACGATTGTTGATCCTTTTTTGTCCGATACTTCATTTTGTTTTAAGGAAATTTGTGAAATTCAATGTTATTATTACGTCGAGACGTAAATTGATTACATTCATCTTGTCAGTACCCACGATTATTAGTAACTGAATTAAGAAAACACCATAAGCTAGAGAATTATTAAGATAAGTTAGAGAATTATTATTAAAATAAGTTAGAGAATCAGTCTTGCAATTTTTCAATGGTTCAATTATTGCTAAATAACTTTTATAAATTATCGTGCGTAAATAGTACAGTATTATTGATGATCCTTTCCCAATCATGATTTCCCAATTTTTATTAAAAGTAACGAAAGCACGTAAAAATTTTTTGAATTCTCATAAGATTTCTTTCCCCGAGCTAAACCGTTTGAAAAAAACAACGTAAAATTCATTGATTCCTGAACCACTAATTTAATACTAGAACTAGTTATCCTGTATGTTCTCTCGTTAACCAGGCACACTCATATTGGGCACTCACGAGGATACCAATGAGATATCATGGAAATCCTGATAAACGAGTGTTGATCCTTTTTTGTCCGATACTTCATTCTGTTTTAAGGAAATTTGTGAAATTCAATGTTATCATTGCGTCGAGACGGAAATTGATTGCACTCCTCTTGTCAGTACCTATGATTATTAGTAACTGAATTAAGATAAGACCATAAGCTAGAGAATTATTAGTCTTGCAATTTTTCAATGGTTTAATTATTGCTAAATAACTTTTATAAATTATCGTGCGTAAATAGTACAGTATTGTTGATGATCCTTTCCCGAACATGCTTTCCCAATTTTTATTCAAAGTGACGAAAGTACGTAAAAATTGTTTGAATTCTCATAAGGTTTCTTTCCCCGAGCTAAACCGTTTAAAAAAAACCACGTAAAATTCATTGATACCTGAACGACTAATTTAATATATGCAAACGTGTTCTGCGCTTGAAATTCAATTATTTATCATTAGAAAATCCAATTTTCTTTTTCTTTATCGTTTATCGTCACTTTTTTTAACGGTCACCATAAAACGTTTTTTTTGCCATGAACTCGCTTCCGGTGCGTTTATCCCGATGCAAAGCCGCGTTCATCGCTTTTCTCTTCGTTCACCTTCTCCACTACACGCACTGTATCGCGCGTATTCCTTCGTTTCATCTATAAGAATTTTTCACGTCGACCGACCATACACCGTATGAACATTAAAAAAACAACAACAACAGGAAGAAAAAAATTGTGTCGTAACGCGTGTCTGGAACATCGCGTCGTACATCTTCCAAGGCCCGAAGGGTATGTACTATTTACGTGTATATATATGCACTCTCTCTCCGGCATTGCTCGTCGAGACGACGCGAGAGAGTTCCCATCTTTCTCGCGTCGTCGAGAAGAGCGAAACGTGTACGAGAGGACTACATCCACACGGTAACGATGCTGAGAAATGGGAAGAATATATAAACGCGCGTCCATACACGCGTCTTGTACACACGTCGCGGATTTACCTCCGGGAAAATCTCGCTGTTTGCATTTATCCAGCGAGTTAAGCGTTAAAAAAAAAAGATCGCAAGAATAAAGAGGTGAAAAAAAGAGAGAGAGAGAGATTAAAAAGAGAAGAAAAATATTCAACGCGTTCGTCGTCGTTGGTGAAACTCGTGCGTCGCGCACACAAGCGCGCGCCCGTTTCTCCGCCCTCTGAACCGCGATGCATCGCAATATTTGCATGTCTTCTCTCTATCTCTTGCATTTCTATATATATACCAAATTCAGAGAGAGAGAGAGAGAGAGAGAAAGAGAGAGAGAGAAAGAGAGAGAGAGAGAGAGAGAGAGAGAGAGAGAGAGAGAAGAGAGAGAGAGAAAGAGAGAGAGAGAGAGAGTATACACAGAGCCTGCGATTACCGCGAGGCGAGATTTACACGATAAATCTGCCAGCTCGTATGTGCGAGTCACCGCGCTCCCAGTCCGGCGTCTCTGTGCGGGGAACCGACTGGTCCCTCTGACTGCTGTATAATACTCCCCCTGTTACACGGTCAGAACAGACGTAACTATACCTAGCAAATATATTTAATATTTATAATTCAAAGTCCATTATGCAGGATATTCTTTAAATAATAATAATGATACATAATTATTCTCGTATAACTGTTTTCGATATTTCACCACCCTTTCGAACAGCATGCAGTAGCTTATTTTTTTGCAATATGTAATTCTTTTTTGTTTCATAATTATAACACTTCGTCTGTAAACCTGGGTCGTTCGTGTCCGAGCAAAAACACCTTTGGTTTGTACCTGGCAAATAGGGGAAGGGCGGATGCTCCATCCTGTCCCTAAAAAAAAGTTATATAGGAGGGGGAAATAATCTTTTTCTTACAGCTACACTATTCACCTTTATTTGCAATTTGGAAAATTACGCTATCTTCATTTTTCTCTGAGTTACAATTTTTTTTGTCAATTAAATTTGTTTTCCCAATTTCTTCATTTATCTAACAAAAAATTTATGAAACAATTAAATTTTTGAGAATTTTACAAATGGTACTTCAGAATGAATATTTCGAACAGTAGCATGAATTTTTTCAGAATTTTTGAGTGCATTAAGGGGGTGAAATAATGGCCGGACGCAAAAGCCACACGTTTACAGATGTGAGGTGCGGAAAAAACGTTTACAGACGAAGTGTTAAATAAACCCCTTTGCCTATAACAAGCTCGTGATTTTTTTTCTCTCTTTCACCAAGTTTCTCTGACTAATTTTCCTTTTGGCTATGCAACACCAACAAATTGAGTACAACAAAAAATACATTTCGTAGAAAAATTTCTCAGATTTTTTATTTTAACAAGAATCAATGGACCCATAAAAAAATTGACATACTCATTAGGTATGTACGAGGTCTGTTAAAAAAGTATCGCGAAGTATTTTGAATTTCCGCGGGCTACGTATATTCGATTTTCGATTTTTTTGTGGCGTTAGGTTGGTACTCATGTCCCTGATTTATGCTGAGAAAATCGGTCATTTTGAATGTTTAGTGAAAAACGAAATTAAGTGCGCGGACGCATTCCGAATGATGACTGTGGCATATGGTGAAGCTACCTTGGACCAAAGCAACGTTTATCGGTGGTACAAAATGTTCTCAGAGGGCCGAGAAGATGCGAACAACGAAATGCGTTCCGGACGCCCGAGCACATCAACAACAGACGAAAACATTGACGAAGTGAAGAAAATAATACCGGCCAATCGTCGAATCACCGTTAGAGAAGTTGCTGAGGAACTCAACATATCGATTGACTCGTGCTATTCGATTTTTACCAATGATTTGGGCACGAGAAGGGTCGCCGCGAAATTCGTGCCAAAATTGCTCAATTTCGAACAAAAACAGTGTCGCGTTAACATTGCTAAGGAGCCGTTGGACTCGGTCCGCGACGACCCAAATTTGCTGCAGAGGGTCATAACTGGTGACGAATCATGGGTTTATGGTTATAACGTGGAAACCAAAGCTCAATCATCGCAATGGAAGCTGCTTTTTTGAAATAGGCAAAAATCGAAGACAAGGCAAAACACGTCTAACCAAAACAGCTGTCAACAATTAATTAAACATTCAAAATGGCCGATTTTTTCAGCATAAGTGAGGGACATGAGTACCAACCTAGCGCCACAAAAAAATCGAAAATCGAATATACGTAGCCCGCGGAAATTCAAAATTCGCGATAGTATTTCAACAGACCTCGTATGTATAAGAAACTATCTTTGCCTCGCGGTTTCACCCGCGTTGAATTTCCGTCCCCCGACTCAACGCGCCACTGCTGCTCCTTAGGATCATATGGTATGAAGTTACATAGTCTAAAGCCTTCCCGAATAAACGGACTATCTAATGCAAGAAGAATTGTTCAAATCGGATTAATATTACCTGAGATTAGCGCGTTCGAACAAACAGACAAACAAACTCTCCAGCTTTATTAAAGTAAGTAAAATTAATTTTTTCATATCTGTAACGTAAATGCCCGTGGAATTGACCGAAGGAAAGGAAAAATTTGTCGATCAAAAAGAAGTTTCGAATGAAGATATAGAAAAAAAAGTGCATTGATTACGAAACACGCGAAACAAAATGAACGCACATATAGTCAGTAATCGATGCATCGTCAATGCAAACCGGTGCATGTAATTTCATCAACTATTCGCCGCTATCGGTAATTGTTGCAAATTCCAATGTATAGTGTTTATCATCATCTGCGAATCGGTAATTGCGCTAGGAAAATCACGAACTTTATAATTTCGCATCAGATTCGAACGACATATAAATTTGTATTGCTGCAGTTAGGTCTATGCCGATACGAAAGCGTGTGTTGTGTATATACACGCGGAGAGAATTGTGCGCGTGTACTTTCCGCAGAATGCTTGCATAGGCATGAGATAGTCTGGAAAATACGATGAGGCGAGAGAGAGAGGCGGGCTTTCATGGCTTTCAAGTTGCAACTGCTGTGAGCATAAACGTGATCCGTCGCGCGGGTGGAATACGATTAATTCCGACAAATTTAATCATCGAGCCGCGGACCGAGAGAACGCTGGCACTATCGATCCTTCACAAATTTAATTATTCCCTCAGCCATATACATATATATATCCCGCGGCGATTACTCCTATATATATACGGACGTTGTAACGCAGCAATATGCATGCGTATAAAGTGACTTGGTGGGAACATGACCCACCAGCTTGAAATTGACCACAAGTAGATCAATCAATGATTCATTTTATTCACAGTGATAACCAGATTTTTTGTAATGTTTACAGGTGGTCACAATTTTTCGGCGAGAAATTTATGTTCCAGTTTAACGCTTCGTCTGTAATCGTTTTTTCCGCACCTACCGTCTGTAAACGTGGCTCTTTCACGTCTGGCCATTATTTCACACTCTTAATGAATTAAAAAAGTGTAAAATTCTCGAAAATTAAATTTTCGAGGGCGTTCGCCCTTCTCCTATTTCTCAGGTACAAACCAAAGGTGTTTTTGCTCGAACAACCCAGGTTTACAAACGAAGTGTTAAAATGAGTAGGAGTGTAAATTTGGATGATTAAAAAAAATTAATTAAACCCCTGACGCGATCAAGGATCTTGTGCGATTCAAGTTTCTAATGATTTTGAGACAAAAATCGGTTGATTTTCGATAGAGATTTAAACATATGGCCCGTGCGAATACACGTCAGATTCGAATTTAAAAAAACGGGCAGTGTTTCAAATTTCTCGTCTATGGTGGTCCAAATTCGCACCAAATTCTGCATCTATATCAACTTTTCGCACACATACATGTTTGCACAGATCGTGTACGCGTTCTGTTCGCAACTGGGAATTGCGGAATGGAGTATTTACAATGTACAAATAGAAGGGTATATATGCGTGCAAATCTGACGGCTGATAGGCACGAGCCATTAGCCTAAATGTCTCAGTGAGCTGACGTTCCCTGATCTACGCGATAATAACCGGGATTCCGGAACGTCGTACGCGAGAGACTCATGTACGCACATGTGTTCTGTCTTCTCGTTAGAAAAACACCCATTTCGTTGCATATCTGTGTATTGCATATACAATATATGGGGAATTTTAACCGAAATCGACGGGTCCTTATTTCTAATCATTAAAACATTTTTTTGTAAATATTTCTGGGCGCGCCAAAACGATCCACACCAATTTTCACCTTTTTTCAAAATTCATTTGATCGTTATCAACGAAAATATTCCATTATTTAACATTGTTGAAAGTTGACGATTTTTCTGAAATTTTTACAAAGTCCTTGGTTGGAAGAAAAACGAATTTCTTTTCTTCCACGAGAATGGCCGTAGTATACGGGAAAATAAAGATGATAAAAAAAATTGTGAGAGCCCACGGCCTTGCCGATTTCACTTGGAATTTCCCGTACATACTCGGGTAAGACACTCGAGTGCTTCGGGCTATTTCGAGAAAAGCTGAAGAGATAAGGACTCTCTTTGATATTCATAATAATCAATTGAGAGTAAAAAGCGTTTATACTCGTGGCTTTTCCTACATAGATCCATGGATGTAAATTATAATTCGAGGCTATTGGAATATCAATAATAATTGTATTACGATTGGCGAATATTCCTCGACGTGGCATTATAAATTTCATGTGATTATAACTGTCCCGGTTGTATGAAACATTTCGTATAATGAGGCATGCATCGTGAAACTTCGATGTGGCTCGCGATTCTAAAATACGATAGGAATCTCATTATAAATTCGTGTTTCAATTGAAAACAGAGATTCGCATGAATACTGTGAAATTCATAAATAATAGTTACTGTAGATTCTAGAAAAATATAGATGTATTAGCGAACGTTAAATTATTATGTTTAAACTATCAATTATAATTCTCCCATCGATTTATACTGATCAATCGTCATTGTTATTGATTATTTATATTTCGTTTTGATTTCAAAAGCTCTGTGACGCGCATAAAACACATTATACGAGGTCTGTTCAAAAAGTATCGCGAATTTTGAATTTCCGCGGGCTACGTATATTCGATTTTCGATTTTTTTTGTGGCGTTAGGTTGGTACTCGTGTCCCTCGCTTATGCTGAAAAAAATCGGCCATTTTGAATGTTTAGTTAATTGTTGACAGCTGTTTTGATTAGACGTGTTTTGGCTTGTCTTCGATTATTGCCTATTCCAAAAAATGGATCAAAGAATCTGTATGAAATTTTATGTGAAAAACAAAATTAAGTGCGCGGACGCATTCCGAATGTTGACTGTGGCATATGGTGAAGCTACCTTGGACCAAAGCAACGTTTATCGGTGGTGCAAAATGTTCCCAGAGGGCCGAGAAGATGCGAACAACGAAATGCGTTCCGGACGCCCGAGCACATCAACAACAGACGAATACATTGATGAAATGAAGAAAATAATATTGGCCAATCGTCGAATCACCGTTAGAGAAGTTGCTGAGGAACTAAGAACATCGATTGGCTCGTGCTATTCAATTTTTACCAATGATTTGGGCATGAGACGGGTCGCCGTGAAATTCGTGCCAAAATTGCTCAATTTCGAACAAAAACAGTGTCGCGTTAACATTGGCTAAGGAGCTGTTGGACTCGGTCCGCGACGACCCAAATTTGCTCCAGAGGGTCATAACTGGTGACGAATCATGGGTTTATGGTTATGACGTGGAAATAAAAGCTCAATCATCGCAATGGAAGCTGCTTTTTTGGAATAGGCAAAAATCGAAGAGAAGTCAAAACACGTCTAACCAAAACAGCTGTCAACAATTAACTAAACATTCAAAATGGCCGATTTTTTCAGCATAAAATTCAAAATTCGCGATACTTTTTGAACAGACCTCGTATATAACGTAATCCATCTTGACGCTCTTTCGATATGCCAAAAATTAATTCGACGAGGTCATAAGCGGATTAAACGGGATTCTCGCGAGCATTATTTGTTGTCGTTGTCGTCATTCGTGTGCCTAACAAAATAGTGCTGCGCGCGATCGTTTTGAGCAGTCACGATCGATGAGTATCACGCGAGCGGGCTTTTGATCGTGATAAAGCTTGAACACGGTAAGGGTGGCCAGAAAATAGTATTAAAAAAAAACATATATATATATATATATATATATATAGAAGAGATACACGAGAGACGAGTTTCACGAGCATGTTGCGAAAGCGTAGCTTGCGCCAGATTGTAAAGTAGCCCGACGATTTACATGATACAAGCCCGCTCGCTGAAGAGCGGGCTTATGCTGAGAGATCGAGCGCTTCGCTGTGCGGCGGCCTCTCATCCCTTTGGACACATCACCGTATGAGATATCGCGGATGCGTATATACGGTTGTGTGCGACCAACAGCGTGTCGACGGACACGATACGTAACCGCGATATTCTTGCACTCTCCTCTCTTACCGTGAGATTCTCACGCATTATACGGGGAATTTCATCTAAAAGCCGCCATCCCCTATAGTATAACTATAGTGTAAGTTGGAGTTTATTTTATAAAGAAAGTAAATGAAGTATTAAATTAAAAATTTAGTCGTATCTCAAAATGTTCTTTTTTTCAAATCATTGCATTTTTTTCCATCGAAGCACGGAGCTATGAATTAAAAATCACGCGAAGGATCAATTCCGTGATTGCCAATATCCCAACAGTCACGATTTTATTTGGTCAGAAGTTGAAAGTATGGCAAATATGTCTACTTTAACCCACTTAAAAATGAATTATGGGATGAGACCTACTTTCACTCCAGTAGTCCGATGAATGAGAATGATCAAACATCGACTTCGACCATTCTTTTGCGTCAATGTTTGGTCCCTAATTTGGTTACTTCGCGGTGTGGATTCAAGAAGACCCAGTTGTCCTACTTTTAAACCCATCGAAGAAAATCGCGACTAACGTTGTTGTTCTTTCTAACTCGGATGCCGAAAGGATGTCTTTTCATGGTTTCGAGTAATCGAATTGTTTTCCGAGTCAATAAGCAACTCGACGAAGTGCGAAAGAGAGCTCGATTTCCTATTTAAACAAAAACGATGTAAGTATTCATCAATGTTTTATGTGAGTACGGTAAATCGTTTTTTTACGTGAACTGGAATAACTGTTGAATTCAAAGTGGATGATTCACGTGGAATATCCCATGTATATTAACGCTTTAGTATTATAATGTGTGTTCCAACTGCTTGGAAGTAAAAAGGCATCATTTTCATTCGTTTTCGACGTTAAATTATATGAGTTATGCCCTTGGGCCTGTTAGTAATCTATATATAAATCGTGGATTAAATCATACTCGACCGTTTCACGAAATTATCGTGAATGCGAACGTTTGTTCGCCGTTATACTCTGTTAAATGGATCGCTCACATCGGCAGATATATCAAACGTATCTCTCTACATACTTGAGTGATTTTGCTCATATACTCCATACATATGTATATAGTAAAATTATAAATAATCGTCTTTTTAATGAATTGCGTGTATGATTGATACATTCAATTTAGTTTTTTTTCTTCTATTTAACAAGTATTTATTTAATACATTATTCGCTCCAAATTTCCTATACAATTATATGTATCAAATAATTTTTTATAAATTTTCAGTCCGACTGAACTAAGGAACAAATAAAATCATAGTGAAATACGTGGCCAACGGCGATATGTGATGAATAATAAAATATTCAAATTTTCATATGCACCGCGGGGTCAAAACTGGCATTAATACGACACTCCCTCCCGCTCGCTCTCGCACGAGATGGCATAACATTAATTCCAAGATTTCACGTTCCGATTACACGCAAATGTCGCTTTATGCCCGATATACGTGCCACGATATAACCTACTAGTTGGCAACTACAAACGTTCAACTGTATATGGCTAATGTTACAAGGACCGTTATAGTCTCGTTGTCGTAAAAATTTCGTGGCTCTTCCGAGCGTGACCGGAACGGCTTTGATAATCGAGTACGGTCGAACATTTAAATCTAACGATTATTTTATCTCTGACCCTACGTGTGTAATCGCGTATATCCTCATTCGATACAGAGATCTGCATAGTTTCGATGAAAAGTCATTTAGAGTTTCTAAAAAGTTCATTATAAACAATATCAATTACTTTTAAAACAATAATTTTGTTAAACGATGTACCACAATCATCATTGTTCACAATTATTTTGGCACAAGATCAATTTTTCCATCTCTTTCATTTGTAATTCGACAGAACGAGGATAGAGAAAAGCTTTTAACCAATCTTGATCTTTTCTATAAAAATCACGCGCGACCAACCCTGCCGAGAAAAAAGAATTCACGTCCCGGAGTTTCGACTTTCGGATTATCTTGGTCGTTAAATAAGACTCTCAAAGTGAAAGAACGGGAAAAGTAAAGGGACAAAAGAAGCCGCATCGATCGAATATATAGTCTTGGGGTGAGCGCGAAAGAAAGTTTGCCGAATAAAAGGCCCCGGGGCACATGGCTCGGAAAATTGGTGTCACGCCTGAGCTTGATAGATGATAAATGTGTGTATATCAAGTATATGGTGTGGTTATACTAGGGAAAATTCTCGTGGGCGCGTGAGTGAGCATAAGTAGGGTAGGTAAACCGTGCGAGAAAATCTCGAGGGGTGAAACATTCAGGAATGCGTTGTTTGTGTGTGTTTTGATGAACAAATATGCGCCTCGTCTGTGTTTACTCTTATACACACGATATACAATCGTGCAGGACTAGAATTGACGACGAACCTGAATAAAGTTTCTAATAGAATTTTTTATACATCTTTGACGTCTGAAAACTCTCTCACAACATTATTGAGAATATATCGTGCGAAAAAATCTATGAAAAATTTCCTGAAATCACAAAAAATATTACAAATTATAGAAATCTCTTTTAAAATTATTTTATTAGATCTTTGGTCTATTCTCACGAGTCGGTTTGAGCTTGGAATTTGTTAAACATTCACAATAATATTTACTCACTATTTTCCAGGCCAGATACATTTTATTAAGCATAAATTCTCTTTAAATTCTATTGATATTTTAGATCGTTTTGAAAAGTCTCCCTGAAATCACAGAAAATATTACAAATTATAGAAATTTCTTTTAAAATTATTTTATTAGATCTTCAATCTATTCTCTCGAGTCTGAGCTTAGAATTTGTTAAACATTGACAATAATATTTGCTCACTATTTTCCAGGCCAGATAAATTTTATTAAACACAAATTGCATTCAAATTCTATTTTATCTTTAAGATCATTATACGAGGTCTGTTCAAAAAGTACCGCGAATTTTGAATTTTCGCGGGCTACTTATATTCGATTTTCGATTTTTTTGTGGCGTTAGGTTGGTACTCATGTTCCTCACTTATGCTGAAAAAATCGGCCATTTTGAATCTTTAGTTAATTGTTGACAGCTGTTTTGGTCCAAAAAAGCAGCTTTCATTGCGATGATTGAGCTTTGGTTTCCACGTCATAACCATAAACCCATGATTCGTCGCGTTAGCAATGTTAACGCGACACTTTTTTTGTTCGAAATTGAGCAATTTTGGCACGAATTTCGCGGCGACCCGTCTCATGCCCAAATCATTGGTAAAAATCGAATAGCACGAGCCAATCGAAATGTTTACTTCCTCAGCAACTTCTCTAACGGTGATTCGACGATTGGCCAATATTATTTTCTTCACTTCATCAATGTTTTCGTCTGTTGTTGATGTGCTCGGGCGTCCGGAACGCATTTCGTTGTTAGCATCTTCTCGGCCCTCTGAGAACATTTTGTACCACCGATAAACGTTGCTTTGGTCCAAGGTAGCTTTGCCATATGCCACAGTCAATATTCGGAATGCGTCTGCGCACTTAATTTTGTTTTTCACACAAAATTTCATACAGATCCATTTTTTGGAATAGGCAAAAATCGAAGACAAGCCAAAACACGTCTAACCAAAACAGCTGTCTACAATTAACTAAACATTCAAAATGGCCGATTTTATCAGCATAAGTGAGGGACATGAGTACCAACGTAACGCGACAAAAAAATCGAAAATCGAATATACGTAGCCCGCGGAAATTAAAAATTCGCGATACTTTTTGAACAGACCTCGTACCCACAGCATGAGACACTGTGGATGGGCAAAACTATAGTAGACAATTTTCCGTAGCCCAATTGTATACAAGAAAATTAGAAAAATTGCTCTGATTTATATAACGCATATACACAGTTGTTGGAAGAGTGTTATTATTCCAAGTGCCCTGTATATATCATAGTAGGGCTATGATTTATGTGGAGGCACGTGAGACTGCGACCTCTCATCACTGCTATGTGTGTGTGTGTGTGTGTGTGTGTTCAAACATCTTGGCATTGATTCCACTTCGAAGGGATATATAGTGATACACAAGAATTTAATTGGACAGATTGAACGTCCGTTACAGCGAGGTTGCGTATAGTTATGTATATATGTTTATGTATAAATATACAAACATATATATCTACCCCAAGAACGAAAGGGAAGGATTCTCTCTGCTCTGCGGACCTTCTACGGTCTCGTTTTCAAATGCCTCGATAAATCCTCTACTTTATATCAAACACATAGGTATACACACACGGCGTCGGTCTGTACCTGTTTTTTTTTCGTCAGTCCTTGCTAAGTTGCAACTACCAATTAGAGCTTCATCTTAATCCTCGTTGTATCGTCGATAAAATTGAACTCCAAAATCCGTATATTTCCTCGTCAAGGAATTGCATTAAAAAAAAAGTCTCAAGTATTGAGAAAAAGTTCCAAGTATTTATTTGCAACGATTTTTTCATCAAAGAATTATTTTTTTTAAAGAATTTTCATATTTGATAGTCGGTTCCACGATACTTGTCAACTTCATGGAAAAAAAAAAATTATTGAATATCCCAAATGAACGATTGTCGAAAATATTTTTCCAATCATGTAAACAAATATTCAAATCCATATATAAAAAATTGTGGTAGAAAATGCATTTTTTTTTCAAAATATTAAAAAAAAATCGAAGTGTTACAATTTTTTATATATTGATCTGAATATTTTTTTGTACGACCAGAAGAGCATTTTGAACGATCGTGCTTTTGGGATTTTCGATACGATGTATTTTTCACGAGAGAAAAAATTAAACACGTTTTTTTTCCAAATTTTCCTCTCTCACTTCTGTATAATTATTGTAGAACAATTTATTTTTGTAACTCTTTTTTTTTCATCGTGTGATAAAAATAAATAAAATGTTCTAAAATTCCATCGTCCTACACGGCCGAACGAAGTGAACGTGAATCTGCGGTTTTGCGCAGTGGCCCGACGTGCATATACCTAATGTCGGTAAATCATGCGACCGCAGCACTCGCTACAGCACGGTTTGCAGTGATTACGATGGGGCCCCATTATCGTCATACGTCTGAATAATATGCGTGGCGTACATACAGTACACTTGCAACTTGCGGGCGGAAATTTCAAACGCAACCGTCATATACTTGCGGGCACACGCGTAAACGTTTTAACGATCATCGTTAACGATTTTAGTATCGACCAATTACGAGTCGTAATATTAATTTTATCGAGCGTAAATCTCGGCCATACAATCGAATAGTTTATTCTATAGATTCGTAATGAGCGAATACGAGGCAATTGAATAATGACAGAATTTTGGTGCTCCGAAAATGACCAGATCTATTTTATATAACATTTGTTGGAATAAGATTTTTTTTTCCAAGATTTAAAAATTGCCAAGTGATCAAGCGAATGAATTTTTTATTTTCATGAAAATAAACTTGATTTGATTGGAAAATTCCAATTCAATTAAATTTCTATTCAATTGAAAGAAATTCTTTTCAATTCATATACATTTTATTGAATTCAGAGTAAATTTTCTTTTCTCATTCTGATCGTATACCTAAAAAGTTCAGTGCACCAACAATTTTTCTCGCATACGGTACGTGACGTATACACAATACTAGAACCACTATACATTAAGGGTGGTCGTACCTTTTATCACCGTGTGCTCTTTCAATATTATCACGGTGAAAAAAAAAGAACCTCTCGATAACAAGGATATAAGAGCAGTTTCTTTTGTGGAAAAAGTTCGGCATTGTCTGCCGTTTGGAGCAGATTTTATCGTCTATTTGTCCTGCCTCTGTGTCCCATCGTTCGAGCGACCGGAATATATACGAGGTCTGTTCAAAAAGTATCGCGAATTTTGAATTTCCGCGGGCTACGTATATTCGATTTTCGATTTTTTTGTGGCGTTAGGTTGGTACTCATGTCCCTCACTTATGCTGAAAAAATCGGCCATTTTGAATGTTTAGTTAATTGTTGACAGCTGTTTTGGTTAGACGTGTTTTGGCTTGTCTTCCATTTCTGCCTATTCCAAAAAAGCCGCTTCCATTGCGATGATTGAGCTTTGGTTTCCACGTCATAACCATAAACCCATGATTCGTCAACAGTTATGACCCTCTGGAGCAAATTTGGGTCATCGCGGACCGAGTCCAACGGCTCCTTAACAATGTTAACGCGACACTGTTTTTGTTCGAAATTGAGCAATTTTGGCACGAATTTCGTGGCGACTCGTCTCGTGCCCAAATCATTGGTAAAAATCGAATAGCACGAGCCAATCGATATGTTTAGTTCCTCAGCAACTTCTCTAACGGTGATTCGACGATTGGCCAATATTATTTTCTTCACTTCATCAATGTTTTCGTCTGTTGTTGATGTGCTCGGGCGTCCGGAACGCATTTCGTTGTTCGCATCTTCTCGGCCCTCTGATAACATTTTGTACCACCGATAAACGTTGCTTTGGTCCAAGGTAGCTTCACCATATGCCACAGTCAACATTCGGAATGCGACCGCGCACTTAATTTTGTTTTTCACACAAAATTTCATACAGATTCTTTGATCCATTTTTTGGAATAGGCAAAAATCGAAGACAAGCCAAAACGCGTCTAACCAAAGCAGCTGTCAACAATTAACTAAACATTCAAAATGGCCGATTTTTTCAGCATAAGCGAGGGACACGAGTACCAACCTAACGACAAAAAAAAATCGAAAATCGAATATACGTAGCCCGCGGAAATAAAAAATTCTCGATACTTTTTGAACAGACCTCGTATTAACAAAAGGAAATTGAAGATTAATGGTTGGCTCTCGGATACTTCGGACATTGACGGAAGAGCTGGAAACTGCCAGAGATTCGAATCAATTTCACCGTAGTATATATAGAATCGTTTCTATGGCAAATGCATGGGATATACCGTGATTTTCATTGTAACGAACAGAAGGAGTCAATCGCACGTTCGATTCGCTCTTGAATTTCGAGAAGCGCCGTTGGGTACAACACACGATAGTTCGTCGATCCTCAATTTCATTCCATTGTAGGTACTCTCTGTGCGCGTGGGTGCGCGAATACATATATATCCATGTTTCAATCCCGTAACCATTTGCTATTAGTTTCTCTCCACGTTCGAATTACAATGCAATCCGTTCGCTCGAAAGCCCTCCAGTATTTGCTCGAAATTCTCGCGAGCACCCTAGTCCCCATGAATTCACACCTATTTCAACGTTCCCTCTTACACGCAATTCCATAGTACGACACACGAAATCTAATATAACTGTCGCAATAAGCCCTTGTAGAGAACATTATTGAGCAACATTTTAATTCTACAGAAAATTCTTTATGCTATTGACCAATCAGTTCGAATCGTTGATTTATAATGGGTGGATTGGTAAGTCTCAATTCATAAAGTCGTAAAATCTACTCGTTATCTCAAAAATTTCTCGCAACATTCGTCGACTATAAGCCGCATAAAAATAAACATATGTGTTCGACAAGAATTTCCCTATTATCATTAAGATTGACGACCACTTAAAAGAATCACACAAATTCCATGTATTGACGACTTATCTTTCTAGAGAATTATTTACATTAGTTTATACTAATTGATTATTAATAACATCGATAAATTTCGCGATATCATTTTCGTGATATCGTCAGGTATATGTTCCTTGGATTATTTCGTCACTGGGTGACGAACGCACGCTTCGCGGAACCGCACAAGTGCCTGTACCAGTTACTTGTACTATTTTTACATTAAGATATACAGGTATAATCGTGTATGGCTGTGCACAGATTTATATCGTACAGAGCATTCTATCTCAAATCGAGCTCCGACCCTCCTCACTTTTAATACGAGGCATAATTTTTTATATCACTCACGCAAATTCAGTCAAGTGTACGCAATTCTTTAAAAGGATTCTGATACTTCCTATTGCGTGTTAAAAAATTCTTTTATTTAGTAGGTAACAATCTGCAGGGTTGAAGCATTATTCTAGCACTTTGAGCCGGTTTTAATTCCATTTTTGTTTTGTTGAAACTGGTGCCCTGAAGACTAGCAGTTATATAAATACATACAACGATATACAACACATATTTATATGTGTATCAATATGTACTGCCAAGTTGTGACGATAAAATCGTTTTACACGAACTGTCGGAGTGTGGCGAGCAAGGAAGCGAACGAGTAACATACAGCAGCCGCCTTATTTCTCGCCCTTCGATCTCGTATTCCGATTACTTTGATATAGTAGTAGTTTCGAGCGTGTCGCATCGAGTATTCCGGTTCCCAGTCTCTCGCTCTCTCTCTCTTTCTCTCTCTATCTCCCTTTCTGATCCGCGACGTTACGGCGCGCGCCAGCCAGACTCTGATATGCGGTCCAACATCAGAACAGTCCTCTCCTCCGAGGCGCTGCTCACCGCGAAAGAACGAGAGCACGTGGGTGTCGCGAACCTACCGCCACTTCGAGAAGCGTGTGCCTTGCGCCTTTTTTTTTTTTTATTGCCGAAGAGGGACGCGTGGCCCTCGAGATTTCTGAACGAGAGAGCCACTCATGAGCAGCACACACATATGTGTTTATATGTACGACAGATCATGAGCACATTCTTAACGAAAATCGGTGTGACAGGTTTTCTTTTCAGAAATCTATTGGAGTAAATTGAAAATCATGACATTTGGTGACTTTTTCATGCTCCAATTGCTTAATAAGTGTCAAAACTCATATTTTCATCAGGATACAATTTTATAATCCTCTCGTAAAGCGTTTGATTTTTGTAAATAGCATATCCTCTAAAATTATACCCTTTACAAATCATCTGATCATTGGCTCGTCACCGACGGTTCTCTGTGAATCCATAGCCCTAAATTTCAAACACTTCAATTCTCTGCCACTGATGAAAATTCCCATCGATTTTTCCACCGACAAAAATATTTGTCAAACGTTAAAATTGTAACAATCGTCTCGTACTTTAGGTCCATGTGCTAAATTTTCGTGAGAGAGGTGTATTGTGGGAGGGGTGAGGCGATAAATAGAACGTTGCAAGAGATAGAAAGAGAGATAGGGAGAATAAGAGAGAGGGGCGAAGCTCGACGATCGAGAAAGTTGAACGAAGATGCTGAGTATACGATCTTGGAGGTAGAGAATGATAGAGAGAGAGGTAGAGACGAAGATCGAGGCCGTGCTATGTTGAGCTCGTGTGTACGAGAGATGAAGAGAGAATTCTCTGGCAAGGCAAACGTGAGCGAGTGAGAGGACGAGACACCGAGTCGTATTAACGAGAATGAGATGAAAGTATTAAAACGCTCTCTCGTATATATATATATATATATATATATATATATATATATATATATATATATATATCTGTATATATATTTATAGATATATACAGATATATTATAGTGAGAAACACGAACGGAACATTACACGCGAGAGAGGAAGGAACACACGAGAAAGAGCTCGCGAGACCGTCGTGTGTCGTCAGCGTTAGCATTGCTTTTCGAAGCTCGCGCGCGAACGGTTGTACCTCGCGCTACGTTTAAAGAAGAATATAAAAAAAAATAAAAATCGCTCTCTACCAATAGTGCCCTCGAGAGAATCCTCTTATCGAACCGTGCGCTGGAGAACGATGAGAAAAACAAAAAATTCTCAAAATGTGCAAAATTTTATCGATAAATCGATCAAACATTGAGATCTTATCGATAAATCGATCGAGTGAACTATATTAATTAACGAATTAATAACTATCAATAAGAAAAAACCGCGAGTACTCCAATCATCAGCGTCACGTGTCCAAGGATATGATATGTACGATGGTGTTTCGCGATTAATCATGCGACCACCCGCAATTAATATCAAGTCGACAAAATAGATGAACATTTCTCATTTACAAAATTGACGTGAATATTAAAAAAAAAAAAAAAATAGAATTTCAGTGACAAACAAAAACTTCGCGAACATTTCCTGAATACGCGTTTTTATTTTTCTCTTTCATATATTTTCTCTTCGTTATAATTATTTCCTTTCTATACCGACATCAATGCTGACTCGTCTATGATCACGAGTTCGTAGTAATGAAAAGATGATGGTGGCAGCCTTTGGCGTTCAGTGAAACGGCGAGGGGAAAGTAAGAGAGTACAGAGAGAGAGAGAGAGAGAGAGAAACTAAAATAAGAAGTGAAACGAGAGAAGAGGATATACATACATCGTGAAGCCCAGAGGGAGAATTCCGAAGGTACAGCAATAAAAGTGTATATCTACTATATATTCACCTATATACTGTTTATAACCATCGTATCTTTCTCCGTCAAAGCCGGCTTTGATTTTCCCAATTTTTCTTACTTTTTACCCCGTCCTCGGTTGCCCTCGTTTTTATTTTCTCAAGCGATATATATTTTTTAACATTTATAACGAAAAACGAGAGGTGAAAGGAAAAAAAAAACTAAAGTGCAAGTGAAAAAAAAAACGTGATCAAAGTCAACAGAAAAAAGATATGAATTGAAAATGTTTTCTAAAGATCATTCAATTTCTTCATTTATACCAAGTGTTAAACATTCGTTTTTTTTCTTTCTGATACTCTTCAACAACATCTCGAAGTATCTCCAGTGAATCTCGATTCTCCCACGTCTCTATTACGCGAAACGTAATTTCGATGGGGGATGTTTCATTCATTCGTTGATGGCCACCGAAATAATTGACCGTACGGTCGACACGATACGCGTTACCGTTCGCATGTTGGCTTCACCAACTCGTGATTGGCTCACGAACGAAATGTATCTATATATATACATATATATTGCACATACATAAATATAGCATACGTATCTATATACAAAAGCAGGCATTCGTTTTTTTTTTCCTCCCTGTGCAATTTACAAGTCGGACGTCATTAAAGGGGCATCACCTGGTCCTCTCTCTTTCATTCTCTTGTGTTTGTGCGTCTGTGCGTGTATGCGTTTTCTCCAAGTCTCCCGACCGAAGTCTCGAGAGTGATAAACAGAGAGATGAGAAGAGAGCCGCGGATGAGTATACGTTCTTCGAGAGTAGGAGACCAGCCGTATATCGCGTACGCGAGCGCACACGTTTATGACATCTGACATCATTTTTACGACTGGCGGATGGTGGACGAGAGAGCCCGGCTTACAGCGCACCGTGAACTCTCGAAAAAAAAGCCAACAGGATAATAGTATTGAGTGGAATCGCGAGGCAGACACTTTTCGTAACGCCAAATTTGTACGCAATTTGCGTTATGTCGGGGGGATGGGGATCGTTTTCCAGTTCATCGCCTCGTACGATAATTGTAAAGAGCAATTTCATTGAATACAATTTTTTTTTATTTCAAAACATCGTTTAACTTGTTAATTTCTTTAACGATTATCACTCATCAAATTCGTTGTTTTGTCATTATTTTTATTAATCATTAACTCAGTGTAAATAAACTTTTGCCTCGATGCATACTCTCTTCGGAGTACACACCTTGTTTTTATACATTTTTAATGTTGATAAAATGTTAATCGCTATTATCGGCAAGATATTGTCAAACTAAGAATTGACTAACGTTTGATCGACCATTTTTAATTTGCTCGTCATTCAACAATGCAAATTGTGAATATTTCATGACGATAATTGTTTCAATCAGACGTGGAGATAGCGAAAAAGTTCCGGAAAGGAAGTGACGAAAAAAAAAAATTGGCAAACACGTACCCGGCCACTCGCTGTTTCTCGTTGTGAAAGTTTATCCGGTAATATGTTCGATTATATCGTGAATTATTTGCACTGTTTATCACGAAAGGATAATACATTATCCGCTATACTCTCGCGGATAGGACCCAAAGTACAAGATGAGCATGTTGCTCCGACGCGAATATATCGAATATCGATGAGAATCTCGAGAAGTATCGTCTTCCGGTTTGGCTGAGGTTTCAAAAAACCTTGCGATATAGTAGACGCAAATTAGATAACGGCAAATCGTTTTTATATGCAACATTAGCTGCAGAGTCGTCGCGGACGCAATTCAAGGCTGTGCGCATCTCGCGAAAAGGTGTACGGACGATTATAGCAAACAAACAAATGGAAAATGGATATATACTCGTTTATCGGGATTCGCCAACTCTTCCAACGTCCTTTCTCGGGATATACGTAATACTATCTCTCCACATAGTACGAGGTCTGTTCAAAAAGTATCGCGAATTTTGAATTTCCGCGGGCTACGTATATTCGATTTTCGATTTTTTTGTGGCGTTACGTTGGCACTCGTGTCCCTCACTTATGCTGAAATAATCGGCAAATTTGAATGTTTAGTTAATTGTTGACAGCTGTTTTGGTTTGACGTGTTTTGGCTTGTCTTCGATTTTTGCCTATTCCAAAAAATGGATCAAAGAATCTGTATCAAATTTTGTGTGAAAAACAAAATTAAGCGCGCGGACGCATTCCGAATGTTGACGGTGGCATATGGTGAAGCTACCTTGGACCGAAGCAACGTTTATCGGTGGTACAAAATGTTCTCGGAGGGCCGAGAAGATCCGAACAACGAAATGCGTTCCGGACGCCCGAGCACATCAACAACAGACGAAAACATTGATGAAACGAAGAAGATAATGTTGGCCAATCGTCGAATCATCGTTAGAGAAGTTGCCGAGGAACTGAACATATCGATTGGCTCGTGCCATTCGATTTTTACCAATGATTTGGGCATGAGACCGGTCGCCGCGAAATTCTTGCCAAAATTGCTCAATTTCGAACAAAAACAGTGTCGCGTTAACATTGCTAAGGAGCTGTTGGATTCGGTCCGCGACGACCTAAATTTGCTCCAGAGGGTCATAACCGGTGACGAATCATGGGTTTATGGTTATGACGTTGAAACCAAAGCTCAATCATCGCAATGGAAGCTGCTTTTTTGGAATAGGCAAAAATCAAAGACAAGCCAAAACACGTCTAACCAAAACAGCTGTCAACAATTAACTAAACATTCAAAATGGCCAATTTTTTCAGGATAAGTGAGGGACACGAGTACCAACCTAACGCGACAAAAAAATCGAAAATCGAATATACGTAGCCCGCACGAATTCAACATTCGCGATACTTTTTGAACAGACCTCGTATATACATTATTTTACATATATATAGATATGTATTATATATTTACATGTGGATATGTGTGTGTATGTGTCTGTGGTTTGTATAATCTATGCATACTTATTGCGGGGTGTACATAAGATTGCACCGTGACGGTTAGTTATGGCGCATTTAACGGGACAGTTAAGATATCGTTTCGCGTGTTTATACGTCTATTAAAAAGTGGATAAACGTACGCCACACGAGAAATCTCTAGTTGGTTCTTTGGTCCAACACCTTCCCCGGTAGTACATATATAACTCGTTCGTGATACGTACGTGTCCGAGAGTGTACAATTCATGGGGTGAATTGGGGCTGATTGGTGACAGTTGCAAAACATTTTGTCACGTGCCAATTTTCAGTACGATGGTTAATGATTAATTGAAAAACGCCTTTTGAACATTGGTGGCCCTACAAGCTTCTTAAAATCAATTGTGATAACGTTACAATTGCCCTCCGTTAGTGAGGTTGGTTGAATAATTGGCATACACTTGCAAAATCAGGTTTAAAGAGGACACATGTTATCTCAAGCACTGTAGTTTTCTGTTCGTAGTAAATAATCATTTCATTCGCACGATTGTAGTCTCATTTTTCGGTAATATCCCAAAGAATGTACAATGTGGTTAGAGAACAATCTGTCAATGCCACAACGTTTCCCCAAAGCCAGTGTCGAATTTGCCCGCTCCTCCAGTTTCCCATGTATAAAATGAACATGAGTGTGTGTGTGTTTATATAGAATCTCCTCTTATAGAGGCTCTATTATATAAAGCCTCTTGAACATTGGTGGCCCTACAAGCTTCTTAAAATCAATTGTGATAACGTGACAATTGCCCTCCGTTAGTGAGGTTGGTTGAATAATTGGAATACACTTGCAAAATCAGGCTTAAAGAGGACACATGTTATCTCAAGCACTGTAGTTTTCTGTTCGTAGTAAATAATCATTTCATTCGCACGATTGTAGTCTCATTTTTCGGTAATATCCCAAAGAATGTACAATGTGGCTAGAGAACAATCTGTCAATGCCACAACGTTTCCCCAAAGCCAGTGTCGAATTTGCCCGCTCCTCCAGTTTCCTATGTATAAAATGAACATGTGTGTGTGTGTGTGTTTATATAGAATCTTTCCGATGTTTGATCGGTAACACAATACACTGCTACATGCTATTCCGGATCTTCGATTTCCTCCGGAGGTAACGATTTTCGCGATATAGTTAAACCGGAAATCGTGAAGTCTCTCGACGAGTTTGCCCTTTCCCGACAACCGGATATTCGACAAAATATTTGGAACAGCGCTTTTCGAATGACCCGAATGGAAGAATGGAGTATCGAATCGTTATATATATATATATATATATATATATATATATATGCATTTTATATCTATACTCGTAGAAAAAGTCAAGAATATCATGGATATATCTACTTTTTTTTTTATATAGCAAATGTCCGATCGGAAATTCAACGAAATATCTACAATACCCTGAGGCGCGAAGAAATGTGTTTCCCGGTTCTCTTTGAGAACGTCGTATTGTACGTTTTTCATTCGTGGGAAAAATCACGAACTGCAATTTCGTCGGATGAAGAAATTCTCTCGGTTCGAGCTTGCAGATAGAGAGAAAGAGAGAGAGAGCAGAGAGAAAGATGAGCGGAAGCTCCATCCAATCGCCGGTGTCCATCAATCGTATTTTCTCTGAAAAATCCTTTTTATCTGTCTCGCGTTTCACATCGATCATTCGCAATTTCTATATGCATATATATATATATGTACATCCATCTAATATTTCTCGGGTTGAGCGTTACGCATTCCGAAGAGAAATGGATATCCATGGAATTCTGAATGTAATGAAGAACAGGGTAAATAAAAACGCAAGGATTTTTGCCATATTCTTTTTTTTTCCTTTCTTTTTACGACGAGAAGCTTCGATTTCATATGATTGAAAATCGCGATGCACGCGCGGATAAAAAAAAAAGGATTTGAATGGATATGAAAAATGCAATCAATCGTTTATCGCGAAGATCGTGAAAAATTGAAGATTCGTCGGTGCTGATGCAAAAATTAATAAATGCAACAGCACCAAACAGTAAGAAATGAATGGTTAACTTTTCTGTAACATTATGCTTCAACCAACCCGATTTATTAATTAAAAACGAATTAAAATTGCGTCGAGCAAGTAGCTCGAGAAAAGCGCGAATTCTCGGGCAAATATCTCCTTCCAGGTGAATAAATTTAACCCTCATCGTCGACAATCTATCTCGCGAAATCGCGCTAACGTTATTCCGGTATGTTTCCCCGGGTAAAACACGAGGGCGGGCGAGGAGAGGACTCTCTGGAAGGCTTTGCACAACGGCCGGGCGACGTCTATAATCCTCTTACGGACTTTCAACCGTTCTCCAGGTCCGTCGAGGGGCTTTCCGTCTACTCGTTAACGTCCACCTCGTGTCAAATATTTATCGACTATTATTCCGAAGAGCCCATCGCAAGTTGTGCAGCGCTTGTTCTTTCTCTCGTGCGAATATCGGTACCGGACAGGAATAACGTTATGCGTATACTTCGCATACCATAGAAAACGCGCGATTCTGGCGAGCGAAGACAAACGTATATCGAATGTTTGACAAACAGAGAGGATGTAACCCGCATCACTTTACGCGTTAAATCGTTTGATTTACGCCCCTTTAATCACTAGCGCTCGATATATATCCGTCTTCAAATATACATTCATGTGCATATCAGTTCTTATATAGACAGAGCCAAAATGGCCTGAAGCTAGTCCGAATTAACACGAACATTATTTTCCGAGTATTTTTCAATGAGAAATTCAAACAAACGTCGATTTTTTCACGAGTAACGGAAATAAGAAGTGCTCATCTCTGGAGATAGTTTTTACGTTGGAATATCAAAAATTGTGATAGAAAAGGTTTTTAAATGTATAATATCACCACTAATTAAATTTTCTTATTAATTGTCCGTTGAATAAAGACGACTTGCTCTGTATAAAGAATGGAGCAGAAGCGTGTTTGGCCTCATTTAGATTTCTATCCAACCCTCATTAAGACACCAAAATAATATGTTTTAACACGCTACACAATCTCCACCCGAGGCATTAAAACGCGATTCTATGTAGCGTCGTAATTATCTTTGCTTCAGTCACGGTACCGTTCGGGTAGAGGCCAAGGATCCTTAAATATAGGTCAATCAGTATAACAAAATAGTTTCATAATTTCATTCATATAAAAAAATAGTTTCAAAGGTCAGTTAACGTAAATCTGCTTATGTATGGTTTCACATAAACGCGTAGGCTCGGAAATGCGCTGAGAGAAAAATGTCGTGTAAACTCTTCGCGATGTATGCATAGAACACTTGTGAATTTGTCTACAAGCCCCCGAAGGCACGTCAGAGATAATATAATATAACGCATTAGGAAGTCTCGTCGACCGGCTCCGCTGTGTTCTCCGGTGCACGCACTGAAATTCAGCGGGGAAAAACTTGAAACTTGCATAAAAAATAGTTTTTCATCCTCTATCGTTAATGACGAAAGTTGTGAAAGACTATGATTCGATTATTCGGGGCGGTTGCGTATAACGAGGATTTAATGGCCGTGTAAACGAGAGTTTGGTCACGCGACGAGATGAAAATGATAATCCCTTTTCTATTACTGAGAATCACTGATATAGTGCGGCTATACGATATTACGGGGAATTATTAAAATGCCAAATGTGCGGCGATGCCTTCTCGGAATAGTAGATATTTCAGGGATTCCCGTTAATTCGTAATTGACGAAGTAATGATTTTAGGAAAATTTTGAGATGCTGGTTGACGATTCGTGGAAATTGCGATAAAAGCCTTTCGACTTCGATAGATGTACGCGAGCATTGACAGAAAATGAGAGAGAACGGGAGACAGAGAGAAAGAGAGTGAAAACATAAACGGAATACTAAGGAGTCCCGTAATATTTTATCAGAGAGAGTCTCTCGTAGATCGGACGTGTCCTTACAGTTCTAGAATTCGGTTTTCGGGCACGTATATAAACGCATTTCCTGCTCCCGATGCTCTGGACCAGTGCAACGTCAGCCCTACGACCCTCTACCTCCCGCCGCTCTTTCCCTCTGGATCTTTCTCTCTCAAAGCGACTAGAGGGTGTAGATACATAGAGATTGGGACAGAGGAAGAGGTGAAGTCCGGGAACGACGAGGTAAACGGCGCAGATAGAATTTGCCGATGCTTTTGCTTCGGCACGTACTACTCTACTGTCTATATATGTGTACAGGTTATTCCCTCTCAAATAGCCACCTATAAGTCAACAATAATTTGAGGTAACCAGATAAATAGATAAAATGGTAATTGTGAAATAACAAATTGAATCAGGTTCGGAGTATGTTTTTTTTCTTGTACACGAAATTCACCTATTACTATTTGATGATGTTCAATTGTGAAAAATTCGATTTGCTATATAGAAACATTTGTGCAGCGAAATATAGCTTGTGTCATAATTTGTTTTGAAGCGGATTAAAGTACGAACATTTTACTTTTTAGCATTTGAGTAACGAAAAGTGTGTTTAGACTTTATCATAAATCACAAAATTGGTCTTTTGATGCTTCTAGTCGATCGAAATTTGTTCTAGGAATAGAAAAACTTTCTGGAAGTCAATCAATTCCCGCTCCAACTTGCTATTAGATTATAAATGTTGACACGGAATTGCGCATACACGTCGGTATATATGCCCTGTGAAAGGGCTCGAAATAGCGATTCGGACTGTGTATTGGTTCTGGCGAGTGTACGAGTCCCCCACGACTGTGTGTCTATAAACCTGTGTAAACCATTGATGGGGAGAACTCTTCTTTTGTCCCCTTTGCCTCAATAAACTAGCACCAAGACTTCCCCCCCCAATTGGAATTATCAACGAACGGAAGTTGAATTACCGCTCTCTATAAAGTTAACTCGTCATACCTTCTATGAGAATTTTTGCAGTAGAAGGGAAGAAAAAAAAATTCTGCTCCGAAAATAGAGGAAAGCTTGGACGGTGTAATGTTCAAAACTGTAGTATGCAAACTGTAACTCCGGAAAATTGAGTTTACGAGTCACAGAAAGTAATTACAAATGTCATCGTTTTTTATATGCTTTATTTTATTGATTAAAAGTTTGGTTTGAGTTAAAAGTTATAAAAGTTCATTTTATAAAACATTTATAAAAAATGTTTCTATTTTTGCAGATTACTACGTGGAAAGCGAGTACTCGCGAGCCGAAGTAGAGCTGAATAAGTGAGTGATTGTTAATATTAACGGATTTTTTTTCACTTGAATTTTGTACAATTTATTTCATTAAATCATCGAAATCCAATTTCCTACTATCTAACGTTTTAAATATTTTTACATGTTGATCAATTCTTGCTGTCTTTTATTTTCATCTAATATAACCGAAATAGAGCTGAATAAGTGAGTGATTATTAATATTTTGTTAACGGATTTTTTTTCACTTGAATTTTGTACAATTTATTTGATTACATTATCGAAATTCAATTTCCTACTATCTAACGTTTTTATTATTTTTACATGCTGGTCAATTCTTTACGTCGTTTATTTTCATCCAATATTAACACAATACATTTCATTTCAAATATGATGATTTTATAGAAAATTCATTTTCTCGTTGAAGCGCAGCAATCATTTAAGCATAAGACTTTAAGTTCGACGCGCATTGGTTCATTATATTTTAGTAATTTGAATTCGCTCGAAAATATTTTGTGGAAAATTTTGTTTTCCACTGGTCACACGTAGACACAAGGATTGTCAGGAAATTTATCACTCTTTCTCTCACACACACACAGACACAGACACACGCACACGCGCACACAAACAGCTCTGTATACTCGGGCTCACATGCGTTTTGGCATGAAAGCGACAAACGTCGCCCGAGAGCCCGTCGCACAGAGTGCGTATATACAGTCCAATTTTCAGCGAGCTAGAGAACTCTCGGAATCCGCGTGTATTAGTACAAGTGTAAAATTACGCATTTATATGAGATCCCGCGGTTGGACGCGTTACTTCTCGATACCGACGACGAGAAACTGTACGACAGAAAAGAGCGAGGAGAGTTCTGAGAGTGGCGCCAACCAGCCGGTCTCCTCGGGTTTGCTCTCAATTCCGTATGCACTCACGGTGCATGCATGCATTCATACTTTTGCACCATATCACATTTGCATCCGTATATCATGTACCTATATGTATGTTTGTTTTTTTTTTCTTCACTTGTACTATATACCGTCGTAAAGTCCACTCCGGACCGTATGGTTTCGTTTAATATTTTTAATTCTCCCGACGAGATGCAGGTCGACCATGTTATAATGCACTAACTATATATGCATACACGGTATCCGACACCCGGCAATTAAAACTGATTGTCGGTGCACGTATTATGGCAATAAGAAAAGTGAGAATAATCAAATTTCATCAAATGACACGAGTCGAATACATTTCATTTGAGTCAAAGAAAATTCAATTGAATAACATCGTATTTCTTTATTTTTTTTGTACTTGACCAAAAGAAAACTTTAATGCATATTTATTTTTGTATTCAAGTTAACTTTATTGATATAAATGCATTTTTATCCCTGTACTAACGGTGATTAATTACTCGGAAGTAACTACCCGGAAATGTTTTTCATAAATCATCGAAACATCTTTTGTCGATTCAAACATCTCGATTTGCCTTTTAGCATAATTCTATGCATATGCAGTTGAAACTGCATCGACGATCCAATGGTCTTGTAAATTTATGCTCAGCTACGTTTGTGCCTATGTATATATATATATATATATATATATATATATATATATATATATATATATATATATATATATATATATATAAGCACATATATACAAGCACAGTGATAGACGCAAAGTGGTGAACGAAGTGCTCGTTGACCGCGGTCACGGCGCTCGGTTCAAAGTTCAAAGGACTCTGTCTCTACGCGCGACGATGAATTTTAATCGGCTGATGGCGAACGAAGGGTTAAATCCATCATCGTCACTGTCCTTTTTATATTCATATTGCATGCAAAAAAGTCTGTACATGATTGGACATCGTTAAAATTTTTACGCAACATACGTGAGGGTGGTTTTTTTTCTGAAAAGTAACTTTAAGGGTTTGTAAAAATATTTAAACTCTGCCTGATATTTGACGTCGATTTTTTTGTTATAATCTGTAGTAGTATCAGTGGGAGGGGTTTAAAGAAAAATCGAGAAAAAAAGGTTTCGTACAAAAAGAAATTAAACCTCATTTTAAAATAGGATTCTCGAAATAAACAAATCTAATGGATCTCTAAAATAGCCCATAGATATTGGACAATGATCATTCGTTCTGCGTACACCTGAATGATTAAATTTGGTCGATTTCCCATTTTGGAAATTTCGAATCTATTGCAATTCAAAATCGTGCACCCTCTCGCCACGATAAATATATTCATTCGCGAAAGTGCAACGTCATCTTATAACGAAAATCTCGCAACTCTGCCAAATCTCGTATTTCAGCCAATTTTAGTAGCTTATTATTCCGCGAGTGTGCTGCATTCGAAATTTTCCACTTGCCACTCATCACCGCAGAACGTTATTTCCACCCCTCCCCCGTGAGAGCAAAGACGATTCGTCGTCGATGTGTTTCTCGCGTCAGCGTTAGTTTTCACCGCGTAAACATTCGTGACTATAGAACCCGTGCTATATGTAGTCTGGGCAATTTAGAGCGAAAAGTTCAAGGATTTATGTGGGTGTTATTCACGATAAATACAGGATTCCATGCGCATTGCTGTTTTACTGCCGGCGGAGAGTTTAAAAGTGTGTCGCTATTCCGTTGCGACATGATCAATTCGCGTTCACGAGAAATACGAGGGACCAACTTTGACTGTCGTACAAGTTTGGTTAAAAAAAAAAACAAAACAATCGTAACTTTTTCGTAACATACAATATTATTTTTAAATGGCATTATGGTGATGGGAATAAAAGAAAGGACACAATCAGAATTATAATTCCCCAATGAAGTTTCCGTTGGTCCAGTGAAATTAAAGATTGTAATCTCGTATCGTTTCTTACATTACAATTTGCATTAAAAATTATTTTTTAATTGTCCAAGGCACCAGAAATCTCAATGAAAGTTTACAGTTACTTTTTAATAAGCCAAAACGTTCAACAATGATAACAATTACTGATAAACACTTTATCACTGACTCTAATCGTACTTCAAAAGTATTTAAAATTCACTCATCAACCGGGTATAGCGAGGAGATTTAGGTTCTCCCGAAAATGTCGCAGCGCGGCAATGCGAAAGCTGCTCTTTAAAAATCGAGAGTAACGAGATTCCAACGGTGGTGAGAAGTATCCGAAAGAGGCTGCCGAAAACGGAGCGTCACGCTTATATTTCAAGGTCGAGGTCTCCGAGCAAAAGAGAGAAGAAGGAAAAGAAGATTAAGAGTGCGAGAGGAGGTGGAGGCGGTGGGATGTGAGGAGGAGGCTGCGTGACGATTCCCGTGCCAAATTCCGTCATCCGCGCTGCGTATATCCGTGAGGCGCGTCTCGCAGCAGTTTTAGAGAGAGAGAGAGAGAGAGGCCCGTCCGCGGAATCTCCTCCACCTCCCCCCAAGGAGAGAACATCGCGCATTTCGAGCGCAAAGCTGCGAAGAGTCGCGATTGCTGTTTATATTCTCTCTTAAATGTCCTATCTCTCGCGCACTCGGTCACGAGCTTTGGGGGGAGGGGGGGGATTCTCTTGACGCGTTAAGCGCGTTTAACGTTGTACTCTCGCACAAAACCGCCGGGTAGAGAGAAGTACTTCGTTATACCGAGGTCGACCGTAAAAAAAAAAAATCACCTCCTTCTCCTTCTTCATCTCTTCCTCTCTCGCGGTGCCCTTTGTGCGTTACGAAATAACGCGTTGCCGCGAACGACGGTGGGAGATCCCGTACTCACGGTTCCGGCATCTGATTCTGCCTGCGTATATGTGCGGTTTCTCCCGTTACGTCATTCCACATAAACACACTGTGGAAACTCCCGATTCTCTCGAAATTCTCGCCGGGAGAGATTCTTCTCTCGATTATCCCAATCCTCCGCGCGACATTCACAATTGGGATATTGAAGAAAAATCGATCCTTCTGAAAGCAAGACCGTCAGAAACGAAATTTCCGAAATTGAGGTTACAGCGTATTAGGCAGAGTGAAATAAATATCCTTTAACAGTGCAAGAAGTTGCAAGAAGTACAGTGGGTCAAAAAAGTATTCATACACCTTGTTTTTTTGCGATAACTTTATAGACATAAGCGATACGCAAAGAAAGCCAATTTTATTTAATAGTACATCAGGTGCAGAGATGAACTGCAAATGGAGAATTTTTTCCCAGGAATCATAGAAGAATTATGCCAAAAAAACGAAACTTTTCGGGCAAAAAAGTATTCATACACTTACGATTATAGTGAAAACCTACATCATCATAGTTCTTAATTATAACTAATATTTGGTGTGCATCCCTTTTGCTTCAATTATCGCCTCGAGTCTCTTACGCATGGATTCTACTAGCTTTTTTTCTTTCTTTTGCTATTTTCGTCCATTCTTCTAAAAGCACTCTTTGGAGATCGGATTTGTTTTTTTATTTTTCTTTTTCTAATTTCTACATCCACCAAGTGCCATAAATTTTCAATAGGAATGATGTCCGGAGATTGTGGTGGTGTAATCAATTGTTTGCGGACATTATAGAGTAACCATTTCCTCGTTTTCATGGCGGTATGTTTCGGGTCGTTATCTTGTTGGAAGTAGAAATTTTCATCCAGGCCCATTTTATCTACACTTGCTTTCAAATTGCTGCGCAATACGTCGATATACTTCTGGGCATTCATTGTACCATCTATAAAAGCCAGATTACCAACGCCATAATATTCCACACAGCCCCAAACCATGACGCTTCCTCCGCCGTGCTGTACAGTCGGTATTAAATTTTTCTGCTGGAGCTCGGTATTTGGTTTCCGCCAGACGAATTTTTTTCCATCGGACCCGAAGATGTTAAACTTCGATTCATCCGAGAATACGACACGTTTCCAAAACTCTATAGATTTTTTTACGTAGGTTTTTGCGAAACCTAAACGTTTTTCTCGATTTATATTATTAATTAATGGTTTTTTGCGGGCAGTTCTGCCGTATATTTGGGCAGAATGCAAAACGTTTCGAATAGTCTGAGGACACACGCTTTTCCCCGATGTTGACGCGACATCATTCGCTAAACTGCGAGCACTTGTGAACGGTTTTTTTGTAGCCTCTGTAACAATACTCCGACGCTCTCGTACCGTTAGTATTCTCGGTCGACCGGTTCGTGGCTTATTTTCTCTGCTGTTTGTTCTTTCGTATTTTTTTATTATATATTGCACTGTTGCGGAACTTAGATTCAGTTCTTTACTAATTTTTCGATAACTTTCACCGCGTTTCCGAAGAAAAATCACTCTATCTCGCATGGATATTGATATTTCGCTATTCTTTGCCATCATGTCTGTTCAGAGCTTGAAGATCTACTACCGCATGGAATAGGTCAAAACCATTGTGTAAACGAAGACTTATTTACATTGTACGCAGAGGTCAGACCGTCCGTGAGTGAATATTGAGGTTTAGCAGCTCAATCGTAAGTGTACGAATACTTTTTTGGCCCAAAAGTTTTCGTTTTTTTTGCATAATTCTTCTATTATTTCTGGGAAAAAATTCTCCATTTGCAGTTTATCTCTGTACCTGATGTACTATTGGATAAAATTGGCTTTCTTTGCGTATCGCATATGTCTATAAAGTTATCGCAAAAAAACAAGGTGTATGAATACTATTTTGACCCACTGTAGATGTTCAAGGGTCTTTCGACCCCTTAAAATAAAGAAAGACGGTGAATCATTAATTTTAGCTTAATGAAAAGAGTGCGTATTGGCAAACACAATGACAAGGAGATAACTGGAATGTAAAAACTCAAATAGGGGTAGCTTACTCCCTTAAAGCTGTTTTGCTGCACAAATACAAAAATACGTCAACGTCAATTTTATTTCCGCTATAAAACAACATAATTTTCATTCCGATCGATTCGCAAGTTTTCAATGTAGGCTGCATGAAGTAGATGTTCAAGGGTGTTTCGACCCCTTAAAATATATATATATTTTTTCATTATCTGGTGGGTTCTTCATTCCTTCGCATAAGAAACATTTTAATTTTTGTTTCATCAAAATCGATGCACTTCTTGTATGTGAAACTGCCCGTTGACCAACTCAAAAATCGCCCTTTGACCAACTTTAGGGACTGGTTTCACCCCTTGAAACCGTTTTTCCGCCGGTTAAAAAAAATACGTGTCGCTTAGTTTTCAATGCTCTATAACATACATGAGTTTCAACAAAATCGAAAGGGGACACCTCGGTTACTTTCCTTGTGAGTGGTGTACTATTAACTCAAATTTAATACTGAAAATTTCATGCTATTTATAGTAAGCAAAGAATAATTACGAAATTTGTGTCTATCGATCGAATAAAGGAAAGCATTGGGTCTATCTCAATTTCATTGGTAAATATAAATGGCGAATCTCTTATCCTTGGATCGATTTCTCGAGGCTGCTTCTAGGCTCTCGAAATCGTAGCTCCGATATCAATCCACAAAACGATACTTCAGTTTGTTTGCACCTTCGATATTACGTCCCGTGTTTTCTATCCTCCGTTTCAATTAGCGTGCTCTCCCGCTCTCGAGTCACTCGAGAAAAATCTCGTTTTCTCCGCTCTCCCTTTATCTATGCCTTTTGCATAATAGATTCCACTGCGTCATAGCCGATGGAAAAATTCGCGTATATCAGTGGTTCCCCCCAAAGGTCATTAATAATTTACAGGACTTCCGTATCCTTTTCAATCCCTCTATTTCTGTTTTTTTCGGATTTCCTTACCGCATCTTAGATTCCCGTTCCTTTTATCACATTCTTTTTCACGCCACCATCGGTGAAAAGGTCCGAAACACGTCCTTTCGCTCTATTTACGATTTTCATTGACTAAACAAAGTGATGGATTTGCTGTAAGTCGACTTATCAGTATTTCGGTTAACCATGTGTCTGTCGCGAGATTATGATCGAACACGTGAACCGATCTTCGCGTATCTTTGTACGATTTTACTACAACTCTGGTCCCAAAGACGTACACTAAAGAAAATTAAACTGTACGACAATTGCAAATGGTAGAGCCATTATGACAGACCGAACAAAAGCATAAAAGACATTCGATTTAACCGAAAATGATTACCCGAAAGTTATTGACTGTGATCATTTTCACGTAATATCTAAGCTACGTTAGACTTTTTATCACGCTCTTCGTCCTATAAACGTGCGGAAAGGCCTTTCCGCATGTTACTCTCGAAAATATGCGAGCTCCGAGAACTCTCTAATGGACCTCCGGGAAGAACCGATAGAATGTAAAAAGATGCTGTAAGCAATTTGACGAATGATGAAAAGACACAGGAAACAAAAACATTGCGGGTCGAACAGAAACGAGGATACTCGGAAAAGCAATGATGACATCGCATCTGTCGCGTGAAGATCTTTGACTCATCCCTCTCCTGTCAGCGAGTGTCCCAAGTATATGTGAAACACATTAGGGCAAGCCACACAGTTATTGGACACCTTCCAGAAATTAGCAAACTCCCTGTAGACCGAGAAAAGAGTCAAACTAATGTTGAACATTTGTTGAATATTACGAATTAAATATCTAATTATTACTACCAAAAACGATTTGATAATATAATGAATAAATCTTATTTTGTTCGATAAAAATTTGACAATAACAAAGTAAACATTTATTTCGTCATGTACAACAAAATATTTGTGCAACATTGAACAACTTTATTTTCTCATGTCAGTTACTACATTTTTTTTCCTTCTATTTGAATGATCAATCACTGCATCATTTATATCCTCCACATCACACTAAAACGCGAGATTCAATCATGTAGGTACGCTGACAGAGAAAAAGAAAAACTACGAATTTCTCTTGGGATTTCCTGCAACCCCAATTGTTTGCATTGTTATGAAAATATACACCGAAATATATAAAGTTCACGAATATAAATTACAATGTGTCGGTGATAACTTAGGGAAATTATGTCTCGCATGGCCCCGCATATCATTGAATATCCCATCGAACCGCGGAGATTAGAGAAACGAGCAGTAACAAAACCAGTCGCGGCAAGCTTTTTCATCGATCCCTTCCCCGGCTGGTTTATAAAGCTTTCATTCTATGTGTTACATAGTCTATTACGAAAGACCTGCAGGCACAAACAGAAACACAAGTTTCATTTGTTTTTTTTTTCCACCGGAGCACACTCTCCTTCTCATCCACGCACGAAAAAAACTGTAACCGGGCCGGGGTCGTAAATTTTCTGACACACGCAGAAACACTATACATATATATGTGTATATGTGTATGTATATGAGGCTATGTAGCTATACAGGGAAAATGATTGATCTTCGGAAACTGTTAACCACCCGACGCCCGCAACAACGTCCATTTATTATTCCGAATTTTCACGCTCTCGGTTTTTATACACCTTTTTTTTCCAAAACACACGCGATCGAAACACGATCTCGAAATGCGCGCGTACATTAATTCGTTAAGCTCGTAACTACCGCACTGTATTTCGAATGAGTTATAAGAGTTTACCATTTCGCTCGGGATTTAAAGTTTAATTCTATAAATACGAAAAATTTTAAGTTTTCGATGCAGTCCCCTAGTTTTCTCGCATATTCTCAAACATCCGCATTACTATTGCAGTTTTTATTATTATTGTTCGAGTTAAAGAGATAAAGAAACTAGAACAAGCGTGACGATTAATCACGTCAAGGTAAATCGAGCCAATAATAGATTGCATATATACCGTGCGACTTTCAATTCGTTTTTCTTTCCCTTTTGTTTTTCCCCTTGTTTTTAAATACTGTGCCAAATAAATATCTCCGGCCTCCGGGGAACCACGCCCGAATTAAATCCTAGCGTAGGTTTTATTGACTCCGCTGCTCTTTATACGTTCATCTATATGTATATAAGTAATTTCAGGACGCATATATGTATATTTCGAGATTTAAGACTGTAGATATATATATATATATACATATATATGGATAGATTATAAAATCTCAACGACGCACCCCGGCGTTTAATCCAAATCCGACGCTCGACATTCCCCGCATCACGTGCAAAAATATTTTCACTCTTTTCTATCTCTTTCTATTTTTTTTTCTCTCTCTCTCTCTCTGGCATATATTCCTATCGCCCCCGCGTTCAAATCCTCCGTTTTCCCTCTCTCTCTCTCTCTTGCGAAATATGACTCACCGGTCAACAATCTCATTCACGAGAAGCCGCGCGATCCGAGATAAGACGCGCGCGCGAATGAGTCGGGTGGGGATTTTTAGATCTCTCGTTGTGACTTCTGGGTATTATATCGAGGATGGGAAGTAAATAAAAAAATCGTCTCATAAAGATAATATTATAGGGCATACATGGTTAGCGGGAAATCTCCCAGATATGTATATGTTCAATAAAAGAAATACAAGAAGTCAAGGATACGGTTCGAGAAATGAGAATGCTCGACCCGTAAATTCTCGTTAAAAAGTTTAGATCCAATGAAAATTGGCGGAAATACATTTCGGATATTCTTCCATAAGCTTCATTAGCATTAGAAAGGCTACATTATTTATGATCAGCACTTTTATCACCATCGCAGAATTTTACGGCCACTGGACTAATCCGTTTCGTAAGCAGAGTATCCCCAAAGATTCTTTCGTGTATATATGAAAACTAAGGCCTGCAGATCATTTAAAAAAATGTATGTATTAAAATGGATTAGCAATTATACTTCACAAAAAAAAGATTTTATGACAATTCGGCAATGACATTTTTTTTTAACAACATTTTTAATATCTTATCGGGCCGTGCTATTGCTTAAAATCAATAGTCTATAGGATCTTCAATATGATTCGTTTATTCCAGATTTTTATCTAATTGCCATGTAACTTTAAATTCACATGGAAATCAAATTTTGCTTCTAGCTGTATATATAAAACCTTAAAAAAGCGCCTCGTAACCGGAAAACTCACTCATCGATAATAAAACGACTGAAGTCGGAAATTTTCGCGGATATAACTGCGCGTCGACTGAAAAATTCTCGTGAATTTACGTCACTTCATTGTTGATTAATATGGATAATATATCGCGTATGTATACGTGGAAATAATAATCAAATTGTATTCACAGACACGTGCGGTATTATGTTTTTAATCGACATGTCGTGAAATCGTTCTTTCTAACAATAGAAAATTGGCTGTATATGTGATCTCATGAATTTATTGATTGATTTACGATTTCCCGAAAACTTTCATGAAAATGTACGGATAACGTCATTCTGTCGAGTTTTGAAATTAAACTTTGGTTATTTCCAATATTGTGTGTGCGTCGGCTCTCGAATATACACTCAGCATCTCTCTCTCTCTCTCTCTCTATCTCTGTATATATATATATATTTAATATACGAATATGCCAGAGTCGCGGGGGAATGATGTCACGGAACGAAATCGTTCGCGTGCGTCAATCCAAATTCGAGTTTCTCGCTGCAGGGAGAGCTCAACTCTCGCCCACACTCTCGTCCCAGATGAAATGCAGCTCGGCAAAAAACCTCACGTCGTCATCGACAATCACATATATTCTCTATAAGTATATCATATTGAGGAGTCTCTACATAGATCGTAATACGATCGTGTTACATTGTCAATTTGACGATTGGCACTTTTGCGATAATGTGAATACGATGAAATAAAAAAAAAACGTAGCGAAAGATCGGACGTGAAATGATTATTGAGGTTTTTCCGTGAGATCCTAAGATATCAGACATTGGGATTAACTCACAAAATAAATTTCACGAAAATAATAAATTATTTCGTGCAATTTTTCAATAATTAAAAACAATCCATTTTCTTAAAAATCTTTTAATTCTTTCAAAAGTTTTTTTCTTTACGAAAATTGTTCAATTTATACACGTGGAACGAAAAATCAATGATTTTTGTGTAAAAGGTTATTTTTTTCGCATACGTAAAAACTTTATTATCACTTTATGCTTTAAATCGTGTCGATTATGGCCTTTTGCTCGCTAGCATTCGATATAACGTAATAAGCGTCTAGAAATATATATGAATCTCACATAGAATCGTTCCTGTTTTAGAAACTCTGCGAGACTCTATCGGTTCCCCCTGCTACTGTGGAATAGAAACGTTGTTAGTAGAGTGTGCAAAGCTCCGAAGCTTATACATATCCCCATTTCCTCTTGGAGCAAACACCCACATATACACACAAACAACGAGGGTAGCCTACCTAATTCCCCTCTATATATATATGTAAATATACATCATACCTCGTACTTTAGACGATCGATATTTCTCGTGACACACTTGTAGGCGCGAAACGAATCGATAACCCCACAATCCCCTTGAATTAACAACGAGAATGTCGCGTGAGCGACAATGGCACGCAAATCCGTCCGACCACACATTCGAAGCACACGAGATAAAAGATAATTCACAATAGGTACAGGACAGGGATATGGATTCTCGTCAATAATGGAGAAACATGTGTGGGGATTAGTGAAAGTATATTTGTTTTTTGATTAATCGAGAATGGCGATGAAATAACAAATCAACGTGGAAAACATTGTTTTTGAGTCAATTTTTATCGTAATCGTGAGTATATGAGCATTACTCTATTTTCTTGACTAACCTTTACAATCTTGTGAATAGAACTCACAAGCGTATGAGTGTAAAAAGTAAGAAGTTTGCCCGAAATTTTTCACACCACCACCTGTAAATTGTACTCCAATTTGTTTTTTCAAAATTACTCCAAAAAAAAAAGCACTTTTTATCTATTCACCAAGGCAACAGTGAATTTTTTCGTAAAATAAATATTGTATGATTAAAAAAAAAGCAATGCATTTATACGCAACATGCAATTTTTTTGTTGAACCGACTTACATTTATGCGTGTACAATGCATACTTCAATGGAAAATATCATTTTTTATTACATCGAAGTTTCGATAATAAAAAAATAAATACTGTTGCGCAAAATTAATGACGAGGTGAGGCTCTTTGCTCTCTTTGATAAAAGGGAGAGTCTGACCTCCCTTCGAAAAGTCGATTGTGATTGACGTCTCCCGTTCCTCCGGGGCCGGCAACGAAATCGTCCAACACCCTCTCCGTTCTCTCCGCAAATCGGGCGTTATACATATATATGCATCTGTATATGAATTCGTACATTATATAGAAGCTACCGGGGGATCAATGGAGCGAGATTGACGGATGAATGGTCGGGGTTCAAACGGAGAATTACGTACGAGGGGGCGAGAATGCTCGGCAGGATTGGCAAACGAAATTTGTGTGTGTGCGTGCAGAAACCTCTGACGATGCTACAACTCTTCACGCTTGTTATTATTATGATTTCTCCCGGGTTTCACACCATGTTATACATACATCCGATATTTATATATATATATATATATATATATATATATATATATATGTGTGTGTACATACATATATCGTGCATATAGTTGCATATATAATGTAATGGACCATGCACGAGTATTTTTATGTACTACCATACTCATATAGTTGCATGGATCATAAAACCGTAAGATCATCTTACTCTTGAGTTGCACCGACTCGGAGGAGACAGAGAAAGAAAAAGAGAGAGAGAGAGAGAGAGAAAGTCGCGCGTGAGAGCGGCCTCGGATAATCATTCAAACCGCAATTCACGAGGGGCCACGCGAGATCCTTTCAATGAGGAAAGCGCGGAGTGGAGGGAGTAGCTAAACGTTAACTCACGATGCGCCCTCCCAAGATGATTTCATTGATAATAAAGCATCCTGTGAGCTTTTATAATAATAAAAATAATAATAGTATCATCGTTATTTCGACGTCAATGGAATTATTTTTCTCTTCCCAATGTTGAAAGGTCGATGCATTGATCGAGCATGAGATATTAGTATATTTTAATTAATGTGTACACGAGTAGAAGTACTCAGATCATTATTTGTTCTGTATAATTCATTAATCACGTTGAAATTCTTTTTTATTTTCGTTTTGCCGGTGTTTCTGTCGTATAAGAGGTGTGAGGAGCAAAATAAAAACGGCGTCATTGCCGGGAGTCTCGCGAGGACCGATAATACACACCGCGCTTCTCGCCACGACTGATGTGCTCTCGTTCGTATTTTCTCCACCCCCCACTTTTCTCTCGCCCACCGCGAGAGCTTCTGATCTGCCGGCGGCTGCAGCAAGCATTACGCGTAGTCTTCTACCTCATATACATATATATATATACATTTGGTTTGATGTGTATAAGCGCGCCTCCGCTCATATGAACACGTATAAAAATATATATATATATATATATACATCCATATGAATACGCGTAGAGTATGCGAATGCTGGCCCGGAATATAATAGCGGGGTAATACGATGGGACTGGGCCAGTCTTGCTTTGACGCGCGACTTAGAAGTGTCCGGCACCTGACGCTCTCTCGCGAGTTCTTCTCCGCTATACAGCAGTAATACCGGCGGCACTAGTTTTTACCAGCAACGAGAGTAAATTTTACCATCTCCCTTCGTCGTCTCTATTGTGCGGGATTTTTTTTTTTTTTCTTCTTTTTTACTCTCTTCATCCTCTCTTCATTCATTTTTTTTATCAACAATTTTTTTTCTCCTCGGTCGTTTCTCCTTTCTCTCCTTTCCTTCCTTCCTTCCTTCTATCGTTCTTATATATTCCCGAGCACACTATTTCTTTCATTTCGCTCACGAAGAGAGAATAAAAAGCCCCGGGGCTTTCGTACCGGTAAAAGAAACTCCCCCGTGAGTTTCTCAACTGTACCTATATATTGTTGATATATATATATATATATATAGGTGTTGGATATATCACTGTATAATACAATCTGCGGAGTGCAATATATATAAAAGTGAAGCGCGAGGAAAGGAGACTTAATCCACGAGGATTTAACGTCGAGAAGTTTTCTTTATATATTTATGCCAGAAACGTGAGTTATTATTATTGTGAGATATTTAATTATTCATTGAGTCCTTAATGGAGACATTTTTGACGTCATTATATGTCGTGAAAAAAGTGTTTGATTTTGTGATCTTTTTTTTTTTATTTGCGAAACAAAATTTTATTGAACGTCACAAATGAGAGATTGTTCGAAATGCTTTTCTGGTCATGTAAAAAAAAAAATTGTTAGATATATATACAAAAAATTGTAAGAGTAGATTTATTTTTTTTGAATATTTCTTTTAATTTAAAAAACGCCACTCGTTTGACAATTTTTTATATTCGGATCGGAATATTCGTTTGCACGATCGTTGAAAAAACATTTTCAGCAATCGATCGTTTGGGTTTTTCAATGAGATTTTGTTTTTTTTTTTTTTTTTTTCGGCAAGTTAAAAATAATCGTTGAGTCCGGGCTCAATAACGTTCAGGTAAAATTTCATCATTGCATATTGAATCTAGCAACGAGCCGCATGATTGCAAATGACTTTTTTTTTTCGACCATACGTTCCCGATCGTATTAGCGATTGACGTTGATTATTTACCGTTAATATTGACGCGTTGCACTCTCGCGATAAACCCATTGTCCAGTGTGCAACCCGTCAAACGAATGAATATTCGTTTCGCGATGTCCGCGCGTGTGTAATATAATACTCGCGAACCTCCCGTTTGGATCAGGTGCACATTGTATAAGCAACGTTCTATTGATTATCGATTTGATGATGAGTCATCGAAGCGAGAGAACAATTCTCGTTCGCTAGGATATATATTAGGGCGATTTTTTTTCGACTATTTTTTTTTCTCAGTCCCCACCTGAAATTTTGTTGGATATGTCGAAAAACAAATTCCCTGAAAGTTACAGCCCTCAATATTAATTCTAAGTACTTTCTCTTAGCGTGAAAAGATTTTCCATCTAAAATACACGTGAATCGAATTTTTTTTTTTTTTTTTTTTTATTCTATATCTCAGCCGCATTTTTTGCTATCATATTGTTCTTGGTTTCGATTTATTCAGAATAAAACAATCTAGAAAAGTGCCTATTGCGGCGAAAGTGTAAATTGTACTGGTGAGTTGGTACGGGTCATTGAAGTTGATTTTTACTCAAAATTCTCGTTTTTTTGCTGTTATCTCCAAAACAATTAACTTTACGAGAAAAATGTAAATGAAAAATTTGTTGGAAATTTAGATTTCTACAACAAAGGTGCTATCGACCCAAATGCTTAGATTAATATTTCTTGAGATATTGAACTTTAAATTATGAGTAGTTTACAATTTTTACGGTAATATAAACCGTAAAAAACCTACTCATAAGTTAAAGTTATTATCTATTTCGTATCCATCTACGAGATATACCACGTTGAAGTGGATAGATTGTTGTACCGAGGGATCATTTGGAAAGCTTCTAAATTGCAACAACCAGTTCTTTCATCATAGAATAAAACTTTTAAACCCGGCAGCCTCAAAAAAGAAAGGTTTTAATCTCGTTTTTGTGTATTCGCAATTTGGAAAGTTGCCTCGTGGCAAAAATAGTTTTGCTTCGAGCGGAATGCCCCGTACTCATAAGACCTATATATGTATCAATTATAATCAGTAAATTAATCGAGATAAAATCGTAGAGTCGAACATTGTTACGGAAAATACTATTAATCCGAGTGACTCGATCTCTCGGATCGCTCGATGAAACGGAGGGACCAATTTTATCGCGTGATGTCACACGTATACACGCGCGAAGTCACAATTTCGCAATGAGAAAACGAGAGCGCTCGAAACGGGTGCCCCGGCAATCTCTAACCGCGAGACGCAAGTCTCCGAGACTTTTTTTTTCTTTCTATATATCATTGCAATTGGCTGCGTACGGTGCGAATTTTGATACTCGTGTTATAGAAGAAGAAAAAAAAACAAATCTCCGGCGATATTTTAGCGCTCTCAGTACTAAATCGATTTCGTCCCTGAAATGAACAAAAAATCAGATTTCAGGATCGAAAGAAGATTATAATGAACGAAGTTCTTTTTATTTAAAAAAAAAACTACATTAGCCAATGGAAACTTTGTGTACGCATTTTTTATGATAAAATTAATATTTTTTAGCGAAATGATTTTGTGATGGAAATTTACATTTTTTTTTCGCAACAACTGCAACACGCTAAAGTATAAATTAAGTATATTTGTTAAAAAAAAATTATTTTCAACTTACATTTAATAAAGATTGAACTCACTAATTACATTCTCACGACATGCGAGGAGTCTCGTGAGACCAGATTGTGAACTTCCGTAACTAACGAGCCGTTAATTTATAAGCGACAGATTAATAGCCCGAGATTCATCCAACTAGTTTTTTTTTTCTTCTTCATTAGTTTCAATTAATTAGAAGGCAATAACAGAGTACGTGAGACTGCGTTTATAACGCATGTATGTGTGCGTGTGTTTGTGCATTTAATATATTGTATGGAGCATTTATAATATAATCGCACTTAGCTCGGTATAATAACGGGGTGTGTGTGTGTGTGTGTGTGTGTGTGACAAAAACACTGAGAACCTCTGAACTTGCTATTTAGTCTGCCGAGTGATAATTACGAACAGCGAGAGAGACTGCACTCGGGGGCTTCGTGCTTCTCGCGTTCGTTATACCTAACCCATGATCGCGGGCATAGAAGAGTACGCGAACTGCAACTGTGCACACCCGCTAATGAAACCGAGTAATAAAACTAGATACACCGAGAGCCGCAGCTCGTAATTTTCACGTCTCAGTCCCTCTCTTCATCTATCGCTCTCTTTCTCTCTTCTCTCCGAAGCACTTTCCCAGCGACTAAACACTGCGTGAGAGAGAAATACATTGTTAGATTGTAAATTGAACTCCTCGACCGGATTCACGATTTCACTATTTCCTGCATAGCAGCGCTAATAATGATAAATGAAAAATTAGTAAAATACGTAATCCAGCTGGGTTTATACGAGCGCGATTACATTATGATAAATTCAATATTATGATAGTCCTATTATGTGAATTAATTTTATCATTATTGTTCAGTATTCATTGTTGTTTTGTGAAAATAATTTAATGACTACGAGGGTGGATAGGTAATGCTTTATTGTGACCAACGAGTCTCTTAACCCTGCTGCTCATTAAAATTTGTTCAATTGTTTCACCTTTACTAAAAAAAAAGAAAAAAAAAGAAAGTAAAATACCGGCTCCTACTACTCGAGAAACTGGGGGAAAACCAGAAAGGACATTTAAACCCCTGGGAAATTCGAGCAACGACCAGCTGACTAGAACCAATAGAAATATCGTAACTAATTTCATTCGCTTCGCCCAACTATCGCAAAACGTTTGCTCGTGCAAAAAGGGGGTGGATACGTTGTTTTTTTCTTTCTTTCTGTTTTCCTGTTTTCGAGACTCTAATTAACGGGAGCGAACTTATATACCAAACTCTAGCGAGAATAACGAAAATTTACGTAAACGAAGCGAACGTTTAATTTTCGCTCGTGAGAATTTAACATCGATGTCGATAAATAAGGATCAGGCAATGACTAATTACGTTTCGTTTTTTTTTTTATTCGCGCCTCAGGGAGCTTGGGTATTTATTCGGTGGAATAACAGTAAAAATAAAATCGTTCGAGATGTGAAATTCAATTAAAATGAAAAATTTGCCGGTAACAATTAATTAAACTTTGTTATATCGCGTTTATCATTTTATTGTTCAAACAAAATGATTTGAATTCTCTTGATTTAAACCGAACGTGATATTTATAATAAATATATAGAGTCAGGATTCGTTTGGAACCACGAGTACACACGTCCCGATCGTCCAAAATGAAATCATCGTTTCGTTTCCCGTCCAAAATATTGCGCAGAACAAATAACACGCCATAATGTTTGATATGTCAAAACAAAAACAAAGTATTGCGAAATATGTCTATGTTTACAAATCTTCGAATAAAAATACGAGGATAAAATAATTCGAGCGAGTCATGCGTCATCAGTGATTACATATATCATATTAAGGCGATTTTTTTTTCGACTTTTTTTTTTTTTCAGTGCCCACCCGAAATTTTGTTGGATATATCGACAAAGAAATTCCCTGAAAGTTACAGCCCTTAATATTAATTCTAAGTACTTTGCCAAAGCGTGAGATTTTCGATCTAAAATACACATAAATCGAATTTTTTTTTGTTTTAAAATTTCCATAACTCAGTCGCATTTTATGCTATCATATTGTTCTTGGTTTCGATTTACTCAGAATAAAACAATCTAAAAAAGTGCCTTTTGCGGTGACAGTGTAAATTGTACTGGTGAGTTGGTACGGGTCACTGAAGTTGATTTTTACCCAAAATTCTCGTTTTTTTGCTGTTATCTCCGAAACAATTGACTTTACGAAAAAAATGTAAACGAAAAATTTGTTGGAAATTTAATTTTCTACAAAAAAGGTCCTATCGACCCAATTCCTTAGATTAACATTTCTTGAGATATTGAACTTTAACTTATGAGTAGTATAAAATTTATAAAATATGAAATATTAAATAATAAAATAAATAAAAAATGAAAGAAGTTCAATATCTCGACAGGACCTTTTTTATAGGAAATTAAATTTCCAACAAATGTTTCGTTTACATTTATTTCGTAAAGTTAATTGTTTCGGAGATAACAGCAAAAAAAACGAGAATTTTGGGTAAAAATCAACTTCAGTGACCCGTACCAACTCACCAGTACAATTTACACTTTCGCCGCAAAAGGCACTTTTTTAGATTGTTTTATTGTGAGTAAATCGAAACCAAGAACAATATGATAGCATAAAATGCGGCTAAGTTCTAGAAATTTGAAGAAAAAAAAATTTGATTTACGTGGATTTTAGATGGAAAATCTTCTCACGCTTTGGGAAAGTACTTAGAATTAATATTAAGAGCTGTAACTTTCAGGGAATTTCTTTTTCGACATATCCAACAAAATTTCGGGTGGGGACTGAAAAAAAAAAATAGTCGAAAAAAAAAATCGCCCTAATATCATATGTAGAGACGAAAGTTGTTGAGAGATCGATTAAAATACTCTTACCATCTTTATATCTCGCGCAAGTGTATATGCCCTCGTCGTTTTTGCTATCGATATTCCGCGCGATGTTCAAGGTCGGAAATAATTTGTATAATCAAGCGTGTCGGTGGAACTTGATTTTTTGTACAGTAAAAAATGGATATAGAGGAGCAAAAAATATAAATAAATAAAATGAAAGTGTAATCAAAGGAGGCACCCCCTACAAAGTGGATAATCAATGCTGGAGCCTGTATTGTAAGCGCGAGCCACGTACCATTTTACCCGTATATACATATAATGTGTATTTATCATTTTTTTGTACTCTCGAGAACTCGCGAAAAAACATCAGCCCCGAATATATGCTATACAGCCTCTCGTCTCGCTGCAGCAGCAGCATCAGCGCGGGCGAGCGTCACACCGGCGTCGATGCATGCTGATGTGCTTGCCCCGCGACCGAAACAACAGAGGCCACACCGGCATTAATAAGTATGTAAATTTATACGCTCGAACGACATGTAAACCCGTCCGGCTTTTCTCTCGGCGAATATAAAATCGCACGAGAAACCAAACAGAAAGAAAAAAGAAACCTCACACTCTGGGCGTGTACCGCGATTATTATGAACGCGCGAGGTGTCGAACTCGCCCCCCTTTTTGCTTTTCCAAATCGTATGGTCTCACAGTTGTTAATTGATGCGTTGGAATATTTTATCGTCTGCTTTTTTTTTTTTAGCAAAATTTCATCAATTTCTCTCAGCGACAGGTTTATCGTATTTTTGCATTTTATATCGCACTATACCACTTTGTCGTTTGATTAAAAGTAGTAACCTCTGCGAGGAGCAAGTTTTTTTTTCGCTTTAATTATAAACAGTATCGTAGCGGCGTAATTTCAAAACGTTTCCGTGCCATTTTCATCGTCGTCAATGCGAGAAACTCTCGTGAAACGTGGTGAACCGACAATTTCGCGATTAAGCCGACTACACTCGTTATCGCGTTACCAAAGACTCGTCCTTTCTCACTCTCGCATTTAGCTCTACTCGTCTTGCTGACCGCAGCTTCGTTCTACGTCGCCGGAGTATACTTTTGTTTCCCTTCCGTGACCAAACGCCGGCATTTTTGTTTCATAAACGCTGAATTATCAGATTTTTTTTTAACTCCTCCAACATCGTTGAGTGGTGCACACAGGGGCACTGTCAAAAGCGCATACGCTGCAGTAAAACGCAATTTTATTTGCTTTCTTTATCGTTTCGTTTCATTTTACGTGCATCCTTTTTTTTTCAAATTAATTTAACGCCGGATGGAGCGTGTAAAGTTTTATATATATATGTGTGTATATGTAAAAGAGTACAGAACTGTGGAAATACCGGGAATAAAAAATTGAATAGAACTCGTGAAAATTAATATTTGTTTTTGCCGAGATAGCGTCAGCGGCTTCCACAAGGTGGGTAATATCAATAAAAATTCGAGAGCATCCGAGCGCGTACTACACTCCTGTGTTTTGCCCGCGATGAGTGATCGTCAATGGAACCGAGAACCGTCAAATCGGCCAATCGTCATTTCGCCAAACGATTTGCACTGAACCAAATACAAAAAAAAATGCACGAATACAAAAGTACCTCTCAGATTCAACGGCGGGTATCTCCGTACATTTGCGCACCTGTGAAATTTTATTGCGAACCGGAAAATCGTTGCTGCATTTTTTTCCCATCTCGCGTTTCGAGTGCACTGAACAGAAAACTGATAACAATAACGATAGTGACGATAAAACACGAGGAAAAACATTTTTTTTTGCGAAATAACCGCGCGTAATCACTGAAATTGGCAATGCTCTATGGAATTTACGACCTTGTAAATAAATCTTCCATGAGGAGTGATTCATCTTCTAAAAGAGCGCGAGCATTATTATTAGCAGTGAGACATGTCGCGACAATAAATTGTTCGTGAATATGAACAAGACCGTGTATGCAGTAGGTATATATATATATATATATATATATATAAGTATGCATAGAAGTGGGCTGTAATGTCGTAGTAAATGTGCTCATACTTTGATTACCATAAATACGAGGTGCAATCCGAGTAGTAGTATACGAGGTCTGTTCAAAAAGTATCGCGAATTTTGAATTTCCGCGGGCTACGTATATCCAATTTTCGATTTTTTTGTGACGTTAGGTTGGTACACATGTCCCTCACTTATGCTGAAAAAATCGGCCATTTTGAATCTTTAGTTAATTGTTGACAGCTGTTTTGGTTACACGTGTTTTGGCTTGTCTTCGATTTTTGCCTATTCCAAAAAATGGATCAAAGAATCTGTATGAAATTTTGTGTGAAAAACAAAATTAAGTGCGCGGACGCATTTCGAATGTTGACTGTGGCATATGGTGAAGCTACCTTGGACCAAAGCAACGTTTATCGGTGATACAAAATGTTCTCAGAGGGCCGAGAAGATGCGAACAACGAAATGCGTTCCGGACGCCCGAGCACATTAACAACAGACGAAAACATTGATGAAGTGAAGAAAATAATATTGGCCAATCGTCGAATCACCGTTAGAGAAGTTGCTGAGGAACTAAACATCTCGATTGGCTCGTGCTATTCGATTTTTACCAATGATTTGGGCATGAGACGGGTCGCCGCGAAATTCATGCCAAAATTGCTCAATTTCGAAGGAAAACAGTGTCGCGTTAACATTGCTAAGGAGCTGTTGGACTCGGTCCGCGACGACCCAAATTTGCTCCAGAGGGTCATAACTGGTGACGAATCATGGGTTTATGGTTATGACGTGGAAACCAAAGCTCAATCATCGCAATGGAAGCTGCTTTTTTGGAATAGGCAAAAATCGAAGACAAGCGAAAACACGTCTAACCAAAACAGCTGTCAACAATTAACTAAACATCCAAAATGGCCGATTTTTTTAGCATAAGTGAGGGACATGAGTACCAACCTAACGCCACAAAAAAATCGAAAATCGAATATACGTAGCCCGCGGAAATTCAAAATTCGCGATACTTTTTGAACAGACCTCGTACATATGTATACCACATGCCTTTTGATGGTCATTTACGTTTTAACAACCTTCCATTTTGTGTAATGGCAATTCTATACAGAACTTCAGGGTTATAGGGCTAATTTCAACGACCTAGAACATATTTTTATTTAAATAGTCGACGGCTATGTACGTGCATCGTCGCGATGAGCGAGTGAAAATTTAACGCACAAATCGAAAAGTGTACGTCGAAAAAAAAAAACCCGAAACTATAAAATGCTTGTTTAAAATTGGTTTGCGACGTCGTAGAGACGCGCAGAGACGCGGCCATTTCCGTAGAAAATGGGGAAGAGCGATATTAAAAAATAAAACCGTACTTTCGAGCCTTAATACGATTTTGACGCACGAAAAGATGGAACGAAAAGCCTCACGAAAATACCTTTCCCTGAAAATGTTTCCTCTCACAAATTTATTCTACCCACGTATTATGTATACCGTAGTTATCACGGAATCCTTCTTATGCAAGTCAGTCTCGATTGCGCGTCCATCAAAACCAGTGGCTCACCGTAAGATCGTCACGAGACAATACTTGCACTTCATTACGTGAGACTTAAAGTTTATTACAAAGTACAAAATATTTTCGTAATATACAAAAAAAAAAATTTGTTAAACGCAACTCAATGAACATTATTACTAATTCATAAAAAACATTTTTTTCTTCAATAAAATGTATTCTCACAAACAATCCAGACAATTTTTTTCCTTCGTATCTTAACTTTAAATTATTTTTCGCTGTCTGTTGCCGGAAATGAAAGAAAGAAAAAACTTCTCTCAATATATATACAATTTTTGTTATCGTTCAAATTCCGAGATAAAAATTTCACGCGGATATTCACGAAGCCTTCCGTTGTGTATACATCGGGCTTACGAATACCTATAATAAAACATTTACTCTTCACGAAAAAAAAAAAAAAACAAGTTTTATCCTGAGAAATATTGATACAATATAAAGAATATGAATCACGTGCATATATAAATATACGTCGAGTGAGCTACCGGTCTTAATCGGTACGACACGTGAGTCGCTTGCACTCTAGGACATCGAACTTTGCATGCCAATCGACTGTTCACGATGCTGTACACGTATGTATATATGTGTGTGAGTGTAGAGCCGCGTATCCTCATTGAGCTCAAATGTCTGTCGCGAAACGATAGTGAACAGGTATTAGTGCAGATTTAAACGAGATACGAGAGTGAATTTGCCTATGAGTCATACTCAACGTTGAGACTGCCAAAATTTCATACTGAGTGAGCGGAAATTCCGAACTGATAATCTCAATTGGTGTTAACCAGTAGGGGATGGTAGAAAAAAAATTCTTTTTTTTTCCATTATCATTTTTTTAATTCCATGGTCCGTGGTTACGTACTCTTGCTGTCACAACGTGCAATTGGAATTAATGAAAACAATGTTCAATTGGTTCTAATTTTCGAAACTACGTTTGAAAATTTAGTATCGCACAACCGTGACCTCATATTCGAGGAATGTGAGGTACGCAGGCAATTTTAAATATTCTTTAATATCTATTTCCCGTTAGCGGAATTAAAAGATAGATAGGACAGATAAATAGTGAAATAAAACAAATTGATGATGTTAAAAAAAAAGTTACAACGTTCTTTTCATCGATCGACTATATCTATTCATTTTTAATTTCCCTAATACGTAGTCATCGTCATAGCCAAATTGTCAATGAGAATAAAAATGGTCGTTGTACAACTGATAATCTCCTTACAAAAGTTGTGGAGCAATCGTTTTTTGAGTTTGAGAAATCCAATCGATAAATTTTATTTTGCCCGTAACCCTGACCTCAAATTCGTCAAATACATAGAAATAAAGAATATCGCATAGGACAGGTGAATCCATGAGATATTCTCGCCGTGAATCATTCTTGTCAGGAGGAAATTCTGCACCCGCGAATTCTGGATATATAACCAAGAAAGACGCGAGAGAGAGAGGTCATAACGTTTGGATGCGTCACGAAACATAGGAGTGGAAAACGTACGTGCATCGTATATGCTATATACTTCGTCTTCTCTTCTTGTGCCCTATTGAATTGCAATCCTGTCGTGATCTCATCTGCGTAGATCGTGAAAATAACGATTCAGAGCTCGAGAACGATCGATCAGTGAAGGGAAACGTGCGATAACGTCTCTGTGTCATCAGCCAATTTAATATGTGGGTTCGGTTCGATCTTGACTTCGAACCGTACTCTCGTATAGTTATTGACAATTTTTCAAAATATTCACACATACGGTAAATCCTTTTTTACATTGGCTACAATTTTTAATTGATTTTGTCAAACTCGTAGAACATTGTTTATATAAAACTTGCAATATGGTATTAATCCTTCGAGGACGGTGTAATAAATTTGTTGTCGTGACATCAAAGAAAATACACTTTAAGGTCATTCTCGGTTTTTTTTTTCGAATTTTCTTGTGTTCACGTTTCAAATTCTTCCACCAATTTGAAAATCGTCAATTGGTGCAATCGTGCATGATGAAGAAAAATAATTCATTATTAAAAAATTAGATTGTGCAAGTTTATGAATATTTCAGATGTATTTTACTAATCAATTACTGAATGAGATGCCAATAATTGTACTCTATACTTTATCGAATGATCGAGAAAACGAAATGATGCAACAAGGCTTCGTCGCACGACGAGACATGCATATCGCTGTATAAATGTACTGCAACGCAAAAGTAGCTCGCGCGTCATTCGAATAACGGCAAGGACTATATGTCGTTCTTATATTTTCTCTCGCTGTATGACAATAAATAAATCTTATGTTATATATCTACATTGACGAGACACAACGATATCGATCATTTCGCGCGTATAAACGCTTCGGTCATATACTGCTCCCGTTTCATCGTAGCGAATCTCTCGAGCGCGCTTTATCCGTTTCCAAGTGGGATCGATCTTCTATACACGAATGATAACATTGCGACAAACCGTTACATTGTCGTATTTTTTATTGCAATTAAAAAATATATGTAGGAACAATGTTTTTCTTTTCATAAATTAAATAATAACAGTTGTCAATTTAACTGCAAAAATTACGCGATAAATAATTGTGATTATTTTTTATTGCCGACTATTAATTGTTTCAATTATTTTATACGATCATTTAAATGCATGAAAAATTATATTATATCATTATTAAATATTTCTTAGTATTTTCATGGTTCGTTGACTATCGAGGGAACTTTGACGTTTCATGAGGATTGATCTTCTGGGAGAACGATAACGAGCAAAGCAAATATTGCTTCTCTGTCATTTTATCAATAATAATATTTTTGATAAATGGAATATTAATAGTCATAAATTTAAATCATCAAAATTGATTACTTGACAATCCGTACATTATTTCGAATGACCAACTATCATTATTGTAATTTTTTTTAATTCAACAACAAAAATTCGTTAAAAATATGACGACTTAACAATGAAACAACTCCAAGTATTTTATTATACCTCAAATAATAAAATCGTCAAAAATGTGCTGAACATTTTTTGTCCCATGCTGGGATATAAAGTATTATATATATATATATATATATATATATATAAAGTAAAGGGCGAAAATTTATGAAGGGTTTTGCGGTAGGTTACAGGAACGAAGCATAGCCGGGGCACGTACGTTATATCCCCCAATAATTTCGTTCCCATGACGGCGTTGGCTTTGCGGAAGAGTGCAAAGGACGGGGACACCTCGGTTATATAAATATAACTATATCGTGATACTAGAATGAATTCTAGTCCGAGTTACGGGCAGGGAAACGTTCTTCGTGGAATGTAACGCGGAAACAATGCGCCTACAGCTGCAGCGCACGGTTATAATTTCTCCGGACCGTATACGACGAAACGACCACGAGGAAAGAGATGAGGACATCCCGCGGTTCACTGAAAACGCATAAAACACTCGGCGATTGTACGAGAATTATATATACGTATACCAGAGAGAAAATTCGCTGAGAGCATCATCCCGCCGCTATATCTCGCGCTACCGTGTCGGCCCTTCAGCTCTTTCGTCTATTCTTCTATTCTCATACTCCAAAGAAACGGCACCCGTCCCCCTTTCTTACGGAACACCGGTTACACGAAATCTCGTGTTATATTCGCGTTTGGTTGAATTATTGTGTCACAACGTAGGATAACGAAAATGAAACTTCTTTCATTCGAATTCAAAGGTACAATTTACTATATATATTGTGAAATATAAAAGAAATCATAAATTTCATCATTATTTTTAACGATACTTATGAAAGGGCGATCACTAACGAAAAATCATGAAATTTATGTTACGATACTTGTTATTGTTGCTATTGTTATGATGTTATGGTACTATCTTTAGTTCGTGCGGGTTTCTGTGGTATAATTTATTTTAACGATTCAAATTCTCGCTCGCATTCCTCTATTGTCATCGTGGAACTTTAATTCAATTAAGACTCGGGTTATATCGCTGTGACCTGTAGATACTCTACGCATACTTGCATGCGCTGTAATCGGTTCGAGTACACCTACATATTTATATACATATGCATGTATATAGTAATACGTATTTGTAACATGTGTAACATGTAAAGTAACGTCGACGAGTCGGATCAACTACTCTGCGCGGTTTCTCCTCGTAACGGAATTCTATTATCATGGTTTACACGAAATCCAATATAATAATGCATCAAGCTCAGCCGCGGTTTTATGCTTGATGCATTATCCCAATACATCCCGTTATGAAAGGTAGGAATTCTCGGCAATTTCTCTCTTTCTGTTTCCCCGTCGTTATAACATAATGTACGGAGTATCCCGCGTAAAGTTCAACAATTTTTGACTGAGGAAATATTTGAAAATCTTTTAATCTCTTACCGATGCTTGAAAAACGTTAATTATGAGTTTCTGAATGTCGTTTTGAGTGTTAAGTAAGGTAACATACGACCTTTCGACGTTTTTCAATCGTATATACGTAAATTCTAAGAATATATCTAGGTAGACGAGATACACCGTGCTTCATTCTTCGCGACATATTTTCGAAATACTTTCGTACAGTTATATATTGACGCTGCTTACGAAAACTAGTATGTTTCAGATTTCTTACGAAAACAAGCACGCTTGATATCTGCGCGATAACTAGCATGTTTCGGCTTTTGCCACGAAAACTAGCACATTTCGATATTCGCCACAAAAACTAGCATGTTTTGGCTTTTACCACAAAAACTAGCAGGTTTCGACTTTCACCGCGAAAATTAGCACGTTTCAGTATCACTGGAAGTGTTTCTCATTTTTTACTCCACGTTTTTTGAACATCCTTTTTTACTCCAAATTGACGAAATATTTATGCCTGTCATTTTATACTGTTTTATTTTTTGTTTGAATTTATTTCATACATATTTTACTGTTTGAATTTTGGTCTGCTAGGCTTATCATAAGATGGCAAACAGCAAATGCTTCGTCATTTTGGAGTAAAAAAAACCATGGTGAAAAAAATTAGAGAAAAGAAAATCGAAAACAATTGCAGTGTATGCAAAGTTAACGATGTCAGTTTTTTTCCCTCTTGCTAGTTCGTCCAAGACCTGACATTCCTCGAGATATCTCAATCGATTGTTTTGAAGATTTTGTCAACTGTACTTTATACTTACACTGTACTTTATACTTTAGTAGTTGATCACTCCAAGATTGTGTTTTTTTTAAATAAAATAAAAACACAATGAACGATTCTTCAGACTGTAAGTAGAATATACTTTTTATAAACAATAATTTTGTTCAATTCCATCGCTGACTCCGAAACTTGAACTCATGAAAAATATCATTGATGAACAATTTTAGTTTTTGAGTGGTGGAATATTGCGTATCGTATTTGCGAATCGTATTTTCAATAGTGTTATTATTTTTTAAATAGAAAACGAATATAAATGTGTAAGTATCTTATTCTATTTAATTCGGCAAATACACTACTTTTTCCAGTGCAAATCGAAATATGCTAGTTTTCGCGACGGAAGCCGAAACATGCCACTTTTCGCGGCAGAAGCCGAATCATGCTAGTTTTCGCGATGAAAACCGAAACATGCTAGTTTTCGTGTCGAATATCGAAACGTGTTGATTTTCGTGGTGGAATTCGAAACGTGTTAGTTTTTGTAGGAAATTTGCATCGTGCTACTATTCGTAAGCAGTGTCGATATGATATTACGAGTATATCTACGTCCGAAGCGGAAATAGAGTGTGCGTGAAGCGAGAGAAGAAGGTAGAGGTTGGATGCGTTGAGTTTTCGCGAGATCATGCTGAGCTTTAACGACGTGTGTGCGCGCGTAATCTTGTAGCATTTCTCGGGAGCTGCATGAGCTTTCCGGGAAAAGTTACGATGATCCCGCGATCCGCTGAAAGGATGAATCGGTCGGGGTCAGCCGACGACTCCTTCTGTGCAACGGATGGGATTGAACAAAGTTTTCCGGCCAACGGATGTATCCATGACCAGACAAAATGTTTCTAGCTTTATTCTGCTCCATTCGATACTAGAGCATTCCAGACTTTCTGATGTATCTTCTATGTATATATAGAAAGTAGTATTGCCACATGGTACAAGTTTTTCAACCCTCGCGGGAATACCTCTCGATCTCTCGATGACCCCTGACGGCGCTGGACGACCGTTCTCCCTCGTATATAAAATGGACAATGCGAGAATCCGGACTAAAGTTCGTTGCGTTAATGGACCGAGAATTCCCAGTGTTAAAAAGTTTTTTTTATCCACCAGCCAGGCAACACACAGAAACAGATATTTCGTCTTCGTACAAAAAACTGCTAGTAGGTGTTCTGTTTCGCTGTCGGAACGGCAAACCGGAAGTCGCGCATCGCCCACCGTTCGTTATATATTTCACTGTGTATACGCGCCATGATAGTCGGATTAAAAAGTCTACATGTATACAGCAGGTACGATATAAAGATTCGTCGAAGCGTGTCTTTGGCGCAGCAATTTTTTACCAACTTTGGCGCCCTCTGGCCCCAGGCCATCTCGTGTATTATTGTTCTTCCTTTTCGTTCTCTCCCTCCGATTCGTATTCTTATCTACGTGCTATAAAACAATCTATAACCAATTTTCCACGCTGTTTTTAAAGACTTTTTGTCCGAATAGAATATATATTGATACGGGACAAAGATCGAGGGCAGAATATATTCGTGTACCGATGCACGAAGAATTTTACATTTATTATTACTGTCAGATATATGTTTAGTGATCCAATTTCGCGAAAGTGGACCGGTCCGTACAGCTCTATCAGAGTTATAAAGTAGCGAGACTCGTATCTCGAATGTTTAACTTCAAGTACGAAAATATTTGGCCGGAGAATTGCGTAAATATTTGAGTGAAAATCGTGCGAGAGAAATAGCAAGAGCGAAAGAGCCGGAGATGGATAGAGCAGAAAGTATAAAAGTGGAGTGGAAGAGTAGTAGATTTGTTATAAAAATTCTCGATATTATTCCACAAAATGGAATTTACCATCGTCCAATTTTCCTTTGAATAAACAACCGTTTTTTCATTTGTACTCCTTCATTTTTACAAATGAAAGAAAAATTCGTTAAAATGCAATTGAGAGTTTAACATTAATCGGGCCTCTTCCCTAATAAACATGTATTTTCTTCCATTTGTCATCGATAAAGGAAACATCACGACAAGAGAATTGTTTGTTACTAAATAATTCTCTTTTCTTTAATTCGCCATTTGTGCTGGAATTAATGAAAGAGAAAATCGTAAAATTAAATTATCAGACTGTCGTCATCGAGCGACCGGAGATCTCGAAGAATCGAGGAGTTTTCTTTCATTATCGAACAATGAGACTTTTTCCGAGAATCTTTCGCGAGATGCGAGCTCCTGAAGGTGACGTGGATAGATCGGCTCGTTCATCCTTTAATATAATCGTTATCGCGCCAGCAAAATTAATCCATGCTCGGGGAAACAGAAGAAATAAATGAGGGTGGATTGGGGAAAGGTTTTGGAGGCAAACACTTGAAAGTTTCGAGAGTGACGCTCTCGTTCCCGAGAGTAGAACAACACGAATTGAGTCTAGCGATTTACGATCGACAAAAGCGGGAGGTACAGCAACGTCAAGGATGTTAAAAACGAAAGCTTTTTTTTAAAATACGACCGAACGATTCTTCCCAACTTTCTGAATGTTCTCGATGGCAAAAAACATTTGCTCTTTATACACATATACACGATTGAGAGAATAATCAATATGGCAAACGCAGAACTCAGCAATTTCACATCGTCAACAGGAACGCTTACATCGTAAATTGTGATCGTAAATTTTATCGTGCAGAACACCTTAAAATTGTCTATATTTAATTTACTGATTTTAACGCGACTGTTGTATATATATTTTTTTATTTCCACAATATATTGACCCCATTAAAAGCAACCGTATAATATCAATAATTTATCACCTTGTTTATGCGTCACAAAAATATTTTTATCTATGGATATCAATCCTGAAATCATATTGTCCGTTTAATCCTTGTTTTTAAATATTATAAACAAACAAAGTGTAATTTTCATTTCTTTTTCACTCGTCACGTACGAACTTTATCACGGATAATTCGAGGTCTCGACGATGCGCCATACTTTTGACCGTGCACCATACATTCATACACGAATGTATGGTGAATTATGATTACTGGGTTTGATCAAACACACGAGGATCCCATTACAGAGTACCTACCAGCATATCGTTTATTTAGTAAGTCTTCAAGTGGTGTGTATCTTACACTCGATTGTTGGAACCCGCTCGTTCCTTCAGGGCGTCCAACGATCGAGCTTAATCGCGTACACACCTGTACACCCTGTGTAAACACTACTTGCAATTTATAACTCTCTCGATGTACAACGGAATTACGAAGGATAAACGCGCGCCAGGCTCTCAAATGCACTCCAATCTCTCACCGGTTAAACTCTCATAATTCAAACGCACACGTGTTTCATAAACCTTGAACAGCAACAGAATACGGCTGTATTGAAAAAATTGAAAGCGACAAATTTACTGGAACGTCGCGAGTACCTCGTGCCATACAGTTTTTAAATGAGAATGAACTCTTGAATTGTAACTCTTGAATCTTTATCAATTATCATTAACAATCTTTTTTCGTAATTATGATTATCGATATATTGATCAATTAATACTTTCAATCAGTTTTATCAATCATCTTGATTAATTGCCATTATCAATCAATTCTAGTCCATAATCCGTGACACTATGTTTCTCATTTTTTAACGTTTACGCTTTTAGTTATAACGACAAATGAGAAAATCGAATGAGAAAATTACTACTATAAAAATCAGGAGAGTTTGTTTCTATGTTTGTTCGAACGCGCTAATCTCATGAAATACTAATCCAATTTGAAAAATTCTTTTTGCGTTAGATAGCCCGTTTATTCGGGAAGGCTTTACGTCATATAACTTTGTGCTATGACCTTAAGGGGGGAAATAGGGTTAGACGGTTCAAAAAATCGATTTTTTTTTAATTTCATAAATTGTTAGTAAAACTATTGAAAAATATGTTCCCAAAATTTTAAATGAAAATTCCCACTCGTTCTATTGTTATAAGCCATTAAAGTGAGTAGCGCTCCTTCAGGCCCCGAGCGCGCTATTTTTTCAAACGCGTTTTTCTGAAAACGACTTTATTTGAACTTGTGTACACGCTAGTTTGGAAAGTTTTCAACCAATCGTTTTGAAAATTGGCAGTTACTTTCTTCATAGTATTGCGCTCTATATGGACCTAAAATCGGAATATTATCATTATTTAAAATAATTTTTTTTTTACAAATAACGTTGTAAAATATGGCAAAAAATCATGCTTTTTTGTTTTGACCCCTGTAAAAAATTCAATTTTCTATTTTTTTGATAGCATTTAGGTTCATATAAAAGAGAGACATATAATAAAAGTAAATTCCAACCACGTTTGATTTCAGATGAAAATTGCGGCTTCCAGAATGTACGCAAAATGCTGAGTCTTTTTATTTTATAGTATATACTTGAATTTTATAGTATATAGTATATACCAATTTTATAGTATATTCTTAAATATATGTATAAAGTATTCTCAAAGTTTCAATAAATTATATTCATTTTGATACTATAAAAAAATTCATGAAAATCATTGAGAAAACGCTGTCCTAACCCTATTTCCACCCTTAAGGAGTGGCGACGGCGCGTTTAATCGGGGGACGGAAATTGAACACGGGTAAAACCGCGAGGCACAGCTCGTTATCAATATTTTTGATCAATCATCATTGTGATTAATTTTTATTACGAGGAGATTTTTATCAATGAACAACCCTCAACGATGATATCAATTAATCAACATGCAATACGAAAATTAGAACCGAACAAAAGCGAAAGATAAAATCAGTATTCATCGAAGTATCTCGTACAAAATCTTAAAGCATCGAAAGTTGTATTCGAAGTATATATAAGTTAGTAGGAAAGCATAATAATACTATACAGGATCGTTATACTATACGACGTCAGAAGGCTTCTCGTAATACTAGAGACTATTTTCGTCTGGGTTAACGGTGTATATCTGCCTCGTCAATGGGATGCTCCAGTGCGTCGTGGGTTGCCACATTGATGTATATATACACCCATATAGATACGTATATAATACGTTCACATACACTTTGGTTATCGTCTAGTTTCTATGTTTAGTTTCCGGGATGGCCCAGCTGGCGTCTATAAACTGGCCAAAGCGAGAGAGAGAGCTTGCGACCACGTCAAGCTTGTCAAACCTTCAACACGCCAACCACACCACATCCCCTTCCATCTCATCTAGTCATGCTCACTAAGGCAAGCTTGCAGCCTTTGTCTCTCTTTCTCTGTCTCTCTCTCTCTCTCTCACTCATTTGCTCAATTAGTCGGCTGCTGGTACGAGCTGAAACTGTGCGATTAATCGACCGAATCGAGGCCTCTCTCTGCTGATGACCTGCCGAGAAAACCGGACGGTATTGTGTATGTATGAACGTCTGAGCTTTCGTCGAATTCGCAATGGGACCTCTCGCAGACGCTGCGATTTTAGGGAGTATTGTACACATCGACCAGACACTGGATCTCCTACCCATTTGTATGCAGTATCCTCATCCAGATTCGCGAACAGCTACACGATAGACAGAGCTTGCGGCATCAGAGATGCCAGCTCTGTGAGCTAACGAGCGTTCTATATCTATCTCGTTCCCTCTCTCTTTCTCTCTCTCTCTCTCTCTCTCTCTCTCTCTCTCTGCCGGACTCAAGTCTCGTGAATCTCAATTGGAGCGAGGCTAATTTCTCGATTAACGAATTGTCCCTAGTAAATGGAGTTTCCTTCGGAATGGATATACGTATATCTATATATAATACATAATATACGAACAATTTAATCGCGTCATCTAGGAAGATAGTCGGAATAACAGACGGGAATGAACAATCGCTTGAAATGTATTTTTCAGAAAGTGTGATGATACAAATAATAGCAGTACACATGAACCAATTTCATATCTCATTAACTGAGATATTTGGAAAATTAGCAAACGTGACGAAATGAACATCTCGAAAAGCCGGAAAATGATAGATTTAATTCGATATTGCCGTCAAGTACTCTTATATTATATCTGTAATATTGTTATCAGATAAAAACAAGACTAAGGTGTTCGATAAAAATGAAATTGACCGAAAAAAAAAAAACATTGCTCGGAATGCTCGTAAGCATAATATGTATAAAATTAATTATCAGATTTATATTTATATATATCTGGATATAAATATATAACGGCAGGCTTGACAGAATGACTTTGCGAATAAATAATTAATGAGGATAGGTTCAAGTTGCCGTTTACGGTAGGACAGCTCGTTATAGGCCTCTCTTACCAGAGCCGATAACGAGAACCGGAGGCTCTCTCTTTCGGTATATAATATTGCTCCACTACTGCCGGGAAAAAGAGAAAGAGAACGATAAAAGTTGAATATACATACAGGAACAGAGATAAAGATGAAACACTATATATATTATATATTGGCCACCGAGATACGCGCCAATTCTCGAACGACGGCCGACAACGGCGTCGAAGACCGATCGGATCGATCAGCTTGGCTAATTGAACCGTTAACGATTAGGCGGATAAATTGGCGTTCTGCCTATACATATCGGTGTATAAGCGACAGCACATGCTAGCCTCTGGGGCTCTGCGTACAACCTTGCTACTGGCGATGGCGAGGATATAGTTTAAAGATTATACGCGAGGCAGAAACCTTTTGCGAGGATATATATATATATATATATATATATATATCCAATTAGGACATCACCGAGATCGAGTGCTAATTGCAACGATCAGATGCCTTCCAGCATCGCAAACTCTAATATCCGTTGAACATCGATAATGCACACATACAGCACATGAAGTATATGCAGTCAACGCGTTCGATAATCGATTTCCTGAACTTTTATGCCATAGAGAGTTTAAACACTACGAGCACAGGCTTTGTCTCATTTCCTCAACACACTTTGTCTCATTTCCTCTCCGGTGTTTATCGGTCTTTTACCTTTTCATACGAAATCGATTGAGATTATCATTATCATACTTTCAATACAACTTTCATATCTTCTCTCGTTAATATAAGAAAAATGGTTGCCGGATTTTTTTTTTGTTATATGCTGTTCTACAGAGAAATTGGAAGTTGGAAATTATGCTGGTTTGAAAAATTAGGAGGTTACGTAAATTTGTTGTCTTTTTCATGAAAAATCTCGCTTCAACTTGCCGCAGCATTTGTGTTGATCAGAAAATTTATTTCCACGTTATTTATCACAGCGAACGAGATATATGCGAATTGACAATTTTCTTTACGTATCTTTGAAATATATTTTATTTAACGTCGTACAATTTATTGTGATTTCAGATGGGGCGATTAACGCGCTTGACGTTATTGCCGATACTGGTCACATTACTGTGCCAGTTCAGTGTCTCAGATGCCTGCTCCTGCGCTCTTCAGCATCCACAGACGAAATTTTGTGAATCGGACTTTGGTAATTAAAATTTCATTCGAATAAAGTAAAACTTTTTTTTTAAATATTACATTGCATATGTAATGTGGTATGATCATATATTCATAGGATTTTCGAGTCTATCGTCAACGCGGTAATCCTATCAGAGAATCAATTCCGCTCCAGACAATATTGGGCTGGAGCGACGAATAAGATTTAATTGAACGTGGTAAACCGCAGACGTCTCGTGGCTTCTATTAATTGAACAGACGAGTATTTACGTAATTCAAAGAGATTCCATTTCTCCGCAAAAGTTTGAACGATTTTCTTAAACCGGATGTATTACGAGAGTTGTAGCCTCGTAACAGAAGTTTATGGTGGCTCATACTTCTACTACGTTGGCAGAGCCATTTCCACTAATAGAAAGGTTGTCGAAAATGTATCATTGACGAACGTCAAGAACTTCGACAATATATTGTTTTTTCTTTATTATTGTGTGTATTAATGTATACCCTTTCGGATTTTTACGTATGACCCTTCCCAATTCTGTTCTTCAACAATATATAAAAATTGAATTACAAGATAGCCGATAAGAGGTGGTGCTAAATATCTCTTTTCTCACGTACAATTTTCATGATTTTTATGAAATAATTTAAAAAATGATCTGTACACATTAACATTGAGAAGAAATATTCAAATAACAAAAAAATTATGTTTCGACAATCGTACGAAGGCTCACAAGCCAAAAACAATTAATTTGGCTTAATAACTTTTTTCCAATGTTGTTTATAATTAACAAGATAATTATTTAAAATGAATTCCTCTAAAAATTTCGAAAAATGATCTCTACCGAACCCGGTGCGTACAAATTCTTTAAAAAAAATTGAGTACACTCTATTCAGTTGAACGATGAATATAAAGCATTGTGTACCGAATAAAAAATTGTGTGGAGCGGAGGCTGATCGTTTTTTTAATGAAATATCCCATATATATGTACAACATTTAGCCGTTATATATCTATTACAGGTATATGTGTGTTTACCGCACCTAGACGTCGCGCTGCACATCCGCTCAGCTTATATACGCGCGTTTTGCCAAAGAAGAAGTTTCATACCATTCGCTCTCGGGGATTAGGAAACGTCGTGTTCTCGCTTTCCGAACGATCAAAGCACAGTACCGTTGGAGAAATCATTTCCAGAATTCCACTCTCGGAACTCTCGGTCCACGTGCCAGCGCGCGACTGCTTATGAAAAGCAATAATATACTCGAAGACTGATATAGATATATATAGACTTTTACGACGATTGCAGTTGATGTGGGAAGGGATTATCCCACAGAGCTTTTCGCTTTCACGGCAACGGAGAAAAAGCAAGGCTGTATATATATCTACAATCTGTATCTATCGGTCTCTCTATCTGTCCGGATCCAATGGGAAACGCGGATATAGACATTTCCGAGAAACTACCCCGATTTCCACGCTATCATTCGCTCATATCCGTGTTTAAATCGAAATTGCACGTTGTTTTCGTTTTCTTACGATAAAGAAATCATTTTTCTTTATTGGTCCACTTTTATTTTGCCGACACTCGAAGGTGACGTAGAATGATCACAACAAAATTGCCATATCTTTGTTCGCTTGTAACGAACGTTAAGAAATTGTTGAATGTATATTTTCGATAGCAGCGTTACGTAGCCCGTGTCGAGAAGATGATAACATTTTTACTGCTTTTTATTTTAAAGCTCAACTGAACGACATTATTTTCTACCGATTTTTCATTCTATTGACGAAAACTGATACGAGTTACAGTAAATATCGTACGACCCGTCAGGCACCTCAATAAAAGTGTATAATCCGTGATAGCGTATGACTACTTTTTTTTCTTTTTTCTTTATTCTCGTTCAATAACGCCGTAAGTCGAGAGGCGTGCGAAATGAGATTTAATGCAATGTGCCGAGGACCGGAAGAGATTCGTTGCCAAGGAATTTTGCGAGGGGTTGCGAAAAAAAATTTTCGTCAAGATTTCACAGTGAGACGCGTCGAGGGCTCATATATCTGTACACTCGACGACAGCAGCCACTCAACTAGCTGTACTTCTATATATATATATCCATATATATTTCACGAGGCCCTCATTGCACGTCGTCTCATCTCGCGGATTGCTTTGCATAATACGAAAATTCGGCAAATATTGCCTCTAAAGCGCCCCGAGGAATCCAAAATCTCAGAATGACACGAATATTCGTACCGCGCAATATATAAACATATTTTTCAATATATAATAATTATATAAAGTCAATTCTATTATTCATTGTTATATTTTTTATTTATTATTTCATAGGGCATTCCATCTAAAGGGAGAAGGATTTTTGGGACTTTCCTTTCGCGCAAATACTGACCGAATAAAAGAAATTACGAAACAAAGTTGAAAATCTTTTTGTTGGGTTTTGTTTTTGCCCTCTTCTCAATTTTATTTTTTCAAGAAATGTTCTCGGCCAAAAGTCGTTCAGCTCCATTTGGATTATCATTTTTTGTATCTGCATCGAGCCGTAAAATCTACTGTACGAGAATCATCGGGTAATGACGTTTTCAGACGACGTTACGCAAACACACGTAACACGACATCATGAGAATATTAACGAGGTAGAGAATCGACAAAGTTGGATGCGACCTCACTCGAAACGACGAGACACTGTTTGTATTGCACAGAACTTATGATTCTACGTCTGCACGTGACGAGACTATATCGACGGAAATTTTAAACAATCAGACTGATGATACACAATGAGTGGGAGATAAAGAATGATGAATAAATCGTGAACATTGTGTTCATGAACAATGTGAACAATTCGTCGTTTAACGAGTAAATCGTTAATCCAACTACATGTATCGCATGCCGTATCACCGTCGTACGAGAGAACAAGTGTTTCGGATTATCGACAAAAGTTTTTAATTAATTACCGTCGAACGACGTTCCATTATATGACGTATCGACATTCCATCGTTCTCGCTATATCGAATAACGACGAGTTAAACCTCCGACAGTCACTCTGTAACTTTTTTTTTTTCAATTATCTTTCAACCATTTCGTAAAGGTCACTATTATGATTTTATCGTCCGATCTAATATTAATGACATGTGAATGTGAGAGAAGTTTAATGGGTCATGATTTTTTTTTTTCGCTGGATTAACGAGAGATTATTCCTTTTCGTTTTACAGTTGCTGTCGTGAGAGTGAAGGTATGGTCGCGAGTAAATGATCAGGAGGATGCCTACAAAGTCAAGGTTCATCGAGTTTTCAAGGTCTGTGAAATTTATTGCTACATCCTTTAATCGTTCGTCATCATTGGAAAACGAATCGATTTAACGAGTTCGAAAATGACATATTTCAACTTCCTCACTTCTTTCTATATACGATGAAATTACTTTTCATTTTTTTTTCTCTCGATTCTCTCGACCAATCATTTGCTTATGTACGAACGAACTCAGGTATCGGATCGTACATGCTACATAGATATCGAGAATAACAAGGTTCAACGTCTGAAAATTCGATAAGCCAAATTCGATCATTTCATTCGGATGGAATTGTTTTTTTTTATTATTCTATTCGATTCACTGAACCAATCATTTCCCTCTGTATGAAATAACAACCACATATAGGTTTCTATGGTTTTCCTCTATGTACATATTTGTACGTGCATTCGTCTATGGCGCGTGAACACGTAATTTGAATGTCGAAAAAGTGAACATAAACCGAATGGCAACCGATTGGCAATACTATCTCTCTCTCTCTCTCTCTCTCTCGTATAACATAGCCTGAAGCTCAAATATACACAGAACGCAAACAAATTAAAAGCAACGCTCTTTGGAATCTCTCAAAACGTTCAACCGTATAGTCTGAAATCGCACTCTCGTTGGCGACGACTAACTTTGACTTGTCTCCCTTCTCTACCCATTCCAGACAGTTTGTCGTTTCTATGAAGTAATCACTTCTGTAACACTTTCAGGAGCTTATTCGCCACGAACGTTTTACACCTACTGAATTCACGTACGTATTGTATATACATACATATATACAAACACGCTCGACCGAACGATTCGAGAATTTTACGACGAGCTTTCCCTCGCTTTTTCTCGCGCAAACACCATTTTTTTCGAACTTTCCAGGATACGCGACCATCGTAAAACTCCAGACCAACATCAATGTGTATCTCTATCACTTTTTTTGTTCCGATGAAAAAAAGTGAAGCGACAAAGAGCTGTTTTTTTTTATAGGAAAAAAAAATTAAATTGATCTCGCGTTTCGCTATACGCGAGTCTCGCGAAATTGAAGATTTTTCTATTGTGCTTTGCGTGAGGAAATCTTGACTCACGGAAACTTTATGCGCGAGGAAGAATCCTCGTCGGATGTGTATTCTCGTAGAGGCAAAAATTCACGCCGCAATAACTTATTCCTTCGGGATCTTCGTCGCGATCAACGTTTCTTTTTTCTTTCTTTTCCTCTGTTGACCGGGGCCCCGAATACCGATCGTGAAAGTTGCCTCTTTGACTGACACGTTTCGAAGCGGGTAATCGCTGTGTCGCGTCCTCTCGACCGGTGGTCCAATGTGCATACATCATGTAGACATGCACTTCTAGGCTCATGTCGCCTGTACTAGCAAACAAAACGGAGCAACTCCGACAAATTGACACGTAGTGTTATGTCGGTTAAGCCCTTTTGTTTAAAAGCAGTCGATATACGTGTACACGTCCATATTCATGTAGAAGACATTCCAGATTAAATCTCCAGAACCGTGACCCTCACAGTGTTTTTGTTATTCGCTAAGTTTTTCGAATTTTTGAAAAACTTTCATCATCGTTCTATATTCTGAAAAACCGTGCGTGACATTTCGTTTCTAACTTACAATTATCTAGAAAAAAATTAATCACGATGAGAATAACGAATCTGTCGAATTGACTGGGAATGCCCCATATAAACGCGATTCATATGGCTATATCTATAACCGGAATTCATACCTACAGCGATGACGGTATACCACCCATCGACGAGCGAAATTTATCGTCGGTTGCCTCCCATACTTATAGTCATGGTTCATACAGCGTATATATATATATATATATATATATATATATATATATATATATATGCGAAATGCAACACAGAGAGGCCGTAGAAGTAACGACGATAACGACGCGAGATACTCGAAAGGGATCGCCCTCCCTCCCTCATCTCCTCCTCGCCCTTTCCATTTTCCCTCGTACATATCCGAGACTCTTTCCCTCTAAATTCGCGTTACGAGAGTGCCAGGATTCATGAAGCTATTTCCAAGCGACTTTCACGCAAAAGATTCTCGCGAGAGATTCTCCCATCAGTGACTCACCCCCCCCCCAATAGTTATTGATCATATTTATACGTCGATATGATCCGTGATAACTTTAAAGATCCTTGTCCGTACTTCTCTAACGGGGATTGTCATTGATATTTAAAAAAATATAGTATTTTAACGGCTCGAAAAACCCTTGTTACGAAATATTTCAAAAATATTTTGCTCAGGTTAATTTTTCAAATGAAATATTTGCAAACAATTGTCGTGAAAATTGTAATGTAGATTATTCGTTGTACCGTATCAGCCTGCAATATTATTTATCACATTATTCAGACAAAAGTATTGCAATTCGGTTTAATGAAATCGGTGGTAAAATTTTAGATTAACCATCGTATTAATCCGTAGAACGAATCTTAATGGAATCTTCATCGTTAAAATAAATCATGGTTCTTGATTATCGTTATATTTTTATTATTAATTGTTTTTTATTTTATTATTAATGTTGTAAAATTGTAATTCCCAATCGCCATTCCATCAATGATGTCAATACTATATCTCGCTTATTTCCATAAATAAACCGCAACTATCCATATGAATCGAGAAATCGTTATTTAGGCACGTACGTTTGTCCAAGTGATTTTGATTTATTCATCGTCAACGTTTGTCTCGCGTCCTATACAAATATATATATATACGTTTAACAGGCGACGCCGAAAGCTCGAATCGCCCTTGAACGAAAACCCCTTTGGCTCTGGTCACCCTCGTCCGACAGCATGTGCGCCGCACCCTTTCTCAATCCCGGCAAGACCTGGATCGTCACCGGACGTATGATCGGTGGAAAACCGAGCGTATCGCTTTGCAGCCTCACGATGCCCTGGTCGGACGTTACACCCCGACAACGAAAGGGCTTTCGACAATTTTATCAGCGCGGTTGTGGCTGTCAAGTGAGTACCCGTTATGTTAATTTAAAAAAAATATGATCAATAATTATAAAGAGGTCGGGATATAGTGAGAAGACCGAAAGAGGTATAAAGACAATTAAATTAAAATTATTTGGAAACATTTTTTTTTTAAATAGAAAAATTCTATCAAATTTATATATCAGTAAATGGGAAATTGAAAAGACAAAAACATGGAAGAACGAAGAAACGTAGCGGAATAAAACTGCAAAGTCATACTTTTACAAATTCTGCTTGAACCACTTTTTCACAATTTTTTATCGTTATTTATAAGCCTTACGGAATTTTGTGACTGTCGATTTTTTACCCTTATCCCTATTCGTTATATATCCGAATTTACGAATAGTGTTTTTGGTTTTTTTTTTTTACTTTTTTCCTATTAATTATTTCGAAGTTCCAATTAGACTGTCATGAAACGCATTGTGCTCTCTCGCCGTCACTGAAATGTCGACAATGTGTATAATTGAAAATGTGTTACGTTAGAGAGTTGTACGTATATCGCGACGATTCCCTGAACTTTCGTTTCTCTCAAAGGGCATTTAACTTCAAACGACAACGACGACGACGGCGCACATACCACGGGTCTCGGTTTATTCGCGATATTCCCTTTTGCTCTCTCCGGATGACCTCGTATTTGCTCTTGTACATATAAATGGTACATGCACAACCTCTCGAACCTACCGCACGATTACATATATATCGAAGACATGGCAAATAATTTAACATGTAAAGTCATTTAAGGTACATCCTCTTGACTGAAAAGAGTTGTATATACGGGAAAATGTGCAAAAAATCAACAGTCCCACTTGAAAAAAAATGTGTAAACTATTTTTTTAAATATCGTAACTCACTCAAAAAAATGTTCTTTCAAAGCTCGAACGATTGCAAAGGAAATAATTATTCGGGAAGCAAAGTTGCAGCCATTTTAGTAAACGAAAAAAATAAAATACAATAAAATCCTTTCAATTTCACTCATCAGTACACCGTTCGTCGATGTATTCTTTCTCGCTGATCACGAATCCAGCGATAATTTTTGTTTCGAAGAGTACAAAAAATCTTCATAAAAACTCCAATAAACAAATTTAGCTTTCTGTTTGTTCACTCATCGGGACACGGATGGAATAATTGGAACCGTGACAAATAATTTTGGCTTTTGTATACAGCAGATATAAATATATGTTTAAACGAGATCCAATCAAAATTTCTCGATACTCTTTGTTTGTTATACGCAGATATCGTACACCGAGTGGTGGAATAAAGGTGCTGTATTCGAGTCGTCAGGTGGTAGACGGTGTCTATGGGAAAGCTCACCGGGACCGCAAGACTGTCAGGAGCATAACGGTATTTGTATGCTGGGTCCCGCCGGATGTTCTTGGGTACCATCGGTCGCATACAAGAAATGCATAATGCAACATCAGCGTCATCGGGAACAGCAACGAACACGAGAGCCCTGAATCATTGACCAACAAACTGCTATATCGCATTGAAATCGATACAACGCGTAGCCATATGTATACAATTTTGTCTACCGCGCTTTATACATTATCTCTCAAGCACCTTCTTCCCTAAAACCCCACCGTTTACCACTGAAAATTCGTTTTCGCTTTTGTTCGAATTTTCCCTTTGCCTTTCTCGACTATTTCTTTAATTTCATCTCAATTTCACTGTTTCTCCTCTACGTTCTTCTTAAAACAATGATCGACGCTAGTTTTCAGTATTCAATGTCAATTGGCAAACGAACGAAAGGAAAAAAGACGAACGGTGCAAAACATACATCTTCGGTCGTTTCAATCGCTCGAAAAGTGATTTGTTTTTAACTCCTAACGGAGGCTAGTATTCGCGACTGTGATCGATCGTTCGACAACGCGCCACCGATCGATCAATCGCATCAGTGTAAATAGTTCAAGTTCTTCTCGTGTATATTGCGCATACTTAAATTATTCTTCCCTCTAACTCGTACGTATTAAGGCATACGAACGTGCGAATGAAAAAAAAAAAGAAGCACGCAGTAATATCAACATTTTATTTACGTTCAATGTTAATATTTAAATAATTATGTATTTAACTTTGGTGTACCATTGGAATGACTATGAAGAACGTTTCGTCATTTTTATCCAGTATTAGATTCGCGAATTTTAGTTCGACGCGTTTTATCGTTAATTATTCATTGTTATTATTATTATTTTTATTATTATTATTTCTTTTTATATATTCGTTCTCGAAGAGCCTGTGGGGGCTCTTGTGTTCACTGTGTTACGTGAACGGCAAAATTAAAGTACAAAACATTAATATATTTTGAGAATTTGAAGGCTTGTGTATTTTCAGTTTCGTTTTTTTTGCACGCGCAATTTGTATATGTGTGCCAATGCTCTCTCATTCGATCAGTCGAATGGGTCGACGACGCTCACTGGAGCGCACGTTTTCTCGGGTCACATTGGACCCGATGGACCGAGAGAATTGCGTGGCAGTGACAATTATATACATATACTGATATATATACGTATGTGTCTCGGATATTCGATATCCGGTCGCTGCCGCGATTGTTCTCGAATAGCCCCGACGACCGGAAAACGTGATACGTTCGTCTTGAATGGATTCTCAATCGCTGGGAATACCGTAAAAACTCAAGGATCTTGAGGAGGGCGGCGGGGGGGGGGGAGCAATACAACTCTATATGTATTCGCGCAGACGCTTCTTATTTAATCGATCTGAATTATGTATGTCGTCGTCTTCTTGATACCACTACGATGGGCGAATACCACGACGAAAATTTATGAAGAAATAAAAAACACCGATGTAGGACTCTCGCACCTATATGCCTAGTGCTGGCTATTACGGGTGAAAGATTTTTTTTTTTTCGTAACAACGTTGCACAGTCTGAGAAAAGTTCTCGGGTAGTTTTTCCGAGAATGATTAAAAGCCTTTGTACAATGTAATTTAACGCACAACAATAAATGTATTATTGAGAATGAATTTACGATTTTTCGTCAATGGTTGAGCATCGCCACCGCTAGATGACGAAAGAGGCAAGACTTTCTCGAGAGCGAAAGTTATCGCTCCGCTGTATATATACAGATGATTAGGGACTTCAACAGTGAAAATACGCAGCACAAGGACAACGCTAAGCGTTCAATATATTTCACTCCTATTTGACTTCCAGCAACGCTGAACATTTTAACGCAGATTTGGTGAAATTTCATTTGGTGAAATAATTTATATTTTTCTTGGACTTACCATTTCACGATGATTCGGGTAGAATGTCTGGTCTATCAGGGGGAAGCTATCCTTTCCAAGTCGTCGCTGCAGCCCCAACAAGTGCGCAAACACCCAAGGTTTGTCCTGCAAAAATACAAACGAGATACCGCAACCTCAATTATGGAATATTAATGTTTTTTACATTCTCCGTGATTATAAGTCGGAAAAAACGTGTTTATTTTTGTAAAAGTTGAAGAAAAATGTTAAATCCTCCCGATAATGAAGAAAATTCGGAAAAAATCGTAGATTCGACTTACCTGAAAATTATAAATCGCCGAAAGATTGTTGACGCTCGGCACGCTCCCGTACATAAGACCAAGTAGAAGATTCTTGTGATTTTCACCGGCATCCCGTAGATTCTGACGAACCAGCGCGAAGTCCGGTTTAAATGATCTAATTATCGATTAACAATCCAAAAACAAAACGACAAGAACTTGTAAACATTATGAGGAGAAACTACGAAAAAATGTTCCCCATTATTATTTATATTATTAAGCGACAAAGAGAATCCGGGGTTTCTAAGAATGAATAATAATTGCCCGAGCCAAAGTACCGAATCATTTACGGAGCCCCGTTCCTAGATGAGCAGATCAACGCGACAGTTTATTGCTGATCATAACAGTCTGAGCCATTACTTCCGGGTATTAGCGCTAAAGCATTAACAGCAAAACCATAAATTCCGAGGACCCCGAGCACCTCTTTTACACGAGACAGAGGCTTAATTACGGCGTGGGTGGCTCGATGTCCCAGTATTTACCATTGAGCATAAACTCTATTTATTTTTAGTTCACGCCTGTGCATGATATAACTGTAAGCACATTCGCTACACGAACTCCTCATCTCTGTCTGTTTCAAAGTGAGGGCTTTGTCGAGAAAGCGAATGAGTTATTGTTAGGGTGCTTGGCGTTTTGTATTGGCTCTCTGGAGGGCATTCTTCAAACCGGAAGTGACTCTCTCGTTCGTTACTAATCCCCCCACCCCCGTTACTGTTTCTATCGTTATAGTGCTCCAACCGCTGTGATACTTGCATGTAATACCGATCGACGCCCGATAAAACCGCGTATCTATTCAAATCGGTGGTTACCATCATGACCAATCGTTTTGTATCGCGATATTTTCCCCATTGAGAAACTGTAATCATCAGGCAGTACGATAATTCAACTGTTTCCGCGCGTACGCCCTTTGTGTTTGACACGACAAAAGACCCGATCATACATCATGTTTTTGAAACAAACTATTGGAAACTCTAGGCCTCCACGAGGATAATAAATTATTGAATTTTCATTTCCAACCGTACCGCGCGAGTGTTTTATCAACGTTTCGCGTTATTCCGAAATGATGTATCAACGAAGATTAATTATGGGGTCTTGCTTTCGCCATGTGTACACGTTGGTCCTTGGACATGTTGAACGGAAAAACCAAAAGTGAAAAACAAAATGGCCAGAGGACAAAAACAAAATGTCCAATTATCCCGATAAAAATTCGTGTCTCACCTGATAACCTTGGTCCCGTTCCGAAAGACTGCCATTGACACGATGGTGCCGGCCTCGCTAGAAGTGAGAGACAACTCCCGGAACTCTGCCTGTTCAACGCGAATTTCATAATCACCGTGAAGCCGACGACCACGGAAATACTTGCTCCAGTCCGTGTTCTGATCGTCGATAACCAGGAGCGTGAAACAACGATCCTTGTTGTAGGACGAGCCGCGAGTCGTTCCGGCAACGGCGGCACCGAGAATCGACGCACCCTGATAACATCAACAACGAAGGATATTCGGGAATTTCTTTATAATGCCAACATTTTTTTTTTTTCATCCGTTGACTGGCAGGACATGGGTGTCGGATGAGACGTGTCTCGGAACAATATCTCATCTATCTTTGGGTCTTTTCACGACGTATGATTTTCATTTTTATAAGAATTGAGCGACATAGAAATTGTTAAATTAATACCTGATTATCCTTCCTTCATAATTAAAAAACTTGTGCATCGTAAATTCTCAACTTATTCTGATACACTAAACTATATGAGAAGTTTAGAGGAAAACTACAACGATGTCCAGATAGTTTTTGAGATATATGAGAGTCTTTACTTCCGGAAATGGTACAGAACCCTCGGAGCATGCTAAGGTTTGATTTTTTAACTCAGAGGATCGGTATTTTAACTCAGAGATCTCGACTATAATGATCAATAAACCGAACAACTGGACAATTAATGGGCCATTAATACGATTTTTTTGTTCTTCTGAGTGATTATTGATGAACCAAGTTACGCCTTTGAACATTCCTGTATAAATGTCTACCGCAACTGCGAAGTGTATCCGTGGACATGAAAAAAAAAATCTTAACAATGATTGATGACGTGAAAATGCCGGTTGATGACATTAATTTAGCAACGCTCTCTCGCCCATAATACTCGCGATATGTGGAACATATACGAGACCGTGCAATTGCGTAACAGTTCAATCCCTACGAGCATCTAACCCAATTGAACTACCGGGTTAACTCGCGGCTATACGTGACAACTACAACTCGTATTGATAAACGATCGAGTTTGTCGTGAGCCAGCCGAAGGGTTTGTGGTAATGGTGAATCAGCTGTATAGCAGAGTGCATCAGAGCGATAGAGGAGTTAGGAGGGAGTGGCTTTTGGCACACAGATTTGGTGGTGTGCACCGAAGCAGCCTGTTTCCGACGCGATCTAGCCCCTGTCCCTTTGTACATTCGAAATTAACACTCGAGCTTCGGAAACCCTTCCCCATGTATAAACCACCTTTGAAACCTCGAAACATACGAGCGTAAAACGACTACTTTGACGCGGTGAACCTCGTGTTTACTTCAGAAATTCGAAATTAACACTCAATTTCTCAATATACTCGTCCTATGTGTTTACCGAATAAACAGACATCAATAAGCCGTGATACAACTCATATGCAAATATATATGTGCATTGAAATAATCGCCGGTATATTTATAAAGTGTTACATGGATTCCTCTTTCAATTCCAAAAGAATGTAAAAATGAGTTCGGCTGTTAAATTACATATCAATAAAATTCTGAGGTTATCACAATTTTTCATTTACAAAATCAAATGCCTTCAGATATGTTTCGACAGTTTTGATAGAATTTTCAAAATTGCCTTAATAACTGAAGAAAAACCATCGCAAGATAGAACGTCCTATTTTTCTATATTAATTCTATTAAATATAATGATAAAGCGTGATCTAAAATGTATTTACGAAAAGAAAATCCTGACCTCGTCATTCGCGTTTCCTCGTCCCGCAGGTAGTACGAAGAAAACTTTTACATTTTACGTTCCCGTCTTTCGCGCGGCTGTCGCAAACCACCGCGAAAGCCTCTTGAATAAATCATGCGTTTCTTCGACAACAACAACAAAAAAAGCGATAGAATTTCCTCAACAAGTTTAGCCACATTTTCACCCCCTGCGGATTCGTGATGGAAATAAATAATAAAATAAAAAATAATACCGCTAAAACTAACGACGTCGACGTAGAGCTCGAGGGGCGAAAGATGTACGAGGTTCGGGAGGTCGCGAGTGTTCCCAAGGACCATTTGGCCAATGGAAATTTGGACGGTCGCACGTGCCTGACTCGGGCGCACACATAACCCACCACTCCTACTCCAAATCGTTTACCACACTCTTTTTTTTTTTGTTTAATTTTTTTTTTTACGCTCAAGCACACCAGCTTCGAAATTCACCGCACCTGACTCGACTGTAGCAACGGGTTTTCAGCAGGGCGAGACGGGGACACGAAAAAATAAAAATAAAAAATTCACTAACGGACCGTGGCAAATTGGCATGCTGCCGCGCGCTCTATAGCTGTGGTCTTCGCGCTAATTTGCATAAAAGCCCAATTAGTTTATGAGGGTTTTCGGCGAGGTACAGTTTTTGCCACACGACCGCGACGTATACAGTGACGCGACTAATCCCCCTGGTAAAGGCAAGCTGCTGCAGATCCGGGATCCGCCGATGAAACCTCTACTTTTCGTCTACTCCTTGAGTTTCGCACAACAAATTTCTATGACTAATAATTAACTGACCGGACAACAAGAAGCCTTTCAGCAGCTGTATCAAATTCTACGACGTGGAGTAACACTGTGCGAACGATACACATTTCACGGACCAAAGAAATACGATTATATTACTTCCCGGGTAAGTCAGTTCCGAACTAAACAAATTATTATTAGAATTAAAGGGAATTTTAAGCTTGGGATAATTTTTTCTGTAATTTACATTCGCATTTTAGACTGCACTCTCTGTGCAACCCCTTATAAAATGACCAAACAATCTCTCGATGTCTCACGTATGAGAAACATTTTCGCTTTAATTTTCAGTGGTAAAAATGTAGTTTTCGGACTTGTCCCTCGCAGACTTTTAATATCACCGTCCTCAATTCCAGAAACAAAATAGACTAAAGCTCTTTTTAATAACGGCTCTTTAATAACGTTTGCGGTGCTAACAACCTCTTTTGTCATACATACATTTTTCTCGGAAAACAATGAACGCAGCTATTTCATTTTCATAATTTGTATCTCTCTCTCAACGTGAAAAGTTTGCTCATCCTTCATATCTACTAATTTCTCCATTACGCAGTAAAATAATGTCGTAAAATTGAGAAATATTCTAGTCAAATGAAATTTAGTAAATTTTACGATATTTTTTCGTTCATTTGACAATTACGACATGTACAAATTTTCAATAACAAATATCTGCACACTTTGCAGTTGTCGTTAGAAAAAAAATGTCCTTTGAGGACATACTGTTCCTGTTCAGATTTTTTTGTAAATTGTACAGAATTTAACACTTCTATTTTTACTGCGCAATCATCCTGACGATATTTATCGTAAACAAAACAAAAAAATAGCACAATCTCTCGACTGACCTGATCACGCGCAGCTCCGGTGAAACTCTGAACCCGTTGGAGAAGGGTTTCCCGGGTCTTAGCGGGTGATGAGGGTGCGCTCGTTGTTCTCGAGCTTGGCCTCAGATTGAGGCTCAAATCGCCACCGGTTCCGATCGGTTGATGACCCGTTGGTCCTACAGAGCCCGTAACGTTTGGCGGTGCACCGGGTACCGGTGGTTGATTTGCCGGTTGTACGGGTCCCGGTTGCGATTGTAAAGGTCGATCGGGTATTCCCTGATAGGGATGCGACGAGTCCTGTCGTGCCATGGGGGCCACCCCGGATTCGGAGTTTGACTCATCATCGAGTTCCGAGCTCAGGTCCCCTGACGAGAACCTGCAAGAGATTAACGTGACGATCTTCGTGCGACAAATTACAATGTACCAACGGATCGTTCGATCATTGTGAATCGAACGATCGTCGGGCACGATGCGCGTATATTATGTACAATTATCACGTTATCGTTAGAAGAGTAAGAAGCGGAAGAACAACAACAACAACTGATGATCATCAAACAGCATGAAACGGTATGCGGGTGAAGCTTCAACGCAGACAGCTGAATAGGACAATGTCGATGATGATGACGACGATGATGACGATAATGCTGGTTAATTAATTCTTTTTTCTCCGAGAAAATTGAATACCAACGAAAATGAAAAAGAAAAAAGAAAACGAAAAAAATAAAATAAATAATAAAATTAAAAGAGACTACAAAAAAGAACGTTAATACAGCGGACGACGATTCTGCACGATGATGATTGCGCGAACGACTGGTGCTCGCGATTGCCGCTCGGGACACGGGGTCGTGAACCCTGGTTAACGCATGCGTGTACCGACGGAGAAACACCGGTGGAGGATATATACGAAAAGCCGCCGAACACAATCAGGGGAGGGGAAAAGACCTCCTCAACATATCCACGAAAAGGGACATTTTTTCGTTATCCTGTTTTATTAATGTGAATCGCGAAATTTCGGTACTTTATTTGGTGCTTTTTTTTTTTTTTTTAATGGTGCACGAATCAACGAATGATGGGATTTTTGACGATGATTCGTTTTGAATGAGAGTGAAAGAGGCAAAGTGATCCGTATGACGTTGAACTATTAAACATCACGGACATACACAGATGGAACGAAATGGTAATTACATTGCTCTACGGTAATAAAGCTGGAAACAGCGTCACAGCGGAGAGTAGCAGGGTAGTAGGTTTATATTGCTGCGAAACGGCGACAACAACCGACTCACTGTTACGTTAGCCATTTTCGTTCCGCGTAACGAATGAATTCATAATCCCGGATGGTGCAGCTTTAATTTCATGCAAAATTTCACGCGAACGAATAACAACTCTGCAATGATGATCATATGTATATATAACAGAAACGACTAATCCGTTCTTAACGCGCTAGTATAAATGTAAATAGAAAATTGCATGTATTTACGGGTGGTACGAGCAATATTTTAGGTAATTGTGCACGTGTCGGATGGTCAAATTGCATGTTCAAAGAATCGAGCATGCTGACACAATTCTGATAGATTAATGCATAGAATAGAGCTTAGTGACGGATTAAAATACGTTTGAAGGCAGATTACCGTGATATTTTTGTACTTTCTGAACCAGTAGAGCAAATTGCACAACTTTTATTTTTTTTATTAAACCAGCTTGAAATGTCTACTTTTCAAGTAAGAACTTTTTGGATTATTTTCTGTGATCTCTGGGTAATTTAGGAGGATAAAAAACTCTCTAGCTGATTGCTACTTGGTTCATTGGACTAAAATTGTTGGAGGGATCAGAGTAAACCCTTACGAACAATTCTTAATACCAATTTTCCAATATTACATCCACAAATAATTTTTTTTTTTTCGTAACTCATGGCTTTCAGTCATTTGCAAACAATTTCAGCTGTAAATGTAATAATTGTGTTATTGAAAACTAGCAAATTTCACTATAATCTACCCTTAGGATACTACTTTAATCGTTCAACTAACTCTATGTTATACTCGTGTTCTTTCTTTAACGGAAACGATTCATTTTCTATTAAACCTTCGCGTATGCTCTTATATTTAACGTGCTCAAAAAAAAATGTCCAACGTCATCGCGTTTAGAAAACGGGTTTGGGACACCGTACATTTTTATGCTACCACTTCTGTTAGGTGTCAGAAATACAGAGACTATAGGCGATAACTGAATTGAGTGGAATCCACCTGGACAATTTTTGAGCACGAAAGGCTTAATCCCCCAGCTATTTTTCTTCAGAACACAATACAAAGCACGATGCATACTCACACCAAAGTCCAAAAGAAAAGTTTTTCTTGTTGTGTAATTGTTATTGCTTTTTTTTTCATCTTCATAATATTTCCAAAGACAAAATGAAGCCTTTGTAAATAAACGTAAATTCGAAAATTGTTGTAATCCTATTTGTCTTAATGCACTCGATCATCTGGACCCTGGTGTAATTTTCTATGGCTAACACGAGAAAAAAAAAACTATTACGAGAACCATCGATAAATAATTCCATCACACCTGTCGAGACTCCTTCGGATAAAATGCTTGGGATCACTCGGACAACAATTATATTACATTAACTTACATCACGCAAAAGAAGAAAAAATTCAATTCGAATTGTATGAGAACAAAATATTAGTATTCCTCGAATCGATGTGCGATACGAGTGCGATATAATTCGTGACTTTATTTTACTTAATTTTTTTATTTAGATTTTTTTTCGTTCCGACATTTATGGAACTCCACGAGCTTACCTGCGTTTCAGGTAGTTGACATTGGTGGTGAAGGATTGGCGGAAGCTGGAGAATGAAATGTTGCCGGGTGATGGAGCAGTTCCGCAATACTTGGCGCACCCGCCGCGTCCGGTAATCTTGCCGGCTCTTTTTTCGCTTTTATCTCAAAGGAATTTTAGCTCGATCGTTTAGAGCGTTTTATTTCTTTCGTTATATTGTTTTTTTTTTGTTGTTGCTTTATTTTGTTTCTAGTGGATTGTACAACTGTCGTTGATTCGTACTGTTCGGATTATATTCTCGTCGAGATATTCTTGTGTTTACTTCCGGTCAGCGTGATCAGTCGTTGTGTTGAACGCGACGATGATTTCCGGTTTCGTTCGTGAATTCCGTTCAATCTCGTTCCTTGCGATAAAGATTTGGTTGTTGAAATAAGCTTTAACGTAAATTAACTCGAAATCAAAGGAGGGTCAACTAAGTGAGGTTGAGGAGGATAAAATAAACAATTCAAGTTAAAATCTGAAATTAGAGAAACAACAAAGATTGTTTACTCGTTCATTCTACCCTTTCTATACTTTTTCGTTTATCCAAGTTTTCAACGACGAAACACGTGTTCCATCGTATTATTATTTTTTTTTCAATAACATTCACACATATCTCGTGATATAATCCGAGAATAAAAATTCACGGAAGCGTAAAAGTTTGTTATTTTTACGAGGAGGAAGAAACCATATCTATCGGAATCTCATTCTTGGCTTCATTATATACCGAGTACAACGTCTCAGATGATTTACCATCTCTCACGTTCGCTATATATGCATAACTCGCGATCAATAGACGTTCGTCAAAGTTTATGCATTCCGCGAAGCTTCCGAGCAACCGCACGCTCCATTCCGCGAAGTTACGAAACCCCCTTCGAGTCAACGAGGGCGGAGGAGAGAAACTATATAATCGAAACGACCCGGGGCAACACACACGTAAGATATACACGCGCCGTATGAACATCCATAGTCCGTGGATGAGACCGAACTTCCGGTACGCCGTGCATAACGTCCTCACGGTTCCCGGAAGAAACTCCGGGTAAGCATAAAGAGATATACACTTTTCTAAGGATTATCGGCAAGTTTCTGAAAAAGTATTAACGTTCCCGAGACAGATAATTCAAATTCTCCCTAACTTCAGAATGTTTCGTGAATCGTAAATTTAATTTAACTTCGCGCGAAACATTCGCTCACACTTTCACCCGTAACTTTTAGTTGTAAATTTTACAAAATTGCGAGTTTCGTTACTGAAAGATTTGTAATACAACGTTATCAACGTGATTCCGTAAGATTTTGATGACTAGCAAAAATATTTCACCATGAAATTAGCTGTATGACAATTGTGACCAATTTCCTATGCCGAGTAGATCGTCAGACGCAATTAACACAAATCTTCTATCGCCAAGTTCGTTGTACGACTTTTCTTCAAATTTTTTACGTGAAATAAACAACAATTTATTTCACTATCACGAACGATGAATTTAATTTTTTATTTAATAATTTAACCACGAAACTTGCGACGTTGCAGTTTCGCAATTTCACAAGAGGCAACGCCATTGTGTATATACATATATATATTGGAGATGAATAGAAAAATTCTCGGTTATATACCGTGGAAACCACGCATGCACGAGCGAATTTTGGCGAAATATTTCGTGCAGAAATTTTAACGTCAGGTCTGGCACAAGCCCACTCACTGATCCAATATTGATACAAGCCCTCTATACGTGTTCCGCATGTAGGTATACGTACTAACGCCGAATTCTAAATTTCATCGTACACACATAAGTCCTTCATCCTGTTTCGTTCTCTTTTTCGCACATAAACCCCCCCCCCCCCCCCCCAACCGTCGTCATCTCTTCACGGTATAACTTTTTGTTTAAATATTTCATACAAAGGACTAATGCTTTACGACGTTTTCACAGGCTTCTTTCCTCTATGAAGCATATTTTCGTAGTCTGTCTCGTTATAAATTTACTCGTTGTAACCAACATCGTATTTCATCCCTTTTTCAGTGCCTCTTACTCGCTCTGCTGATCCTTCGCTCTACCCTCCTGTCTTTCACGCTTCCGGTGTGCGAAATAACATTTTTCAAGCTTACCAGTTACCAGCGTCTCGTTATCTAGTCCGCTGGTTTTTTTTTAACAATAACATTTATATACGAAATAAAAACGAGGACGTATTCCAGCGTATGAAATTACTTGTAAAATTACTTTAGAAATAAATTTAACGTAGTAGTCTGGTAACTTAAACCGATTTTCATGTCTTTTTTGGAGGGCGCTTTTTTGTAGGAAAATAAAAATGAATCGTTTTGGATATTTAGGATTTTTTTATATACATATTAGACACAAAAAAAAATTTTTTTGACTAAATTCAATAGTTTATTATTATTATCATTATTGATCGAAGTTGGCACCTCGAAAAAAAAGCGCGTGAGTGGCCCCGGCGATTTTGGCTCTTGTTGTTGGCTGAAATAAAAAATTCTTGATAATTCTTAATCTATAGACATGTCATTCTGGTCGGAACTACTGAAGTTAAATTTCATGGATAAATAACAAAATGGCGGACTTTGGATAAAAGGACTTTTTTTTCCAAAGTCCGCTATTTTGTTATTTATCCATGAAATTTAACTTCGGTAGTTCCGACCAGAATGACATGTATATAGATTAAGAATTATCAAGAATTTTTCATTTCAGATAACATCAAGAGCCAAAATCACCGGGGCCACCCACGCGCTTTTTTTTCGAGGTGCCAACTTTGATCAATAATAATAATAATAATAAACTACTAAATTTTTTCAAAAAAATTTTTTTTTGTATCTTTAATATGTAAATAAAAACATCCTAAATATCCAGAACAATTCATTTTGATTTTCCTACAAAAAAACGCCCTCCAAAAAAGACATGAAAATCGGCTTAAGTTACCAGACTACTACCTTAAAAACAAAACTTACACCGAATGGGAATTCCACATAAACTCGATTCTGTCAACTCCAATGAGAATATCGAGGTGGATGAACATTTTCCACAATCTACATCTTCAATATCCAACATTCATTTTTGTCCTCTTAGATATCAACACATTTTCAAAAATCGTCGTTTCGAAAATGAATGTTCTATCGTATCGCAATTATATAAGTTTTTTGTCACAAGCGAATAGCGCGTCAAAGCGTTTTCTCGCTTTTCCCAACGTAGCAAACGAGAACTTTCACGTAGCACGTTGTGCATGACTTTATTTATATCGCTTTATAGGAAATAGGGGGGGGGGGGGGGGGGTGGCGTTACAAAACGTGAACGACGAAAACTCCATTTCGTTTTGTCGGACTCGTAGCATTACGCAAACTATATTTATTCCTTCGTTTCGTATCCGTTTGTTTCTCCCTCTCGAGTGAAGCTACTGCTGCCTGCTTTTGCTACTTGGTTGAGCTTTTGGATTTTTCTTTTCTTTCTCTTTTTTTTTCCACCATCGTCAGAGAGAGAGTGCACTTTCCGGGCGAGTTGAAAGAGGGAGGGATATGAAGCTTCGAGCAACACGCAAGGAGATGGGGGTTCCTGTCTCTCTCTCTCTCTCTCTCTCTCTCTTTCGTCTTGGTAATGCACTACGAAGTGAAAACCGTATACATATGTATATATTTGCTAAGGAGCACCCGGGACATAAGGGAGAATGATGAAAAAATAAAACGAAAAACAGCGAAAAGCTGGCTAAACTGAAAAAAAAAAAATTTCATAAAAGAACGAAGACGTAGGGGTGCAAGGAGTGAGGAAGAAAGAGCGAGAAATAAAAACGCACAGATCTTGGCGAAAATGGAGAATTAGTGAGAAAGCGAGAGAAACCGGACAAGGTATGGGGCGAAAGGGATTGGTGAATGCGATATGCACGCGAGAAAGTGGTAAGGGTGGTTTTTTTTTTGTCAAAGTCGAAAGATCGCGTAGACGAGGCAACGCCCGCACGCCCCAGTCTGTCGTGTCGTATCGACCCACATATACACATACACACTGGCCTTTTTTATTTTCTAAATATATACAGTTAGACATTGCACTACGTTTTGAAATGTCTATTTCTCTAGAACCTCTAGTCTTTGAGGCTAGCGTAGAGTACGCTGGAATCTCCATATATGTGATAAATGTAGGGACGCTTATATATGTGTGTTTTGGGTGTAAGCGAGCTACGTACGTAGCTCCGCGGTGAGTGTCGACGAGAGAAGTGCAGCAAAACGCTGCGAGCTATCGTCGTCGACGACCGGGTGCTTTTAGACAGCGAGAAATATTAATGGCTAAGCACCGTTTGCACAACGAAGCCGGTGAAGGCTCACCTGGTGCTTACTGCTTTGAAGGGGGTGAAAGAGAACAGGGTTGAAAACCGTAAAGGTCCCCTAATTCTTCGTTTCTCTTCACATTCCCAGATTCTGTAGACATTCCTCAGGCTATGACACCGTCATTTACATCGCATTTGTTTTTTTTAAACTCGTGAAAACAATTTTTCAATTCTTAGTACCGGTTGACCTAACTGTACACCTGAACTTCGTTAAGGTAGTAGTCTGGTAACTTAAGCCGATTTTTATGTCTTTTTTGAAGGACGTTTTTTTGTAGGAAAATAAAAATGAATCGTTTTGGATATTTAGGATGTTTTTATTTACATATTAAAGATACGAAAAAAAATTTGTTTGAAAAAATTTAATAGTTTATTATTATTATTATTATTATTATTGATCGAAGTTGGCACCTCGAAAAAAAGCGCGTGGGTGGCCCCGGTGATTTTGGCTCTTGGTGTTATCTGAAATAAAAAATTCTTGATAATTCTTAATCTATAGACATGTCATTCTGGTCGGAACTACTGAAGTTAAATTTCATGGATAAATAACATCCATGAAATTTATTTGTTAATTATCCATGAAATTTAACTTCAGTAGTTCCGATCAGAATGACATGTCTATAGATTAAGGATTATCAAGAATTTTTTATTTCAGATAACATCAAGAGCCAAAATCACCGGGGCCATCTACGCGCTTTTTTTTCGAGGTGCCAACTTCGATCAATAATAATAATAATAACAAACTATTAAATTTTGTCCAACAAATTTTTTTTTGTATCTTTAATATTTAAATACAAACATCCTAAATAAAACGATTCATTTTTATTTTCCTACAAAAAAACGTCCTCCAAAAAAGACATGAAAATCGGCTTAAGTTACCAGACTACTGCCTCATATAGACTTTTCTCCCTCTGGGATATTGATCTAAGTTCTGCATTCTGTAGTGTCCCACTATAATGAAATCGATTTTTATTATCGTTACTTCTGCGCACTAATTGTTAGATCGTTAGTTTGAGCTGTGGAAAACATTTTCCTTATATTTATATAAATATTTTTTATCTAAACAAATGTACATAAATATACTTCATATTTTGTTCAAACAAGGAAACCACTCTTTCGTCCGGGCACTGTCTCCCAATTATCGTTTTTCATCGTTTATCGCGTTACCCTTATTTATTTCTTCTGTTCTCTTTATCGTTGTTTTTTTCCTCATTGTTACGCCTGTGATTGAGAAAACACACGCGTTACGTTCACGAGCTATCCGGCAGGGATTCTATGGGAATCACGCGGGGGTTAGAACGTAAGGGGATGAAATGGTACGACATTCTCGGTACTGGAAACGTCCACGTTTTACGAGAGTGGTATTGTACTAATGATGAGAACGGACAGCGAATGGTAAAATTATACGATACTTTTGCTCAAATTATTCTCACACCCATGTAGTGTGTTTGTAGTGTGTATTCAATAAGTATATACTCCCTTCACCTCAGCGTAGGGTGCGAAAAAAAAACAAGGGTCGTCCAGCACATACGGGCGCGCGGTTAACGAGGGAAAGGGTTTTGGTCGCGTTAGCTTCGTGTCTTGATCCAATTGTCTTCACGCTCCATTTCCCCATCTGACAACGGGTGAGCTCGAGCATTTGAAACACGAGAGCTATAAAAAGTCGACGTTGAAATCCAATTCTCGGCATTATATGCAAGTTCGCAAATTATCACGAGACTCGTGAACACGTAATTAAATAAAATTCCACCGATGGAAAGAAGAAAAATAAATATATTCTCGTCTGTACTATAACAAAATTATTTTCTTCCGTATGAAAAAAGTAAAAAAAAAACAAATTTTTCCATGAGACTGTCGTGCTGACTTTTTAAAATTATTAAAAAATGAAAACGATCAGAGAATCGAACGTCGTAATTTCGTGCCAAATTTAGGATCATAAATGATCTTCAAGTCTTTTCTTTGTTGAGACAATTAATCTCAGAAATCGCATACACTTCTCGAGTCTGCTGAGATAATAGTATTTCGAAACTTTAAACACGTCTGTTTGGTTTGGTTTAGATTAACGATTGCAGTGACGTTCGATGATACGTTTGAAAATGCGAAAAATATCGTGCAACTGCGTCCAATTCCCGGAAAGAGCGCATGAAAGACTAAGAGAGAAGGGACAGGGTACGAACATGGACGCGATATGTTTTGAGATGCATATGCATGATGAACGGGGATACCGAGGAAGTGGGAAATATCGAGAATCCAGCTGTGCGCGAGCTCTGTACGAAAGGATGAATGAGACTGTGAAACAAATCTCCCTGCGGAATATAGAAGCATCGATGTATGTTATGCCCAAGTTCTCTGTCTACACAGACTCATACAATGGGATTACGCATAGATAATGGAGGATCGAGAGCGCTCGGTGAGAATCTACGGGGGATGATGGGGCGATAGAGAGACAGGTAGGGAAGAGAAAAGAGCCGGTTCACCGTAAAACTGTGACGCACATGCATGCACACGCGTATATTACACCGACAGCGACAGTTGGATATATGGAGATGAATAGTTGAAGGGAGAGACAACGAATTACCGACATATATATATATATATATATGCGGACATTACAGAGGAAAAAAAGAAGGATGAAAATAAAAGTCCTCCATTCGACTACGAGCTACCGCTTGGAGAATAAAAATTCCAAGAATTTTATTCGCTCCAGTTGTATCGCGACAAAACACAAGGATATACATCGCTGGCAGAGACAGCGGGAAAAGAAAGAAAGCAAGCCATCATACATCTGGTAAAAATTTATATGTCTATATATAAAAGAATTGCACACGTGGGTGGGCAAATACCGAAAAGTACCATAAAGGGAGTCGGTATAACAGGCGAGGCAAGAGGAAAGGAAGAAAAACCCGCGCGTCTCTCTCTCTCTCTTTCTCTGTACAGAGACCTCGGCGAGAGACTTTTTCCAACCGCGGTGGATGAGCTTCTCTCATTCGCTGATCCGCGGTTCACCCTTCTTATTCATACACATACACACACAAAAAAACATATGTCGGTATATACGATACTCGTGTATTTTCGTCCGGAGCTGAGCACGAGTACAAATGGGATGATACAAAATGAAAATTCACTCTCTCAACACCTCCGACGGATCCTGCGTATACGAGGTCTGTTCAAAAAGTATCGCGAATTTTGAATTTCCGCGGGCTACGTATATTCGATTTTCGATTTTTTTGTGGCGTTAGGTTGGTACTCGTGTCCCTCACGTATGCCGAAAAAATCGGCCATTTTGAATGTTTAGTTAATTGTTGACAGCTGTTTTGGATGGACGTGTTTTGGCTTGTCTTCGATTTTTGCCTATTCCAAAAAATGAATCAAAGAATCTGTATCAAATTCTGTGTGAAAAACAACATTAAGTGCGCGGACGCATTTCGAATGTTGACTGTGGCATATGGTGAAGCTACCTTGGACCAGAGCAACGTTTATCGGTGATACAAAATGTTGTCAGAGGGCCGAGAAGATGCGAACAACGAAATGCGTTCCGGACGCCCGAGCACAACAACAACAGACGAAAACATTGATGAAGTGAAGAAAATAATATTGGCCAATCGTCGAATCACCGTTAGAGAAGTTGCCGAGGAACTAAACATATCGATTGGCTTGTGCTATTCGATTTTTACCAATGATTTGGGCATGAGACGGGTCGCCGCGAAATTCATGCCAAAATTGCTCAATTTCGAACAAAAACAGTGTCGCATTAACATTGTTAAGGAGCCGTTGGACTCGGTCCGCGACGACCCAAATTTGCTCCAGAGGGTCATAACTGATGACGAATCATGGGTTTATGGTTATGACTTGGAAACCAAAGCTCAATCGACGCAATGGAAGCTGCTTTTTTGGAATAGGCAAAAATCGAAGACAAGCCAAAACACGTCCAACCAAAACAGCTGTCAACAATTAACTTAATATTCAAAATGACCGATTTTTTCAGCATAAGTGAGGGACACGAGTACCAACCTAACGCCACAAAAAAAATCGAAAATCGAATATACGTAGCCCGCGCAAAATTCAAAATTCGCGATACTTTTTTAACAGACCTCGTATATCGAGGTTACGTAATTTTCTAGAGAAGAGATGAGATGGTTACAGAATGAATCTACTGAATATCTGTATGTATAAATACGAGTGTGCGGCGAACTCGGAATTAATTTGCGATTCATGAAATCAGGACCGCGTAACGCTGATTGTAAAGCGTAGCCGGGTGTATTATGTACCACCAACTAACGCTCTACACTCTGTATATATATGTGTGTGTGTTTGTGTGTATGTGTGTATGTGTTCGTCGGGGAATATCGTTATAGAAGTCGGGAAAGGGGGTTCAACTGCACCCCCATGGGTTTGGGGGGCGGCGGAGGATGTCCCGTGGTGCACCGGAGGGCAAACAGCAATTTGTCGTACGCCCACGTCGTGAAGAAACAAACTTTAGCTCGTGGCTCATTGCTTACTTTCTTTCATTTTTTTTTACACCTTTTTTCTTTTACGTTCTCTTGTATTTTTCCCATTTTTTTTGTTTTTTTTTTTCAAACTTTTCTTCCCTTCGTTTTTCGTTTCGTGCGGACGAAAGGCCAAACGTCAAGAACACGCTCGATGCAACGTAATGACGTCTGGCAGGAAATTAAAAAAAAATCTACAACCCTTCTATGTTTCAACCACTTTCGTGAAGTTCATTACAAAGTTCGCGCATACGCGCTGTATGTATAACTCGCGAGCCTTTTATCGAGCAAAGGAGATGAAGGAGAAGATCGAACAGGAAGAATGGGGGATAATTAAAGGCGAGAGGGAGAAAAGAATGTCGGAGGATGTACTCAGCCGGAAGTTCGCCGATGAATATTTTCCTCGGCGATAATAAATCGTGTTGTATGCTTGATTTAAGAGTAAATAATGAAGAAAGGATGGGTGTACGAATGGAATGTCCGATAATGCAATCTGCGCGATGAATTATTCGCTCAAACGTGTTTTACGATCGTTTCGTTTCTCTATTTTTATTTTTATTGTTTTACTACGCAAACTTCTTTATTGTCGTGATATTAAATTTCTTTCTTTTGTTCTTTGCAAATTTGCGACATCGTCTCGGGACGTGATAAGAACATTAACGATGAGTAATTTAAAAAAAGAGTCTTTTAAGAACGTAATGATAATGACGAGAACGTTGATAAAATTCAGTAGATCAGCGATTCACGAATGATGCATGCTTGAAAAAAAAGTCTTAGTACGGATATTTTATCAACTTTACTGAGAACGAAATCAGACATGACTTTCGTACACAATGGACACTACGTATATAGATGGGCAGATAATTCTGGACCAACAATTGCCGTGTCCGGCGTGCATTCAGAGTAAAACTTATACTGCAGGACAGCCAGCAAACTTTGGTCCTACCACAGCTCGGGGACTATCCCTAGATGGTGGACTGCATCAGGTTGTGCTGTATACATATACCGGTCAGCTATTATCTCGCTCAACGACTATTTACGGGAAGGATGAAGTTTGAAAGTTTCTGGGAGCACAGTGATGTGTCCCGCACCCCCGATGATTCCATCTTTTTTATCCGCTTCGTTCTCGTCGAAAACGAGATTATGAAGCGAAAAGGAAATCTAAAGTAAAAACGAGTATACCGAACGGAGTTTTGCCAACAACTATCATCAAAATCTTTCACGTTCAACTCATTTGCGCCACGTTTTAATTTTAAAATTTCGAAAATATTTATATTCAAACTACGATTAAACGCCGCATCGGCTTTAAGGGGGGGGAATAGGGTTAGACGGTTCAAAAAATCGATTTTTTTTTATTTCATAAATTGTTAGTAAAACTATTGAAAAATATGTTCCCAGAATTTTAAATGAAAATTCCGACTCGTTCTATTGTTATAAGCCATTAAAGTGAGTAGCTCTCCTTCAGGCCCCGAGCCCGCCACGTGTATAACCGAGCGGTCACTATTTTTTCAAACGCGTTTTTCTGAAAACGACTTTTTTTTTAACTTGCGCACACGCTAGTTTGAAAAGTTTTCAACCAATCGTTTTGAAAATTGGCAGTTACTTTCTTCATAGTATTGCGGTCTATATGAACCTAAAATCGAAATATTATCATTATTTAAAATAATTTTTTTTTGCAAATAAAGTTGTAAAAAATGGAAAAAAATCATGCTTTTTTGTTTTGACCCCTGTAAAAAATTCAATTTTCTATTTTTTTGATAGCATTTAGGTTCATATAGAAGAGAGACATATAATAAAAGTAAATTCCAACCTCGTTTGATTTCAGATGAAAATTGCGGCTTCCAGAATGTACGCAAAATGCTGAAACTGATTGTGACCTGCAATATGGAGTCGCTAGTATCGCCGGTGTTTTTCAAGAAAATTCTTCAAAAATTTTATAGTATATACTTAAATATGTGTATAAAATATTCTTAAAGTTTCAATAAATTTTATTCATTTTTATACTATAAAAAAATTCATAAAAATCATTGAGAAAACGCTGTCCTAACCCTATTTGCCCCTTTAAGGTTTCTCTTGCATCAGTCGAACACGGCAATAAGACGATATATTTGGGTGAATAGATGCGCGATAAATGGGTCACGAAACGAGAGACCCTCTTGCAAAAATGACGTGCGAAAGTTACGGTTTATTATTAACTGTAGGGATTAATGAATTCGCGAATTCATTAGCATTTCTGAAAATATTTTTCCCAACGATTCGACAATGTTTTAATCGTTGATTCAGTTTTGAAATATTAAAACTTTGGTAGGGTAGTCGATCCAGTCTCGTTTGTTGCTTTAAAGTCTGTAACGACCATGTAAAATGACCAAAAGTTACGAACATATCTCAACCGGAATTATGCGGTTAAAAAATTGTAAGTTTTGCAGAAATGTTGCAGAAACTTTAAACGCAAGAATCACATCAAAATGTTAATAGATTAAATAGAAAATAAGTCAGTTTTTGTGGAATAATTTTTTTTTTTCATAACATAACATTCGTATTGTTTGTAAAAATTGACTTTTGGAGAGCAATATATGGTAAAAGAAAAACTCTTGAATGATAGTATTCCTGAGGATTACGTCAGACGAGGTGGTAGTCAATCTTGAAAGTTCAGAGGGGGAAGTTTGCAATATCACGAGTGTTTGTCGCACACCTAATCGGTCGATCGTTCACGTGCGTTCGAAAGTTTGGCCGAAGGACTTGCGAGTTTGACCAGATCGAAGGGGTGTAATATTGGTAACCGAAAAGGTCAGTAAGAGAGAGAGAGAGAGAGAGAGAAAAGGAGATAAAATAGATGGATAACAGTAGGCACAGCGGAGAACAGAGACAAATGTGAGGAGTCGCCCCCGAGGGAATCCAATTGAAAATTGCTTGGGCGACCTCTTTATTCCTGGCTCGATGTCAAATTTTCTCGAGAGGCTACAGACGAGGAATGCGCAATGAGACCTTTTTTTTTCATCCTACTTTCATTCGGCATCCATAACCACTTCGAAGATTTTCGTGACGGGTATTTTGAATTTGAAAGAAAGAAGAGGATACAAGAAAGTCATTAATAAAATTTGAAAATTAATTAATCTCGCCTATAGAACCTCGTTCGAACGAGGGTATGCCTCGTTTACTTATTAAATTCGTGATATCTCGCTGTTCGACTATTCCTCTCGAGCAAGAGTTAAATTAGGGTTCGAAATTTCGTGCATACTTTTTTTTTTACTTCGTAATTTTCTCTCTCTCCTTCTCTTCTCGTAAAACATAGATTGTCTTTCATGGAGATTATTCAACAAAAAAGTACAGTTAATTAAGTGTTAAAAATCAAAATTACAAAAAAAAATACATAATCCCGAGTGGCATAAATCCGTCGTGTAGCCTTGGATAATTCCATTTCATCCCTGGATGAACGTGAAAAAAGCTCAGGGCTTTGCGGTCTTGGGATTTATCTCGACTTTTCCGTGTACTTTTTTCCATTATCCCCAGGATCGAAAACTCAATTAGAAAAAAGATATATTAATTTATTTTCCATAATACCGAACGTAAAAGATTGCAAAGATTGTCGAGAGTCCGAAGATAATATCGATTACAGTTAGCCCGAAGAGATTGTATACCAAAGTTATTTCTCCGGTAGCTATTACATAAGTAGACTTTGAGAAATCGTCTTCTTTCGTATAAAAGGGGTGAATCCCGTTAGTGTTAGGGCAAGTTGGTTCGCTCAACCCCTCGACTCGGCGTCTGCCATTAATGAGATATTCGCGCCTCGGCGTTTTATGTCACTCCCTCTTCATATTGCTATACATCCATTCATTTTCATCGTAACAAAAGTTACTCAGCGAACCATCCCATTAGCATTGTTTTCCTCGTCAACAATAATTTGATCTTCGATAATTTCCACAAAGTTATATATTCAAGAATTTTACAAAATATCGCATCACGGGCCTCGAATAGATTTTACGAAAGCTTCCACAACTTCAACTTCTTTTGTTTCTCACTTCAACCACATCTCCCGAATAAATTATATAGATCTCATTAAAATAAAGTTTCTGCGCTCTCGCATTATTTGTCCTAAACAAAAGGTGAATATTTTTTAAAAAATACAATTGTATTTAAGAACGTAGCTTGGGAGCGTATCTTTATGTTTTCGACGGAATACATATTTCATGAAGTTTCTGCGCTCTCGCATTGTTTGTCCTAAACAAAAGGTGAATATTAAAAAAAAAATACAATTGTATTTAAGAACGTAGCTTGGGAGCGTATCTTTATGTCTTCGACGGAATACATATCTCATGAAGTACAATAGGACTAACCCACCGTGATCGTCTCAATAAAATGGGAATCGCACAAGTGGTTAGAGAACGTAATGAACGGCCAACGAACATGCCAACAAATTTGCTTAATGAATACCACCGTTACGTGTATCAATGCACTCAAGAATTATCAGCACGGATATGCGATACAATGAATTTTCATATTTTAACCAAAATACGATCAATTCTGGAAGATCGCACGCAAGTTTAATATACATGAGTGTATACGTATATGTAGCTCATAGTGTCGCAGAAAAGTCAATGTTGGTGCGAAAGCAACGACTCCGATAAAATTGAATTTACTTTTCCAATAACGTTGGTGGAACGTCGAGATAATCCGCACGCTCGTACGTTGTACGTTGGAACTATCGGCAAAAATCTTGAGAACATTTTATTTTGTTTCGGGATAAAAGAATAAAAAAGAAAAAAAAATGAACGACAGCTTGCACCACTGGTGGACTTGGGGATTTTTTTGTAATACGATGAATACAAATTGAATTGAGCAATTTGACGATATTGATTAATTGCGAATGGAGTGATACAAATAATTTAAAAAACCGCGATAAAATAGCGCAGAAATTACAATTGAAACGCTAAACAAATGGAGCGGGAAATTATCGAATGGACATCGAACGATTTTAAAAAATACATATATTTACCAATGGTGGTGTATGCAATTGATTTAAGTGCCAATGTTTGTACGCTAGTGGGAAATTTAATTCTGTATGATTTTATTTACAAGGTTTTACGAACCGGTAATGAAAATTTCTCGTATAAAATGTGAAAGGTTTCGACGATCGTCGATTTGAAAACGATTTTGAAAAGTACATATATTTACCAATGGTGGTGTATGCAATTGATTGAGGTGCCAATGTTTGTACGCTAGTGGGAAATTTAGTTCTGTATGATTTTATTTACCTGGTTTTACGAACCGATAATGAAAATTTCTCGTATAAAATTTGAAAGGTTTCGGCGATCGTAGAAATGACCAATACTGGATCGAACGTTTCGATACATACTATGTACGTTACAATCGAAAATGCTTAATTGAAACGAAGCTTCGTTGTATCATTGAAATCCTCAATCGGAAGCTATACAAATACCGCCACTCGATAGTCGTGTAAACAATTAGATAGCCCCGGGTAAAACATTCGTTGAAACTCGCATGCCTCTCCACAACAAATTCACTAATTGCCCAGTAGTCATCGTCATCAGAATTAATATACATATTGAATTTCGTTTTGTCAATTATATTAATTTCATACATATATTATGGATATATCGTATTCATTCAATCTATAACAATTATTTCATTTCAATGCACCCTTATAGGACTTTGTACAAATGCCACATTGAATTCATTAAAAATCACGTGGTGAAAATACACCAGTACGATAATGAAGGAACTTTAATGCCCGTATTCGCGAACGAAATCACAAAATATGGATAAAATTAATGATCCATTGTTATCGATATCTATTTCATCAATTTCAATATGAACGCTTAAACGATATTCAGCAAATACCGTAAAGTACAGTTGTGCTATTATTGAAATAATGAAAAGGGCGATTAAAATTGTCGTGGTGTAATCAGATCTTGCCCATCCCTATTATAAAACTCAGTGATTTAATGATTATTTTCAATTATTTAAAATTCACGTGATAAACATTTTTTACTTAGACGAATAATCGCTCGTTAAACTTAATATCCTGCACCAAGAGATGTTTATAAAATATTCGAAATACTTCGACATCCCTTATAAAAATCAATCGCTCTTCGAGCTTCATAAACGTTTCAACGACAAACTGTCGTCATTGAGTACATTACTAAAAATAAATGAACCGGAGAATAGTGAATGAAAAATTTTAAACATAATCGTCATAATTTGAATTCCACAAGAAGAATGAAAAACGATCCGGTATAATGAAACCACCCTTACGATAAGAAACCATCCCTTAGTCCCTTTTAAGTCAGAAAATCTTACCTCAATATATTTTCTCTGGTATACAAGCACCCCCCCGTGTGTATATCTCGACGAGAGCCCCTTTTTCCCTCAAAAGATTATACGAAAAAGAGATTTTTCGCGTGTCTCACGAAGGGGAAGAAAAAAAAAACCCCCCGAACGAACGTTCACGTGTGTCGATGCACAAAAGGTTAAACTCGAGGAGACAAACTCTATCACAATTCGTGTCTTTTGTTCGCGCGAAAACTTTCGACCGAAAACGAAGTTGAACGAGTGAGCGATGAAGAGTTGGAAAAAAATTTTATTTATTTTTTCCCCCGAGGAAACGATCCGTCGGCAGAAAACGGGGTGGCGGAAGTCAGGCACGATCACGTGAAACTGGCACGCTCTACACGTCTGCGTACTACGAGTCATTCGAACCTGCGCACTACTCACGTCCGGCGTTGGCGAACGTCTTTTGCGGCGAGTTCGAATCTCACCCGACAAAACACACGTACCCAACTGCTCGTCTATAATTTCACATATTTACTTCTCCAGCGCGTAAGTCATCGTTGAAACTCAACGGAATAACGATGATTTCGTTTCGTTACTTTTACCTCAATGTAATTCCTAAAACTATATGCGAATAACGGAGAACTATCATCGTAATGTAACATTATGATGACAAGACTCGAAGTGTGTGCATATATAGGACAGAGAGGGAGAGAGAGAGAGAGAGAGAGTTCCGTGCAGTTCGACTTACCTATGTCGTGTGTGTGTACTACCCACTAGTTCGCCGGTGAAGCAGTGAAGCTCGGAAGAGATAGGCGAGGGTGTCGCCCTGGGTTGTATCAACCAGGTCGATAGAAGCGCGTCTGCGCTCCCTCGCGTTCAACGCTTACTATCGCGCGCGTTCTACCATCGGCGATCACAGCGCGCTCCCCGTCCATTTCCATCGGAGACTCGGTAGGGGTGTACGCGGAGGGTAGAAAAGAGGAAAGATTCGCGACACAGAGAGAAAAAGAGAGAACGAGAAGAATGTGCCGGCGGGAGAGAGAACGAAGAAAAGGTATAATGGGAATCGAGCGTGGGAGTGAGCAGAAGTAGTTAGAGAGATAGAGAAAGAGAGAAAAAAAAAAGAATAATGGCGATAGGGACTAGAGAAATAGAAAAGATATATAGACGGAGAAAGGGGAGAAAGAGAAACGGAGCGATTGAGAGACGGGAGTAAAGAAGCCGTAGAAAAGGAGGAACTGCGAAGAAAATTTAGTGTGGAAAAAGAAGAGAAAGATCGAGGAGGTAGCGCGAAGAAGTGGTAGAAAGGAAAAGAAAAGGGAAAAGAAGCGATTAGAAAGGAACGGTAGAGAGTAAGTGGTAGGATATAGAGGAAAGGAGTGACCGAAAAAGAGATTTATATATATATATATATATATATATATATAGACGGAGGATAAAGAAGAAAAGGTATGTAGAAGTAGGAAGAAAAGAAGAGATAAAAGGAGATAGATAAGAGGACAAGAAGAAAACCGAGAAAAGGCGAACAAGATAAACTTAAGGGAGCGATAGAAAGGCAAAGGACAACTGAAGAAATGTGAAAATCGAGAAAAGAGATAAGGAAATCAAGCGATAAGAAAGCCTTCGTATCGAGCGAGTAAAAAAAGAGCAATATAGAAGGGGGAAGAATGGAGAAATGGTAAAAGATGAGAATACGTTGATAGTAGAACGAGGAAGACAACGAGTCGGGATTGAGGAGGGAGGGAACAGTTTGAAATCAGAGTTTGTGCAGTTAGGTAAGAGCTTCATCCCCCTTTACAAACCGTCGCTTTTGCCCCAATGATACAAGCGCGCAGGCATCAACCGGGCACACGTGACACCCATGATCGGTATAACTGTATGTAGGATTTCGTTAACTGGTACACAGTCATATCCCAGCTTAGGGCGTATCGTGTTTGTGCCGGAGACACGCGGTCGGGTGCCTGTCGTTTGCACTGTTATCCAATATACAATATATATACGGGGAAAGAGGGAAAAAAAATGAAAGGGAGCTCGAACCAGTCCGTGAGCCAGCTTCATGGCCCTGGCACGCTTGACCGGTTGGCCGTAAGTCATCCGAACTCTCGTTCCCTTTACTTAACGCCAAACTCTTGCCCTCTCTCTCTCTCTTTCTCTTTAACTACCATTTCATAGCACAAACCACTTGACTTGACGCTTTTACTGCACCGTGCAGTCTCTCGTTGAATCGTATAGATTCAACAAAACTTGGATCTGTGCCTGGAAATTTTAATTCCGAATGAAGATAGATCGCAGACGTATTTTGAGAAGCACTCACAGCCTCGTTTTCGTTTCGAACATCGGTTAATCCGAATTTTCTTTTTTTCATTAAGCTCAATTTCAATGGAACATTCTCGACATTTTTGTCTTGTTGCTTATTATCGAACGTGAGATCTAAAAAAAAATATTCACATTAATCTTGCGAATATTATCGAATTTTGAGAAAATCCGAGAACTTCGTCCATTTTGGTTATCATTTTGGATTGGCCATTTTAAATTAGAGCATCTTTCAATTATTATCGGTAATGAGTAACTCCAAAAATCCTCGAGTACGGATTACCGGCATAATACCTTGTATTCTCTCCATGTAGGGTCCGGCATTTTGGATTTTAACTATTGTTCCTCTTTTGCCAAGAATTCGGTATTTGCACTTGAAAAAGAAAAACATGTTTCAGGTATAATACAGTGTTTAAACATCATGGCGAAGGTAAAAACGAACAATGTTACACAATTCATTGTGGTAACAACAAAAAAGGATAAATCTCTTCGATTCAGCAAATCTCATGTACTTTGAGTGGCGTCCAAAGTTTTGTAACGTTGTTAAAACCAGACCGAAGCAAACTCGTACTTTTTTCATTCTCTTTTTCTCATTTGTGCCTCGAAAGAGTGCGACTTCGAGTGGTTGCAATCACTGTAATGAAAAAGTACAATACCAGAGGAAGAAACAGTCCATTGAATCTCAAGTTTCAAGCTTCTAGGAAAATATCTTCTCGATATATATCGGAATATCGTCTTTTACGACTTCATGAGCGTCAAAAGTTTGAAGCGTCGAAGTTTCATGGTAAGTTGGAATCTCCACGGTATATAATCGAAACTCGAAGGCTTCTCGATAATAATATACTCGAGGTAATATTTAAGGAACCTTATCAGAACTGTTAACATGATGCACCAGTTGAGAAACCAAAATTGTTTCGCGAAGTAATTTGATAAATATTTCTCAAACAGGTGGTCTTCGATTAACGTTCTATCTCAAGTTTTTCGTGAAGATAAAAAATAAAAATACAAAATATCATGTACCTAATAATATTTCCTCTTTAATTTTGCGCGAAAGTCATTGAACCGAGAGAGGAAATTTTTGTGCTTTGAGCTCTCGTGGTTCTATAATAGAGGCGTGAATAAATGCACTCATTCGCCCATCGGGCTTTTCCGACAAGTTCGAGGGTAATACTCGAGGATTTTCTTTCAGCCGAGGGGGGTTTTTTTTTTTTTTTTTGCCTTACTAGTGTATGCATGCCCGTCGTCGAGGCTCGAGAGCGGTTCACGGGGATCGTCCATTCATTAATTCGACGAGACAAATTCTCGACTTTTCCGAGTACACACCGCGCAACGAACTGCATATTCACGAATCTATACATACCTAACCATCAGCTTTATATTCGTTATATATATTTCTCCGTATCTCGAATTTTCACGAGGTGAAAATATCCCACCTATAATCCCGGCAAACTCGCCCGAACTTGGTCAAAATTAATAAACGACTTTGCATAAATGTCGCTTCAACCTTTGCTTCGTATATTATTATTAAACTTGCGAATCTCGTACTTGTTAAAATGGACCAAAGCTTACGAGAATTATTAAAAGTATCTCGGATAGAAATATTTCTTTACGTAAAACATTGGGAGTAAAAAATTTGTAGCTCTGCGAAAGAAAGAAAAATGTTCAACGAACTTGAGCGCAGATCTCGAAGTTAAATTTCCGCCTCGTTGTACGAGGTTGGAAAAGTTTTCGCCAAAGCGTGAAACCCTGAATTACGAGAAACTTTTTTCAGCAACGACGAAAACGTGATAAACGCCGTTAGAATTGCCAGCGAGTAAGAATCATTTGTATCCTAAACGCTGAACGACTCTCGTAAAGTCTTCGCGAACTTCGAACCTCGACTTTCGAACTCACTCGAGGCGTATAATCGTAATTCGCGTTCGCTTTACGTAATTATAAAATTTTCTCGCGTCTTCGTCGTTCACTAATACGTTAAAAGAGTTTGTTGTACAAGTGACAATTGGAATTTTCGAGAAATAGATGTAAAAGACAAATTACGATTGTCAAATATCTTTTTTATTTTTTCGGTTCAACGAGAGGCGAAACGAGGGACAAACGTTGTTCGAATGAAAAATCAGTAAAAATGATTTATTAGAAATATCATTATGAAATGACGATAACGATTGTAAAGTCATAATTAACCAAAATACTTCGAATTAAAAATATCAATTCCACATTTCATTTTTTTTATAGATAAATTTATTGTCGGGAAATCATTCAAAGTGGTTTTAATGTTTTTTTTTTCATTCAAACGGTACCCATTACTGATGCGAAGAAATCCTCTAATTGCAAGAAAAATATACTGTTGGATCAATACGGAAACGATGCAATTTTTGGCACTGAATGCATCGAAGAGTTCGACAAAATTACAACTGATTATTAAATTACTCGACCTTGATAATTGCTTAATAAGTACCTTAATAAAATTCCTCTGTCGTTCGAGGCCTTTCGATCCATTGAGAACGTTATTTTGTGTGAAAAATGTTTCGCGAAAAAATCAGTGAAAACTGGGCCGTTCATGCTCTTGACAATGTTCTATGTTTATTATTTAATATTTTTATTTCACGCATAACTAAAAATGCTTAAGAGCCATAATGAGTTATCGTAACCTATAACCTATTTGTACAAATTGAATTATTAAAATCGCAATAACGCGTTTCTATGTTGGGATAAGTGTAATAAAATAACTAACGTTTAAACGAAAATAGATAGCCGTTTTTTATTAATTAGAAGCACGATTACGAGAAAACGTAAATTAATCGTTTTTTTTTCTTTCATATCTCAATTGGTTAGTACGTAACGATGATCAACTATCTATCTTGATTCATATGTCGATCGGAAAATATTCGATCGAGAAGAGTACGGCATGTTTGTACTTCATCGACGCTATCCTCGGCTCTCGCTTCGCGGAGATGACGATCAAGCGTTAGTTTCAGGCACAATTCGGGTCGACGACATTCTCGCAGAGCCGGCAAATAATTGTCGTTCGACAAACCACTGAGGATACCGAGCAATTGTTCCCTTTTGACAAAAACAGCTTTGATCACAATTGACCGTCTTTAACTACGGGATAATCGATCAGTTTAATTGTTTTACCTCGTGTCCGGTAAGAGACTGCCACTCGTTAAAAGCGCTGCAGCCTGTTCGATCAAACCCATCCTTACGAGAGTGTCCCTTAGGCAATCGGCGTTATCTCGATTGCACAGAGCGCTTAGTAGAAAAGCCGATTTTGTCTGCAATTTTTCTACCGGACTCTGTATGGCTCTGAGCAATACGGAATACCCATCGTTGATGTCCATGTATCGCAGGGAAAGTGAATGACCTCGGACGATACCTGAATAAACGTAACGAGGGAATATAAACATTTTGTGATGTACAAACATTTTTAGAGAATATAATTTTTTGGCTGTGAAGCATTAAGCCCAAGCGGAATATCAACTCACAAGAAACAGCGTACAAGGCCTTAATTCTCGCTTGTTCAGACGCATCGGTGTCAACCATACCAAGAAGTATTGGCATCAAGCCCATCTCCAGTACTCTCTCCTGACAGAATGGATTATTCTGCGTGAGTTCGGCAATAATATCAGCAGCCTTCCATCTTATACTGCTGTGCGGCGAGTTTAAACACGGTCCAAATATCGCAAAACCGCCAATTTTGTAGAAATCATTGGCGATATCCATGTTATCGACGCAATCAGCTATTCTCTCGAGCGCAGACTCGTGCTCGCTTGGATCATCGTCAGGCCTCAGTTCGACTACGTTCGATAATACTTTAACTGCTTTTTGAAGCTCGTCTACAATATTCACTGACATCGACGTCAGTGCTTCGTTCAAAAACGTTTTTCTCTAGAGAAAAAAAATATATATTTTGTTTGGTTTCGGGATACGCTAAAGAACTATAATGTATACTCCCTTGGAGAAAGTGAGAATTACAGCAATACTAATTCCATCTTTAAATCTACCTAATGATTAGAAAAATTTGTCCATGACTCGATAAAACAATTGGTTGGACAATTGAAATTTAAATTATATTCATTTCGTTGTTGTTTCGTTTTTGTTTCAGTGAAATCGTAGAAAATCATTCAACGAATATAATGGCCCATGTAACATTGAATCATTACTTTAGAGTTTCCAACGGAATAACATAAGTGTACACAGAGTAACAAAAAAAGTAAATCAAAAGCAATCGAGCTGTTCTCAGCGATTCAAAATCTTTACCGTTCCATTAAATATCTGGTATACGTAAATGTGGAAAAAAAAATACAAAATATACCTCTTCGTCAAGAGGCTGAACGTGAGAGACGTGAGGTGAGTTCTCTGCATTGGTAGCTTCCATAGCAAATCTGAGTAAGCCCTGCAAGTTTGTGGGTTGCCTAGGTTGATTGGGCATCTGCTGGGCAGATTGCCTGTTGACTTCATTATTGAAACGCGGTCCTTCTATGGATAGTGGCCTTCTGTTGCTCGCGTTCTCGCTCGACGAACCACTGCTCGAATCTTTGCTATTACTGAAAATAGAAAATAGAAGAAAAAAGACGAGGTCGTTCGATCAAGGATATGTGTACCGCCTACACGTTACGAGAATACGATTCGTCACGATTTTTAACGATATAATTGAATAGGTTTTTTACCTGTTCATATTTTTATCTTTTTTTCGCGTGTGCGCTGCACCCATCAAACTACGAACGAACAATTTAAATTTGCCTTTTATTGCAGCAAAATTGTTTCAACATTACTCGATCGATTCGCGTCAACACGAGATTAATACGAGTGTGTTAGGTTAAACTGGGTTAAACGAGACGCTCTCTGGAAACTTCGAGATGAACACGAGCACGCGCGACTGATCACACAGATCAACTGAAGCTGAAACCAAAATTCAACGAAGATCGCGAGAGAATGAAACGCAAACGCCTCTCGCGGCCGATTAGGGAAACCGCGAGGGAATACGAATCTAGTAAATATGTCGGTACAATAGACGGCATTAAAAACAATTCTCCTTTTTTGGTAATTACTGCCAATTCTTCGAGTCAAATGAATGATACATTTTTAAAATCATTTCTACATATTGTCGAGCATGACAATTTATAGAAATGATTCCAATGATGTATTATTTGCTTCTTCGTTGAAGCAATTTTTTTTCTTCTGTTAACTCTATCTTTTCTTCTCTTTTTCAACCCTTTTCTAATCTTCTCGATTTATAAATGCACATACCTACGCTCATTATTCCATGAATTTTATCTTATAAAATTTCTCGTCCGCATGAACGGTATATATTCACGCTATTTACAAATCCACCTGGTGTTGCCTGGGCAACGGTAGCACCCTAACAGAAGTGAAATTTGCATGCGCTCGCACTACAATTCTTTATCGACGCTTTTCTTCCATATTTTGGGTCTTTTCTCTACATTACAGTACATTACAGTTGTCAAAATAATAAAACAAAACAAAAATCGTAAAATTTTCAACAAGTACATTTTTTATTCGATTATAATATTACCGCAACAATGCCGATGGTCGAGAGTGCATTCAATAATCGTCAAATAAACGTACCACCGCGATTGCCGATTATACTGAAACAATTTTGCAAAGCTGCTATAAGAACTCAACCCTATGATCTATTGAAATGGTCCAGCGCTTACTTTCGGGCACTAGCCGAGGGCGAAGAACCACCGACGAAGATCAGACTCGAGTGTCCACTGCCGCAAACTATTTCCGGTCTAACTCTCGGATTTTTAAAGGTTTTACTTCGGCAGCTCGGAGGCGAGTAATCCACATTTATATAAATAAAGTTTAACGAAAATAAATACCTGTATGTTACCTAATTAACAAAAATATTACTTCAAACACGATCAAGAACAACTATTTAAAATAGTGTCGAGGTGTATTCTTTTTTTTCGACTGTGCGACTGTTGTAAAATAATTTCAATTATCGAAGAGATGTTAATTAATTTGAATTCAATTAGACGGAAATTCTGATATGTGCACTTTTGTAAGCAATTCATTCTCAATTGTTTTTGCATTTTGTCCTTTCAAACGTATAGATTACAACAAAATACTTTCGATCGAGGCAATTCTGAGAAGATGGGACGATCTTTGCTTGGATCGAAGAGATCTCAATCTCATAATGATTATCGGTAAATTTCGACGAAAGTGCCAAGTTAAAAAGTTCCTGGCCATAGCGGTTGGTCTTTTGGGCTCGAGTCTCTTCGAGACTATGCTAATGATATGCGAGCTATTTACACTCGAGCCCGATGGCGGTTCGGCAATGATACCGATTACTCTGTTCATGGAAATTTATGGGTAAATGCGGAAATTAAAAATAAGGAAACAAGATTTTAGTGCCCTAGGGAGAACGAATGAGGAGGATTTATGTATTAGCATCCCAATGTACTAACTCTATTGGCACGTAGTGAGAATTCACGAGAATCAACCATCGTTTATCTCAGAATAGAAATGACAGTCCCCCATTAGTATAAATTAACGATTTTTAAATGTATCAACACATTATCCAAAAGAATATTTGATCAATCCTTTTGAAAAGTTTTGTGCAATTTCTCTACAAACGTCCTTCTCTCTGCCAATATGGGTATTTTTGGAGAATCTAAAGAAAAAACAACATAAAATCAATTCAGTCGGTGGACTAATATATTAAGATGATAATTTGATTTCGTTGATAATTTGATTTTAAGATATCTCGCGGGTTTACGGTGCGACGGTAATAAAAGAGAATCTTTCGAGGAGGATCCCTCGGAATTCTTGATTTTCGACAAACCGGACGATGGTCCACGTCCACCCGAAGTTTGCACAGCCGGACAAGAATCCAACGGGATAACAACGACGGAACAAGTTTCACTCGCTAGTCAAGACACTGAAGCAGATGTCAATGTAGATTTGGAATCGTCATCGAAGGACGAGCCGGATTTCGATATTAAACGTAACGTATTTTACATTTTTCAATCATAAAGCGCTTTTCTCACAAAATCCTCTCTAACTTGAATTATCCAACAAGAGATATTACGGGATCGAAACCAAAATTCCAAAATGCCCAACATTCAATTTGCATCGAATGACACGTTTTTTTTTCCATTAACTGCAAAAATGCACTATCCTCAAATTTCATTCAGAGACACCGGAATTCACGCCAAAAAGCTCAAGTCGTACGGGCAGTACGTCCAGCAAAACGGAACGTAAATTGTCAAAAGGAAGTTCAGAAAAATCCGAAGTACCGAGTACCGACGTCGCGGAATCGACGAAAAGTTTGTCCGGAGATCTGATGAGCGAAGAAATTGCCTCAAAATCCGGGAAGGAAGAATCTAGCAAGGGCGAAGACGAACGTGACGAGAGTTCGAACGAAATTACGTTGACGAGCAATCCGCACGAGGAAGACGTCAAGATCGATGAAAAAATTAACTCGGACCACGCGAGAAAAAAGATACAGACGGAAGATACGAGTCTGATGAGTTATTATCCGAATGTTCCAGGTTTGTCGATTTTACGATTTCATTTTTTATCTTATGCCACGAGTTAAATTTAATCATTTTTTTTCTTCGTTCAGGCATAGGACCACGATTGTTGCCGGAAGACGTGGCCGCGGTGGCTATTTGGATTACGGAATGTGCCAAGCTTCAGGAGGGAATGATAGGTCCGAGGAATCTTCGTCATTTGCAATGTCCACCTCTCGATCGTTCGGAATCATCGGAATCATAAATTGATGATCAAATACAAAATTTACTCGTTAATCGGACAAAATGCCTTACTCAAGTAATAATTTTCGTTGATGCAAATCATTTTACGTGTCGTTATCTAGCTGACCCACATATATAGTTTATTAAAAAGTTTTTAATTGATATATATATATGTGTATATCAATAATTCAACAGCAATGTATAATATACATTTACTCCTTAATTCAATTTAAAAAAAAACACATTTCCCTGATAGTTCAATCCGCGGATATGTTTACAGGGTACTCGAGCTGCGTATGTGACTAGTATTTGCAAAATGTGCACACAACCCTATTCAAATATTAATCTCTGTAATCAACATTATCTTTAAAAAAAAATAATAGATATGCCTTTTTGATCATTATGTCTCTTCCTCAAAGTTGCAAATAAAAGTAAATATCAGATCACATGAGACGTAAAAATTCTCCTTTAGAAATGTTTCCTTTAGAATAGTGATTTTAGTCACGAGGCGTCTTGAATCATTCGCGAAAATTTTTAAAATCAAACTTTTGATTATTGATCAACAATATTGAGGAATATTATCACAAGAGATTCTTCAATGACGATCGAAAATCCGAAAATGAAGTCGATACTATTTTTTGTCGTTATACGAGCAACGTCGGGAGCGCACGTACGCGCAACAATCGTCGCATTTGATTATGAAAAAGATGATATACCGTGATAAATAGTAACGCGGCTACGAGGAGTATCAAGAAATTTCTCGCTCTCACGCGACTAGCTCGCCATTCGAAGAGCTCCCCTCGATGAGCAAAACGATTTCTATACTGTATGGGAAGCTCAAAATTGCTTCTCAATGGATATAACGAGCGATAAAAGTCATTGAGTAAAGCACGTATTACTTCGTTCTCCGAGCGTCTAGCCGGATCCATATCGTCATTGAGACATATAAACTTTCTGAAAGAAATGAGAAAACAAATTATACCCTAAATAATCACTCTTATTTTGTTAAAATTGTTCGACACTCACTTTGGCTCACGGCGAATCTCGTCCAAAAGTTGCACCGTCGACGAGACGTTGCTCGTGAGCATTTCAAAAATTTCATTCCTTCCAGCTTTCACGATCTCGTGACCGTAACGTTTACGCTCGCTAAATTTCCCGAGAAGCCTTTCGGCGATCGGTTGGCACTTGATTATCAATTCTTTCGAAACTACCGGCTGAAATTGTCGAGAATCATTATTAAAGGTAAATAATATGATATAGAATATTTGCAAATTGCTAAGATCAGTTTTTCGTACAAAATACACGATACGATTTGCTATTAGAAAACTTTAAGATAACGGTTAATGTGAAAGGTGAATTGTCTAAGTACATTTGCGATTTTAGATTTCATAAATCTTCGGCAACGCTTATTTTTTATATGGTACTACAAAACGAGAAACAAAAAGACAATTGTTATTGAAGAAATCTTACGAGTGTCGAGTCCAGATATCGTTCTCCCGATGGTGGATCCGGTATAACAACGAGTTCTATTCTATTTGAACAATTCGTTATTGCAGTCTCGAACTCGACGACGAAACTATAATCCAACGGTAGATTGTACATTCTCGACAAGAGCGTTCTGATTTCTCCATCGGACCAGGTACTTCGATACATAAATTAACGAGAATTATCAATTCTATTCCCATTAAATCGATATACAGAACAAATTTACATTTAAGGTAACTACCGCTATCCAGTTGGTACTGCTATCCATATCAGTAATATAGAAATCATTTTTTTGCAATGAATTCGTAAAAAAATCAAGTAATTAATATAATATTGGTCCGATAATTACGAGTGATAGCTCATTTTATTCCTTAAACCATTCACTATCAATTCACTATTAAATTTTTTAATAGCTTATATTGGCTAAATATTACGGCCTTTTCTTTATCGGCACGAGGCAAATGTTTGGAACTAATTTAACTCAATTGAAACGCAGGAGTTATCTTAATATGAAAATGATCGTTTAGTTTACCCCGAATTGTCGGTGTCAAATTTCTCAAATATTTCCCCAATCGTTGCTCTACGTCTCTCGCTAATGAGATAATAAAAGTACGAGAAGGCAAATTGCATGTCTTCCGAATCTCTCGTTCTGTGTGCCGAAGTTTTTTTGAACTCGGCATCGAATTTTTCCTGCATCTCAGCCACGATCCACTTGTCCAACAGATGTGGCATATGAGCGGGAACTCTGCGTCTTTCGAATCCATAAGCGGTGTTGTATATCCTGTTTACGTACAACAACGATTCCGCGTACGTATCCAAACGACGTGATTTGTGTTTAAACTGATTAAAGTGCTTAACCTTACGCGTTTTATCATTGTTGACGTGTACCAAATTTATTATATCGTCATTGCGATAATGCTTAGCTTCGTTTTCCAATAAATTTGCAAATGTATTGCTATTCATCGTGTTCTCGTTACGTGCGCTACGTAGCTCGCTTCTCGTATGATTTTTCGTGATTTCGTCATCCGTGTAATTTCCCGTGATACTCGAGACGTTTGCAACGCTCGTATAACGGCTGAGGGATTTAAGATTTCGCGAAATTCCCAATGACGTGGTAACTTGTATCGTCGTAAGGCTATTCTTCTTCTTCAGGATATCCAATAATCTAGCTGCTTCGCGATTTCTGAAAGGATCCGTTTGTAAAAGTTTGTACGGATAATCAGCCTCGTCCTCCAAACCTTCGCTATCCGTAGGTAGGTGTGTTATATCACAGTCTCCGCCTGTAAGTGAAACCAGCGCGTTAAATATGAGAAAATAGGGATAAGAATTGTAATTTTTTTGGTGCTTTTAAATTCTTACCATCAAATTCACAAATTGTCGTGTTACAGACGGGATCGCAGGCTCCGTCGCCTACCCACGCCCACGGACAAACGTCCGAACAATCAGGTACCCACCAGGCTAGATAAACTTTTTGACCGTTTGCTTGAGTCACAAAGTCTTCGGGCCACACTTCTCTACCCAGGAAAACGTCGTCATTAAAGTATAAAAATTTGTCCGAGAGACCGGAAATCCTGTGAATTTATAAACGATTGTAACGCGATATATCGGCATTCAATATGGCTGATTTGCAGAAAAAATGGTATCGATAGTTTATTGAGGTCCCAGATTGCGATTCCTAGTTCTGAATAAGGTTTACTGTTTGCTGAACTACAATCGAAGAAGTCAGATTGTGATGCTATAATAATTTATCATAATATTTGATACCTATGAATATGGCTCTCAATAGCTGGACTAGAAAAAGTCGGAAGATCAGCTTTATTGGGAAATATATCGTCGTGCGTCACAAGAGTCATTCTAGGATTATCCATGTCCAACCAGTTGGGTATTTGTCCATTTGTTACAACATAAACATGCCTAATCCATGGAGCGTACATTTCCAACGAGCGCAGAGAATATTTCAATTCATCCTTATCATTGAATCTTGATACCGCAGCGTTTACATCGGTGACAGAAATATATTTTTGTAGATTGTCTAAAAAAATTGGATCAGTTCCGTTGACCCACGTATAGACAACGTCGATGGGTACATGCTGACAGAGTTTCTTCTGAAACGACGTGCCCAGGATATTGTCATTGAAGGAATGAAACACAGCCTCGTATTTCTCTTTGCTCCATGCCAGCCAAACCTATTGTCGTCAGAAACTTTGGGTTAGCCATTTACAAGAGAATACTCAGTGACATTTGGAGAAAAATGGTCACGTTAGATTGTAGACAGCGTAACAAATTTTTATGTACTCACAAATTGTCTATTCAATTATTTTTATTCGTATGTTCAGAAATTGATTGCATTTATAGCAAAGTCTAACACAATTTTTTCTTCAGGAAACAAGTATTTCTGAGCAATATGTTATTGTTGATTCGAAATAAAATTGGTGCAACAGTAAAACACTACTTAAAACTAATTTAGATCACCAAACTAAGAAAAAAATCATTTAGTATTTAGAATCAGTTGAAAAATGTTATATTTTTATCTAAATAATGACAATAACAATCATGAAACAATGCAATCTGAACTCTATTAGGAGCATAGAAAAGAGAATAGGTAAAACGATTGTTGTATTTCTTGCGGGACTTTTTTGGAGTGTAAAATAAAAATTCATAGTTTTCTTACTGTAATGACCAGAATAATACAATTACAATGAATTAACAAACACTTGAATTGCGCTTGTAATACAACACATAAATAAATAACACGGATGTATTGTTGTTTTTTTTTTTTCATCTAACCTCTCCGAAGTGTATGATGCCTACGAAGATGCAAGTAAATGCAACGAGAATAATGAGTAAAGAAGATTTGTGAGAGAGAAGGTCGTAACAGCGACGCTGTATGAGTTTCCATGTGCTCATTATAACAAATATTATCTGTGATGCGATTGTCATCGCTATAATAAATCACTCGTGATATTCGCACGTAAAATACACATCACCGGCGAGTCTGTAAAAGCTCGTACATCCCGACGAACGTTTGGGTTTTTTCAGCCGGTTATTCTCCGGTTGCCCGCTAACTGGGTTTCACTAAGTTTCACTCTCTATGTCTCTATGGTGCTCTCTCTAGGCGCACGTACAGCTGGCGCCCACGACAGGCAATTGAGTCAATGCAACTGTGTGGTGCAAAAATAGCAGACGAACAATCGTTTTGCGTGTATATTTTTCATTAATATAATATTAATAATCGAAAGAAACAATGTCGTCGAACTCGCCTACATCCAGTATCTTCCGTTTTTTCGTGCCCGAGCATCCCGATGCGGTTAAAACTCCACACAATTTCGGTACCGATAAGATAAGCGAAGAAACTGGCATGGATAGGTTAAGAAAAATGGTTTCATTGGAGTAAGTAACATGAAACTTTGAATATTCGAATAATCCTCAATGATATCACGAACTATCATTTCTCTTATAACGCCGAAATGATACACCGGAAGTCTACCACATCCCAGAACTTTCTTACAAAATGCTTAAATTATACAAAACTCCTTTTTCAGTGAGAGTTTCAAAGAAGACATTACAAAACTCAACTAGTTCCTGCACTCTTATATTCCTTATCTTTCGAAGAATTTGATAAATGTTAATCACAAACGGTATCTACTTAAAGTTCCTATTGGTCCAGCAATATTGCTTTAATAATCAGTTTAGCAGTTTATTATCACTAATAGTTTAATAGCGGGCATTACCTTAATATTGAAAAATACTTATTAAGCATCTTCTTTTAGTCGGTACAAATTGTAAACATTTTTTACAGCCACTATGGTTGTCAAAGCAAAGAACTGATGCTGATAAATCAAACATGTACAACAACTTTTCTTGGTACCTTTATAATTGGTGGAGTAATGCAATCCAGGGATGCGCACGTTCATTTCATAGAAGATAATCAAGCAACAAAATTTACCAATACGCTTGACGCTAAGCGCCAGTTACAACGTGAAATGTTTGTTGCCTTTATGAAAGGAGGGTGGCGTTGGGGCTGGCGTGTCGGTATGTTCTCGCTGACATTCATGTAAGTAAGCGTTTCATTTACACATCAAGCCTTTATATTACACACATAACTTGTACCTATACAAATTTTATTGATGAGTTATCGATGTGATTATAATAACGTTAATTTTGCTTAATAAGATTATATTTACAAAAGTATTTGCTAAAAACATATAGTCACTGGAGACAAGCCAAAAAGTGAACGCCTATAACTTTTTAAATTCTTATAATCTACGATAATTAAATGTACTGAAAAATTGTGTGAATAAATGGAAAAAACAAAAAATCCAACTTTTTTCCATTCAAACACCGTGGTGACAATTTTCTATATCAGTAAGGCTTGGAAAATATATTCTTTAATAATTAACATTGAGAAGTCAAGATAAATATGACATCAAACCAACATGTAAGGTGACTATATTGTTCAAGTGACGCTATTTTCAATGCATATATCTATATAACAAAGTGTGACTACCTGAAACTAAATTAATTATTATAACTCTTTTTTTATATCAAAGTACCATCACAACTTCTATATCCGTTTATCGGAATAAGGAATCTCTGGTGGAATATGTTGCCGCCGGTGCAACTACAGGGTGTTTGTTCAAAGCGAACATGGGACTCAAAGGAGCACTATCAGGAACTATCTTAGGAAGTGCCTTGGGTTTAATTAGTGGATCACTTACCCTGCTGGTACTGAAACTTACTGGAAGTTCAATGAGCAATGTAAGAGATTTTTCGAAACTACTGTACGACAGTAGAGACAGGTCAGCAAACTATTCAATTCACAAACAAAATCCGGTATTTCGGAATTTTCAAATTCTTCTTTATACAACCCCAATGTCGCTCTATTTGTTCCAGTCGATTCAAAGAAGGTTTGAAGCAACACATGCTCAAGGAACATACGGATTTAGCAGGTAGAGGTGGAGATGAGAAACAATTTGAGAATATGCAGGTCGATGAAAAACCCAAGTGAAATGACACAACGGAGAATTTTTTATGGGGATTAGACGATTCACAATGTACATTGTATATCTTGATGCGGAGACACAATAATTAAACTTTCCATGGTATACTCCATTTGACGTGTACATAAAACAAAAATGAATCATTCATTGACCTTACATATACATATGCATATACATATATATATATATATATATATATATATATATATATATATATCCTAATCGTTAGACGAAATAAAGAAATGTGAGGAAAATGAATCTTATATGCCTCATTCATTTTTTTCCCTCATTTTCAAACGATCAGAAAACCCCCTCGTGACACACAAAGTATGTTTCATAAATTTTCGCTGCATGAGAAAAACTTTGAGTCGATTTTGTCCCACATAATCGCAGTCCTGCAAATAAATAAATGAACAACTCACCTGTCATAGAAACGACGGCAAATACTGACGATCAATCATGAATTGTGGCGAACAATTTCATTGATTCCATTGAATCACTGACATATGCCTGCAAGTATCGAATTGGCGTTTCGCTTTTTAGATTAAAAAAGACCCGTTACTGACATCAATAAAATATTGAAAAAATTAAATCAGGATAATATGTGTTTCCTTAGAATAATTGAGTTAATGTGTCAATCACAAACGTTGATAATATACCGCAACCTTTATTGGATAAATTAAAAAAATGTAGCGATCATATATAATTTATTACTGTATAATAACTTATTCGATAAGCGGCAGACTATGTGGGGTTTTGTTTTTCTTCCTGCATTTGTCGATTCGGATGAATGTCGCATTCTTACATAAACCGTACTCTTTATCACCAACAATCACAATTTTATTGAACGCTTGTCGACGGAAGAGACATGATTTGAAAATAAGTGTATAAATATATATATATATGATATATATGACAAAAAATTCTACTCGCGAATACAGAATAGGCCTGTTTTTTCTCTTTTCTTACTTTTTTTTTTTAGAATCCGAAAAAAGCACTTGCTCGACTCGAGGGAAATGCCGAATAAATACATATATATGTGTGATCAAATATTTGAAATTATTCGCGACGAACGAGGATTTCGAACGAAAGGCGTTTGGGGTTCTCGCAATTATTCATAAATCTAATACCCTTGGATTTTTTTTTCATCACACAGAATACACGGCTAACAGTGCTTTGAAAACTCGTTCTCAAGCCTCTTGCCCGGACGTCTCTACATCTTGAACCTTCGTAATGCGTTTAGCACCTCTGCTTGGCGGACCCTTTGGTTTTGCAAATTTTGGTCGATGCAAATTAACTTTGGGATGTAATTCCTCTTGCAAGAATCCTTCCGTTAGTTCCTTTCCATCATCTATTTCAAGCTACACAACCAAAAAATAATAATAATAATATATATTTGTATATATAAGTGAAAATATTATTTGTATCGTAGATTCAAAGATATCGCGACGGGATTAAAAGAACGTACGTTTCTCAGAGGCTTTAAGAGATTGAGAAAACGAGAAGACGAAAATTCAGGCCTATTCTGTAAGCGCGGTCATGTCTCAGTCGTTTTTTTTTTTAATTATTTTCTTACGTACCAGATCGATGCTAACCATTGCCATGAACGGATTGATACCTACAAGTGGATCTTTATCTATCCGGTGGAAATTGGATATATTTTCATATACAAAAATAAATTTTCCGAGTTAATTGCATAATTGTTTTATTGTTCGTAGCATATTTAAATGTTGGCAAGATATACAAGATTATGGTGTGTTCATAATAACGAACCTACGTCTATAGCGAAACTTTTTATACAGATAATCATGGTTTTGTTTTTAATTCTTCTCTTTAACAAGATGAAGACTTACAGAATAGGCCGGGAATCGTGTTTTTCTTGCGAAATATGAAAATTAAAAAGCCATGCTTGGACAAACTGTGTGCGTCACAATGTTTGTTAATCCTGAACACAAGTTAATAGTACATTTTTTTCTCTTTGAGCATTACAGATTTGTTTCATAATGCGTTAATTATCTTCGCAAAAGAGCGAAAAAACTTTATCCAACTCCTCGCCCCATCGTTTTCACGCTTTCTTTCTTTTTCTTTCCTTCTTCCTCTCTTTCAAACGTTACACAAGAACACAATCGGATGCATTTAGTTACCACGGTCGTTAGACAATTATTGTTAATCTTTTAGTTTCTGAACTCGAACATTTATTTTTCTCGCTGTTCTCGAACATCGTGACACCGGCATAACGTGAAAGTTAATTGTTAGTTGTGAATCGGACATAATCGTTTTGTTTGTTGTTGTTGTCAAAAACGGTTTTTATAAAAAAGCTACGAGATTTAAAAAAATACACATCACAAAAAATAGAATGCCTCTCGAATATCATCATCTGGCTACCTGTCTATCTGGCTCATCTACTCGACATCGCAGACGCGTGTACGCGTACTTTTTGTTTTCCTTCAATTTAATTTCTCACGAATAAATTCGCCAAATTTTCTTTTCTGCATTTCACTCATCTCCGTAAAAGGGATATCGAGTTTTTCTCTTTCATTTTTTTTTTTGCATCTCTCGTCGGATGCAGAGCAGATGAGACTGTACCACATTCAGTCTTACGTCGTACACAATATTTGTAAGTTTCAAATACGTCGAATTGTTCGTAAAATTATGGAGCTTATGTGTGATGAAATTTCTTTTGTTTTTGTTCTTTTGACGTATAGGCTCATTTTTACATCCAATTTTGTAATACATATATATGTATATACGTTGGGCTAACTCGTAATAATGTGCCCGATGCGTTTACATATGTATTCTCGGCAGATTCGTTTGATCCTCCTGATCGTTTCATCCCTTGTGCATATACAGTTGAACGATTTATTAATATTATTATTATTATTATTTATAGCCATCGACAATGGACAACGGATTGGCAAAGATTATTTTATCCACGTATAATATTCGCACACGGCAGCTCAGACGTGGATTCGTTCGCTTTTCACAGTTTTTTTGTGTACAATATATATCCATATATGATAGCTTTCCACCTAAAATTGACCTAAGCTTGATCCATCATTTTTTTTTTTTTTTTTGTAATATTGATACAACTTTATAGGACACTGAGTTTTTTGTAAAGATTTTTTTTCCAGTAATCGCAATTCAATAATAAATGATGTAAAGATATTTTTCAGGAAACGTAAAATTTGCGCAAATTATGAAATGTGAAAAAATACTCATAAATACTCTGTTAGGCATAAACATTTTGGAATCAAAGTGACAGTTCGTTGCTACTTTCTTAGTTTTTTTTTCTTGCCTCTGCCTTGATAGGTTTTATATGTGATACAGATTTTCTTCAGACATTTGTCTCGTTATTTAAGCAGAGTTTGCTTTCATTTTGAAAAATTACGGTTCAATAACAATTAGCCGAGTCCAAAAAATCCTATGGTCGATATAAAAAATTTTAAGCTATATTCCAAAGTGGTCTGTTAGTTAACGTTTTTTTATATGCTCTTAGAACATTTTTAGCTACTTTTTCATACTTAAAAATTGTGAATAACTTTATCTTGCCGCGAAAATCTGTTTAAAAAAATCATCATTATTTGATGGTTGGCGTAAAAATTCTTTTAAAAAAAGTTGAAACAGTAATATAAAAAATAATCGACCAAATCTCCCGTTGGAAAGGTCCGACGTGGTTCGATTTGAAGTGGAATACCTCATACATCCATACATACACGTACATGTATACATGTGTATATCGTTCGGAAATTGTTAAAATACGCGAAGAACTTTTACGTGAGTGGCACGAGCTAACTAGAGCACATGGAATTATCTCTCTTAACTCTCTAATAATCACATTTGACAATTCTATTGTCCTATACATAATTGATTAAAATCCATCAACTCCTAGAACGATAAATTCTAAATTGTCGTTTCGAACGAACTTTCCAGTCAAATCCTTTGTGGTCAAGAAAAAAAGGGGGGACGAAGGAAGGGAAGGAAGTTTCACCTAAACACGATTAATAAACAACTTATATGTTACGTATCACTTCTCACGAGACTAGGAACTAATTTCATATATATATTTTTTTATTATTATTATTTTTTCACGCGCATTACGCCCGGCTTTTTGATTTAATGAGCAAACTCTTCAACAATTCAACAACGAATTGACAAATCACAGATTCGAAATTATTTTAAAAAGACAAAAAGCTATCATTGGAACATCATTCCGAGCACGAACGAACGTTCGTTTTGTCAACGTTAATCGGTAGTTCACGAGGTAAAAAAAAGATCGAACAAACATCATAGTATGAAAACACATTGCTGGGACATTGGTTGGACGATTTAAATTGCCAAATAAAAAAAGAGACACAAACCAGCGTCCGAGGGATAGAGGGATCGGGGTGAAAGGACAAAAGGATTGACTGGAAATTGTCTCGTCAACGGAGGGACGAACGACGTCAAAATCTAACATTAATCTCAAGATAAAAATTGTAAAACTCCTCATATACAATTCGAAGGGATACTAAAAGATAAGCGTTACAATGCGTTTGGAGTTGTTTTCTTTTTTCTCTTAGTTTTTTTTTGTTTTTTGTTCTATTTTTTTTTCTCTACCACCACAGAGAAAACGTCACATAGCGGCAACGAGGTGCAGATTATTAAATGTATACGAGAAACATCTCACATTGAAGATAACGTTGTTTTTTTTTTTTCCGTCAAAATTTAGAAAAATACATCGTTCGGTCTACTCTTTCGCTACAAAGAGGTATACACAGAGGTATACGTATAGTATCATCTCGAACGACTATATCAATTTGTTTTTTTTTTGTCACGTGCGAAGAAAGTTCGACGAAAATCCTACGACGATTCGATAAAAAATTCATGCCATTTACGTTATTCTTCTTCTTTTCTTACAAGAGTGCGTCAGAGTCGCGTTGAGAGAAAATACAAACTTAATATTGAGAATACAACGCTGTGTTTACACGCTCGAGGGAGCAAAAAAAACGAAAATATTCGAATTGTATGTCTTGATCTCGTTTTAAAAAAAATCATCGGCTATCGAACGTCAAACAGACGCAATATAACTTTCGAAGGAAGATTGTGAAATATTTGTATATCGTCGTGAACGTATTTTCTTTTTTTTTTAGTTTTTTTTTTCACAGACGAGGCCGGACAAACGGATCTTTTGAACCCGTTAACTCAAGACGCAAGAGCGCTTCTGCTTGGACTTTTTCTCGGGTAATGTCTGTATGGGTGCCGAGGGCGTCGACGGGGTCGCGGGAGTCGTTGCAGCGGTATCTTTTATCGTCGGAGGATCCTCCAACATGTCCGTTAATTCCTCCCCGGTATTTATCTCCAACTGCGATTTTCGGATGGATCAATCCGTAAAATTATTTTTTTTTGTTCTCACGTTTGAGGAAAATTCAGTGGGCACGGTCGCGTTAATCGAGTTTCGGCTTAAAAATTGTTTACACATACATTTGAAAGAATGGCAAGTAGTGGCCACTGCGGACGAGCCTGACTACGAGAATCTATGTTAAAACAAAAACGTAACAATCAATTTACAGAAAAATCTCGTCCTTTACTCCAAAAATCCACGATGGACATTCTTGCGAATTATCCATAATTTTTCGGCGATTCCCAAATTGAATCTTATGGCCACAATAATTGAGATATCGGGATGAATCGAACCGCGTTTTCGCCCCCCCCCCCCCCCCCCCCCGACCGGTCAAAAGGTCAAACATGCATGTGCCTTTTCTTTCTGAAAATATGTACAAACAATTTTTTCACATCGCAGTACTCGATTATCGTGACTGCACCACCGAAATCTCGTTTCAAATCATCGGAGAAACTCATCGTTGGCCGAGGACCGGAATTGCCAGCCGTCCAAACGTTAACGTTACGAAAAAACACCGATTTATAAATACAATAATCTATTTGTAGTATTTAACTGTTTTGTGGAATTCGCCGTGCAGTGATGATCGAGAGCATACAGAGGCGATTAGAACAATGATAGAGACGAACAAGCGTATCGAAAGAGTGAGAGAAGAATCCCCAAATAACGCATGCAAACAGAAACTTAATAGTATGTATATATACACACACACACACACACACGCATGTATATCCTTTTGTTCCTCTGGTTAATTTTGTAAAAGAAAAAGAAAAATTGGTCTGTTGTACCGACCTTTTTCGCTATGTTTACACCGAGCGACTGGATCAGATCCAGAAGTGGAGCTTTGCACGATGAATACAACATCCTCTCTTTGATGCTGCAACTATATCCGGGCATGCTGTATATGAATACTGTAAATAAATGAGAAATAATCGTCAGAGGCGAGATATTAAGGATACATGGACTGTGCATTCGCAACGGAATGTTAAATTCAATGAAAATTTCAATACACAGCGGCTAAAAATTTGAAGAAAATTGACTACATCGAAAATACCGATGTCAAAACACATTAATAAATAGAGTACTTTTAAAAAAGTTGAAAAAAAATATTAAAAAATGTACCAACAGAGATCTGTGAAGATATATTTTTTAAAAGCTGCAAATTGAACGGTGCTTTCTCATCGTTTTACCGAGGTAGAGAATTAGAGGACTTTTTTTAAATTTTGATAAAAAAGTCCAAGCGTGAGTGACGTTTCCTTTTTCTACGCTGCGTGAACATTACGTACCTACGCACTCCATGTAATCGCCCTCGTGGGTATGTTTGAAATTGTAAAGATGATATCTCGCCGAATCAGCGGGTACTTTCGTCGGTAGTTTGTCCAACGAAACTTCGCAGGCTACCATAACGAGATGTATTTTCTCCTCCTCGAGATCAATTCTCAGCTGTACATATTCGTGAATGCCCTTGCCAAAATCGGTTATAGCACTTTTTGCCTCGTCGGTAACGGGAAATGCAACACCGCTGAGTGTCTGATGTCTCGTTTCGACACTGTAATCCGTGTTTATAGTAGTTTTCTTGAGTTCCACTAGTTCCTCCTCGGCCGTTGTCAATGGTACCGGTGCCGCGTCATTTCTCTTGTGTCTACGATAGCCCTCCATCGTGATGTCCTCCGGTACCGTACCGTGTAACTCGTCCTTTATACAAGCGGTGCCAAATTCTTGTTTGAGCGTCGCTTTCGTCGAAGCGTACAGCATTTTTTGACGTATCGGCGCGGTGTCTGGCGACCACGAAATGAACAGCCAGTCGTAACCGGAATCCGACGACTTCGTGTCCAATCTATAAAGTATGTAAGCGGGTTGGTCCTCCACCACCAGCGGCTTCACCATCTTATCATAATCGTCTTGCCATTTTCCCGAAGGCTTCGACGACGCAGCAGCCGCCAATTCCTCTATGAAAAAATAATTCAGCAGAATTTAAAAAAATACACCGATCAATGAACGAATAAAACATCAAAGTACTTCTACAAACTTAACTAACTCTAGGTTATCAGTCTGGGGTCTTGGAAACCCTCTAAGAATTGAAATGCAACTTTTTTACTGTGTTCCTCTTTTAGATTACTTTGTGTTTGCAAATTTTGGAAATTATCATGCATTTAAACATTTCTAATGAACATATTTATTCCTTAATTGAATATCATTTTAAGAAACTGAGTTAAAAAATATTTGATTTATCGGAGCTGCAATCAAATTCGCAGTATGATAATTATGCCAATGAAAAATAACTGCGAAATACCAAGGTTTATAAATATGAAGGGTAAATTTCTTAGGCAAAAATTACTTAAAATGTATTTGTACTGTTTGCACTGTATTATTTATACAAACTGGAGTAAATGAGCTTTTCCTTTGAATAAAGGAACTTTATGAGAACAAAGCTGTAATTGTAGATACCAACATCGTGGGATAAATATATAGATTAATGTACAGTCAAATACCAATTTACTTTAATAAGCTTTATTAACCCTATCCTACTACTATAGGGTCTCAGGAACCCTATCAAAATTTTAATTCAACTTATTACTGCATCTAGTACATTTTTTAAACTTTCCACAAATGTTGTGTGCAACCTACAAACGAACCGCCGTCGAAATCAATAAATTTCTCACCATTGAGTTTTATTAGGTGGAAAAATGTATTCGATTGTGACATCAACAGGTCCATTAATTGACAGATAAATTTGCGTTGGAGCATTGACAGAACAACCCTTGAAATGGAATGAAAAGGACTTTATCTTACCGTTTTCTATGGAAACCTTCAATACACGTATTTTTCCATCGCGACATTTGGCAAATATTTTCTTGAGAGCGTCGTTGGCTGAAAGCAAATGATTCTTTGTTGTGAAAAGAAAAGAAGATACAAAACAAAAAAAGTGTTTCGTTAGGAGTGGCAGAAAATTTGAGGTTACAGAGAGTGATTGCCGCGCAGAGAAACTTTTTTGGTATTTCTTCGATAAATTCACGATCACCTCACCTTTTATTCCCGTTTGATGAGACATTTCTTACGACAATTTTCCCGCTCACTATATAACGCGAATGATCTCTCTCGTCTATAATTTGTTTTTTCTCTTCTATTTCCTTTGGCCTACGTTCGATCTGCCAAAAATTGGTGAGAGCGAGAGACACAACCGCTGTCTCCGACTGATTTCTCTGTTCTCTCGGTGCTCGGTCGCGGTTCTCGGGCGCGCTAAGCGAGACCGGAGGTTTGGGATTGGACGAAACGGGAGGATGGCAACCCGAGAACATCCAATTAACGTGAGCTTCGTTGGTATTTCAAGTGGCCCTTGGTGACAGAAAAGTAGCCGGACTGCATCCTCGCGACCTTCGAGTGCAACGTCACACGCTAATATGCGTGCGATGTGTCAAAAAAAAAAAGAATATGTTTTGATCGGAAATGCTGGAGAGAGAGAGAGAGAGAGAGAAGGGAGATCGTGCAGCTGATCTCGTCGTGCTTCATGAAAAGTTGAAATATTCACTCGCATAAAAATAGCATGTTACTATTTGGAAAATGATAAAAATAGAATTTCCTATCCGAATGTTAAAATAGATCTTTTTTCATTAATACATAGCACAAGTATGGATTATAAATTGACCTTCACGATAATCAATTTGCAAATTAAGAACTGCGAGCATCGGTTCATTCACTCGATTTCCAACAGACGTGTATATATATAATCTATACGAATATTCTCAAGAGTTTATTTATACTGGCTGTTTGATCGCGAAGACTTTCTCTGAAATTCTGAAGAACGGTGAAAGCAAAACTATCGCGAGAACGAACAATATGATTTATTAAAACGAGCGATGTTCATTGAATCAGGATTCTATTTTTCAATGCATATTAGCACGAACGATTTTCAAACGTGTAGGAATAGTGCAGTCGGATCTTGAATCAATAATCATAAAGATATCAGTCATCGTGTTAGTCGCGTGAAATTACTCATGAAATCGAAAAAGAAAAAAAAAAATAACTATTTTCTCAGTATGACCAGAGACCATATTCGCGGTAATCTCATCATCAGTGATAAGGAGAATTATATCGATTCTCTCGTTCGATACGAGAAATTTGTCTCGATAACTTTGCGCGCGCGCGGCGGCGGAAATCATAAACACCGCCTATACCATCGGTCGATAAGAAAATACCAACATTTTCGATAATTGTGATATAAAAATTAATTGACTGAATATCGATTGGTGTAGGAATCGATTATTAACGATGATTGTTGTTCTTTTCCAATTGGTACGGAAGATTTAAAAAAATAATACACATATATTATACAAAATATGTATATGGACACATAAATATTATACGGGACGAAGAAAACGATCTCTCGTTCGTTGTCAGTCGGACCTAGAGAGGCAGCACCGGTACCGCTCGTTGCCGTCCATATTTGTGAATATTAAAAATGGCGGATTGCAAGGGTGCGTTTTGTGATTCTGTTCAACGTAAAAACGTGTTTATAACGTGCCAACGGTGACGAATAATATTTCTCAATAATTCTCGTCGATCGACCCCGGGTCCTGGTATCCAATAACATTAAAAAAGTGATACCCGGATCAATGGTTCTTCCACGAACGATTGTTCCAAAAATCCGTGCGCACGATATCGACGAATTTTTTTTGCCCACTGACAATGGTTTTTTCTATTACAAATTCTTCTCGTAAATATGTATATATGTATATTTCTTTTATTGTGTTTAGAGAGCACAGAGGAGACAAACGGTCCTCGACCGCCGATAATAATGAAGTTCGATGCTCCCGAAGAGTCCAGTGAAAATTCGACAAACGGTATGTACAACATTGTTACATCCTTGAACGATTACAATTTTTTTTTCTCATTCAACTTTCAGTAATACATTTCAATTTGTTCGACCAATGATTCGTCATGATTTCCAGGAATATCATATTATATCACGAATTACTGTTTCTTATTTTTTTATTATCAGTTTGAACAATTTGTTTCAAATCATGTATTTATCTTGGTTCAATGGCTGTTTTTAATAATCTCCAGTGCATTTCTAATGGAGTAACGATAGATTCGTAATTCTGTAAAATTTTCTTATTCGCATTTACAGACGACACCGAAGGGCAATCCAACGAGGAGAACTCAGAAGCGCCATCATCGCCATGCTCCAAATTAGCCAAAATACACTGTGAGAAGCATCTTTATTTTTTTATGATACACCGAGAAAAATGTCTGTGTTCAATACTGTTTATAGTTTATGAATTCTGCTATAATTATTTTAGTCGAAGCAAGAATTATTTAATGAGCTATCAAAATTGTGACAAAGAACATGAATTAAAGACGGGAATTATGGAATTAAACATATTTCTCAGTCTACAACTCCTTTTCTCTGTCAAAGTAATGTAAAGCTTGTACGAGTACAAGAGAATTGATCATATCAAATTGGGGTTTTTTTTTTTTTTTTAAATATCAACTGTCTCTTAATGGCATCATCATTTTTCTTACGAAGCACATTGCGATCACCCTAACAACTTCCCTGTAACGAGATTACAGGTCCTGTGCTGGCGGCATCGAAATTTGGTAATTCGTTCGGTGTGAGTGAATTCAGTAATTCGTCAAAACCAAAATCCGCGCTACTGAGACCTTCGTCGTTAAATTCCGTCACAACAGCGACGCCAGGTACATCGGCGAAGGGACTTCAACCGCCCAAATTCAACAATCCTTTCACGAAAATAACGGACGATGGTGCGATCGAGGGTAACGGTGCGACGAACGACGTCGATACGGACGACAAGAACAACGAAACAAAAATGGAAGATACAAAAAGTGATGACAAGTTTTGCGACGAAACGCCACCAAAATTTTTGCCACTCGTCGCGAGTCCCAAGGACAACGATAATAGTGTAAATAATGCTGTAGCTTCGAACTCGTCCGCTCCGAGTTTTGTTTTTGGCCAAAATCTCAAGGAACGCGTTACCGTATCGAGTGACGCGGAGAGTTCCGGAAGTTCGGAGAAGGACGAACCGAAGGAGGAGGCAACGTCGACAAATGAGAATGGCTCGTCGGAATTGTTATTCTCGAATGCCGCTACGGTGTGTAGGAGCACAACAAGATCGGGCTTGACACTGACGCAAGCGGCTCAAGAGATGGAAGAGGCGAACAGAGCTAATAAACGAAAATACAGCCAAGTTACTCCTCTAACTGGCGAGGAGGGGGAAACAAATGTTCTACAGATCAACTGCAAACTATTTGCTTTTGACAAGGTAACGCGATGAACGCTTTATTTTTTTCAAATATATCGCGACTTTCGAAGTATCTGCAAATTAATTCAATAAGGGTTAATTTAAAAACAATAAAATATAAAATTTAAAACCAAATTTTAAATTCCTAATTGTTCGAGATTTGTCACAGTCCGCAGTTGTGAAACTGCATTGATTAATGCCGTTGAAACTGCGCGAGTTCGATATATGTAGAATCTTTCAATTTTCACTGAACCTTTTTTACATCAGACTGTAAACGCTGAGTTCTCGAACTTTTTCTTAATATCATTATCGTTTTGTCTCACAGGCTACGAGCGGTTGGCAGGAACGAGGGAGAGGAACGCTTAGATTGAACGATCGTGACGAGGAATCACGAATCGTGGGACGCGCATCGGGAACACAGCGTTTAGTACTAAATACAAAAGTTTGGCCGGGTATGACGGCGGAGAGAGCCGGACCAAAGTCTCTCAGACTAACGGCTATGGACGTTCAGGGTGACATAAGAATCTTTATAGTTCAAGCCGCGCCTAAGGAGGTCGATCAACTGCACAGCCTGCTGCTACAAAGACTCAAACGGGCTCAGGAGCGTCAACCGAAGAAATTAGCCACCGATCACTGACGATCGCTCGTCAACAACTAATAAAAACAACAACAACAACAAAAGCGAGAAACAATCCCCCCCCCCCCCCCCCAAAAGCTCGCTGTGACGAAAACTCGACGGGACATTTTCATTCATCTCTTTACCAAACTTCGTCCCGCTCGAGACATCGACGAGACACGCCTACCATTTTGGGTATTGCGAGTAACTCCTCCCCACCCCCCTGAAGACTTTTGTGACTTGGGCCTTCCCTTTAACATCCGAGTTGCGCTGCACTCTTTTCCCTACGTGACCCTTTCGGCATGCAGCAACAGTATTTTCAGGATGAGATTGAACGAAACGGAAGATCGCAAAAAACTATAAGAAAACAAAGTGAGAAAAATGGAAAGATGGTTCGACGATTGTTCGTCGTGATATATATATATATTTTTTTTTAATCGTTTTACCGACGCAAAGCCTTATCTTTTCAAATCATTCCCAATTGATATATTTGTTTTACATGAAAAATCGCTGAAACTAGACGAAAAAAAAGCGAAACGGACACTGAGCTAGAAGAGAGACGAAAAAATTCGTGATTTGCAGAATAAAAATAAATAAAATATCCGTAGAGACTTGTGACGCGAGTGGGTTGATATAAAATTATGTACTGCAGTATGTAGTAACGAACGGTTATTTTAGTACTGATAAACAAGACTATTCTCGTTTCTACGACTCGATGAGGGACAAACACGTTGCGCAGCCTCATAATCATACCAACCTCCCGGTCGATGACGCTGAAAAACTCCCGCGAGCCTCGATAATGGAGTAGAGTATATGGTTAACGATAAGAAACCAGTACGTTACGCTACAAACAACAAAACCCGACAAGAAAATTTTCATCGATAATTCTAATTCTTTATATTGAGAGAAATAAATGAAGAAAAATTCTGTGTAACAAGTGCAGTTCGTCGTTCATGCTTCGTTAAACAAATCACGTAATCCATATGTATATATATATATATATATATATATAGATGAATATATATACATATATATATAGGAGAAGAAGAATCCTACGATCACCACAATAAAGAGGCATTATTATTAATATTAATGTAAAAAATGCTTCACTTCGTCTTCTAGGTGTAAATAAGAAAAAGTCTCGATCCAGTTGTATGCGGAATTTGGACCTCCTCGTGATTCATTCCTACGAAGAACGAATGGTTAGAGAAAAAAAAAATATATATACGATCATGTACAAGTTCTTAGGGAGAACAATGTGCAAGGGACGGGGATACAATGAAAGACGAAGGATCAATGCGCTGCCGATTATGAATTAGTGAAATTAAGAAATAATCACCATCGTATAAGCGCAGTCATAATTTAATACGAAAAAAAAAATATATATATATATATATATAGATATGTATAATGTTAATATTACGAATCTCGTTCACTCGCGCCTAACAAGAACACGCACGATACACACCAAGTTCACTGAATAAACACTATTATTTGCATAAAACAAAAGAACAAAAAAATTCTGTATCCTCCACTTTTTGTTTGTTGCCTCCCAGAGCGGATGAATAACTGGGAATACGCGAAATTGGGCATTTGTTCGAATCAACTGAATGCTGATTGTGAAATATCAGATCGTACGTAAATTAATTGACCAAACGAAGTGAGATCGCAGTTTTTATTCGACCGTTTGACCCGTGTTTAGGATTGAACGCGTCTACTGATTGTCATTCATCTTTGTAGGCTTTGACAATCGTCAAAAGCGTATGTTAGGAAAATTCATCGCTGGCTATTTCTTTAGGAGCCTCGTTTCAAGTTTGATAGCATTTCGAGGTTGAAAATGGTAGCACGCCAAACATTACTAACAAAAAACTAAGTGGGTTTTCAGGGCACTCAATTCAAATTCAAATTAAACATTTCAAAATGGCAGCGTCAATACGGCTGACAACAGTTCGAACAGAAGAAGTCATACGATTTGAACGGAAGTTGGTATGATTCATGTTTGAGGTCGCTGATTTCGAATTCAAAGTCTTCGAAATGCTGGCGTCCGTATGATCAATTTGAAACTAAAAATTAGTAAGGTTTGAACGAAAATTGATATGGAGGGTTTTTTGACATCGCATGATTTCGAACGGAACGTCAAAATTTTCAAATTCATCGCTAAAAGTATGAGTAACCTTATTATAGGGATCGAATAGATAATTTTGTATGTACGTTTATTCGAATGAGCTCGTTGATTCCGTTAGAGCGCGTAGAATAATTATAACGAGTCAGAAACGTCCGACATAAAAGTTTTGTGATACGTATCAAGTAAGCGGTTGTAAAAAAGCATCGACGAAGACGCGAACGATACGTTTTGATCTCGGTCAAAAAGAAAAGTCTTCGTGGAGCATCGGGAAGGCGGTAAAAAAAAAAAACGACACGACGAAAGAAAATCCCACGCAACTCTCGCGCGCATCGGTGGTGTGGCGCGCGCGGATATTCAACGTTTTCTATCTCTCTCGCACCGATATTAATAGACACACGAGAGAGAGAGTTTCTCTCGGTGCAAAATCCGACAACGTTTTTAGGCGTCAAAAATCCGGCTCGTTCTTGATCGTTAAAAGCGCGCACACTTGCGATCCGCGTTTCACGTACGATTGTCGAGTTTTTTTTTTATTCCTCTCGATTTTCGTGTTAAGCAGAGATTTCGTTTGGTCCGCGTGGTAATCGACGCGGTCACTACTCGACAAATACGAAATAATCTGTGAATTTTGTAATTCCTCATGGATACCGAATTTAATTAAACAAAGGAAAATAAATTGAAAGCGCGTAAATGCAAAATGTAAAACGAAATGTTAAAAAATATTTTTCTAACTTTCGATTCTGTGATCGAGCGTGTTGAGTTTATCCGTTTGTTTATTTTATTTATTTGTTTCATCGTCAACGCGTGAATCTCAACGCAACGAGAATATCATCAAAGTTTCATTGGACCGTGTGCGAGATGCAGCGTATTGTTAATTGACCGGAAACTTATTATAAATCAATTTTTTCATCTATAACAATATTACCGGGCGATCGAAGAAACAAATTAACACACTTTCCAGAGTTTTTCTTTTTGTTTTTTTTTTTTGTAATATATTTTCAATGACGCAAACTGTGATGTACGTATAACGTGATACGTTACTGCGAAATTCCAATTCGATGTTTTGGCGATGGACCTAAAAGCGGGTCAATATCGTACGCTATATAAATCCGCGAGAAAGACAGAGAAAGATAGAAACACGCGTGTACATGTACAAGTTGTACGAGAAATATAACGCTGAGAAGTGGAAGAAGTAGTAGAAGAAGAAGAAGAAGAGGAAGAGACGGAAGAGTGTGAGAAGACGCGCTTTTCTCTAGACATAAAGTGAGAATATAAAGCGAGAAGGCGAGAGATCAGAGCCTCTCGATTTATTGGGACAGTTCCCGAGCGCGTTAGAATAACGCGACATTCAAACCGTCGAGATATTTCGTTATATTTCTATCCTCGCATTGTGTATAACAGCATATATCTATGTTTATAGTTATGTCAAGCTGGACTTATGGGACTGTAAATACTGCGAATTGCAACTCTTCTCATTTTATTACATTCCAGAAAACTGTCCTTCAATTTTAACATACAAGAATCGTTCTTATAACATTTGCAAATTTTCACTCCAATTGAAGTATTGCTGTAAGCAATGTTACATTGAATTGGATGGTGTTGATATTCTCTGTGGAATGAAAAAAATATATATATACTAGGGCGATTTTTTTTTCGACTATTTTTTTTTCAGTCCCCACCCGAAATTTTGTTGGATATGTCGAAAAAGAAATTCCCTGAAAGTTACAGCCCTTAATATTAATTCTAAGTACTTTCCCAAAGCGTGAGAAGATTTTCCATCTAAAATACACGTGAATCGATTTTTTTTTTCTTCACATTTCTATACCTCAGCCGCATTTTATGCTATCGTATTGTTCTTGGTTTCGATTTACTCGGAATAAAACAATCTAAAAAAATGCCTTTTGCGGTGAAAGTGTAAATTGTACTGGTGAATTGGTACGGGTCACTGAAATTGATTTTTACCCAATATTCTCGTTTTTTTGCTGTTATCTGCGAAACAATTAACTTTACGAAAAAAATGTTAATGAAAAATTTGTTGGAAATTTAATGTCCTACAAAAAAGGTCCTATCGACTCAATTGCTTAGATTAATATTTCTTGAGATATTGAACTTTAACTTATGAGTAGTATAAAATTTATGAAATATTAAATATTAATAAAAAATAAAAAATAAAAAAAGTTCAATATCTCAAGAAATATTAATCCAAGCAATTGGATCGATAGGACCTTTTTTTATAGGAAATTAAATTTCCAACAAATTTTTTGTTTACATTTTCTTCGTAAAGTTAATTGTTTCGGAGATAACAGCAAAAAAACGAGAATTTTGGGTAAAAATCAACTTCAGTGACCCGTACCAACTCACCAGTACAATTTACACTTTCGCCGCAAAAGGCACTTTTTTAGATTGTTTTATTCTGAGTAAATCGAAACCAAGAACAATATGATAGCATAAAATGCGACTGAGTTATAGAAATTTGAAAAAAAAAAAATTCGGTTTACGTGTGTTTTAGATGGAAAATCTTCTCACGCTTTGGGAAAGTACTTAGAATTAATATTAAGGGCTGTAACTTTCAGGGAATTTCTTTTTCGACATATCCAACAAAATTTCGGGTGGGGACTGAAAAAAAAAAATAGTCGAAAAAAAAGGTCGCCCTAATATATACATAAAGAATATTGCACATTTTTTAAAGAATTGTAACGCTACTCAAGTGGGATAGGCCGAGAGAGGGCCACGTGTAAAATAGAAGAAAGAAAAAAGCGTGCTACAACAGTGCGCACTAATTAAACGAGGACGAGATTTTTTAAAATTATTTTTACAAATTTGTTTCGATAAATCAATAGCATTTCATGCTGAACCAAGAGTTTGGGTTCTCAGCATTCAAAAAAACAACGGGAATTTTTTTTTTCAATCAAACATTTACACTGATTTATATTAATTTTTGAAAAGGTGCATTTTCGTTCGGTGCTACAAAATCATAATCATGACCACAATTTTATTTTCCGTAGCGCGCTTTGTCTACTGAAAGATGCTGTGCTAATGTACGGTATTTAATTTTACATTGAACGCCTCGATTAGAAGATATATCCGAAAACACTTTGATGTGTAAACAATGAATTTTATCAATAATAATCTATATTGGTGAGTATTTATTTTTACGAATCGAACGACCCATCGACAGTACAAAATTGTAGCAAAGCTGTGTGGATCATTCTTTGAAACTATTAGACGAAAATGTAACTTTTTGGAAATCGTTATAAGTCGGTAAACTTGACTGCAAATAATTCGATGCAAATGAGTTTTGTACGTTAAAAACACATGATTCCAAACTTCATTATTGGTTGGTTGATTGATCAAATTTTGAAAAACCAGTTTTTTTTTAATATTAGCATTCACTTGACTGATACGTAGCGTTGTAACTGCCACAAATGATATTAAACGTTACTTGCAGCAATAAATCACGTAAGTTGGGAATATTAATTTTTCAAAATACTGTTCTAGTGTTTACAGTCCCATAAACACTATTGTATATGAGCCCTTTGTACATATTTGCATATACGCATAATTTAGTATAGATACTACTCTATAATTACACCTACGATCAATAAAAAACGTACCGGAAGTCATACGAGTTATGTGGCCGAACGATAGTGCAGAGACGACAACGAATCGGTTTAGCGATTCGTAAAAAGAAAGCTCGCAATCATAACGATATAATAAAACGTCAAGACGACATAGTGTTTGTGAAAAATGCAACTGACGGAGAGCCGATCGACCGTAAAGTGTGCGATCCACGACGGGAATGCTCGATATTTATAGACGAAAGTGAGGGAGACGCTTCTTCGCGCTTTCGACTCTCCGATAGGAAACGTGAAAGCCAATTTATATGCCCGAAATAATACGTGTCAAGGGAAGAGAGAGACACGAAAAAATTACTATGGAAATAATGAATCGTTTGATGGGGAAATATTTTATTTAAATAAATTGAGATTAAACAAAAGTGAAGACATTGAAGAGATCGAAGATGAGCAAAAAGAGGCCAGAAGAGACGAAAAATTACGGAAGTTTTATCGAGTGAGTATATGACAAATTACTGCGTAGCATCGCCGTCGATGTTCTTCAGTCGAGAACGTGATTTTTTTTAATCTTTTTACCCGCAGCAAAATATAGCGAGATAAATCGACGGATGGACGTGTAATTGATTCGAGAGAAAGAGATAAAATGATGTTCACCGGCGGAAGAGGTTCGCACTCGAAAAAAAAAAATTCCGGTGGTGCGACTGGATGCGGAAGAAAATCGTCGCTGGAATCCCACAGAAATCCCCAGCAGAGAGTCGGACCTGAGGGATACACTTACAGGTGACAATTCTGATAATTTTAATAATTTTTACGAGATATGTCAGATATAAAGATGCCTAAATGTTCACTGGCGAAATTCAAATTTTAATTGCTTCCGGGCAAAATTAAATATTGTTTTAGTGGTATTTTGATGTATTTGGAAAATTGTAAAAAAATCGATATCTGAGATTATTGATAAATTGTGATCTCTATTCCGAAGTCGATGCTTGTGAAACCCCGTAAGGTGCTTCTCGCGGGTGCTCATAGGGGTAATGTCGAAATACTTTAAAGACGTCACACTGATTAGAGACTATAGGGGGATGACAATTTTATTTCACGGTTACATTTGCTTTTTTTTTTTAATTAATCAATCAATTTGTCAAATGTTGTACTTGTACTTATCGTTTGTTTTGTAACATCAGGACGAGAATACCATCTCCCCTAAATCCCACTGATCTACCACCGGCGAATGCCGGAAGAACTTACGTTTATCGAACGAGGGTACCGAGGAGAGACGCTCTTGGTGCAGCATCTTCGCCGCCGACGGAAAACAACGTTGGCGGACCGATAACACGAAGACGCGGCGCCGTTAAACACAACAAAGTACACGTTGTACGGGGACACAGACTCGTCGCAAAATTCTTCAGACAACTAACCTTTTGCGCTTTCTGCAAAGATTTTTTGTGGTAAGATTTTTATCGACTTTCAAATTGAAAAAGAAAAATTAATTTTACATCGGATTAAAAATTTGTATAAATTTAATGATATTTTCGACTCAGCAAATGACTTTCAATTACCAATTGAATAAATATAATTCGAATATTGAAAAATTTGTTGAAATAAAAATTGGATCGATTGAAAGTAAAATTGATTGATTCATTGATAAATGTTATTGAACGCAATGCGTCTGATTTTTATAATAGCAACATTTTGTTTCATTCAAATTAAATTTATCAAGATTGAAACAACAACAAAAAGTATCGAACGTGAAATGAGTTTGATCGTTACAGTGGTACAAGTAGATATTATATCGGATATTTTGGTATTTATCACGTGTGGCGAATTCATCGATATTTAAAACGTGAAATCTCTGCCAGGACGTTTCGTCAAGTCTTGTATATTGAAAATGAACAATACAAAACTGCGAAAGTTTCTAATAATAAATTCATTCTCGATGCAATGCACGTAAGATTGAAATTATATACATATATATGTGTACGTAAAACCGAGGATCGATCGATCATTGAGATCCGTTCGGAAAACAGAGAGAACTGTGGCAAAGACAAATCGGCATCATGAGCCCACAAGTGCAAATCTAAAAAAAGGCTATTGTTTCTGTTAACAGGGGCTTTGGAAAACAGGGATATCAGTGCCAAGGTGAGAAAATAATTCATAAATTATTTGTACTTACGAAAAATTATCAAACTGATGATATATCGATTGTAAATATCGTTTCAGCATGCCAGACTGCCGTTCACAAAAAATGTCACGACAAACTTCTAACAAAGTGCCCGGAGAGCGGACGAGAATCTGAGAATACGATAGTGAGTAATCGAGGATGGATCTATTCGGAAGGATTGTATAATAGATAAAAATAATTATAAAAATATAATAACAATGATTAACTGAAGTGATAATAGTGCGAAATAAAATAATTTTGATTGTATAATACTGCTATTAGATTTTCTATACTAAAACGTAGATAAACGGTCGTAGAATTTTAGAATTTGTGTCTAACTCGAATTTTCAAAGATTTTTGGCATTTATTTTAATGAAAGTGATAGGGAATTTGTTAAGTTATGTGGCTGCTTCGTAAAAATGACTTTAGCAATGTTTTGAGAATTTAAAAAGGTACAAGCAATTCAATTTATCGCTCTGAAAAGAAAGATTTGTTAACAATCGGTGCCAACAATTGTTTAAAAACTGTTTCATAAAAATATTCTCGGCATTACTGTTGTTGAAAGTCAATGTTCTCATTATTTTCAATACGGCTGATTTTTCTCAAATTTTTATCACAGCGCAATGTAGGCTAACGAATTTTAGTAAAAGTTTCATGAGATCTAACTTTTGATAATTTTATACGTTGTAAATCTTCAATTAATGATTCATCGCCTAATGACATTTTCACAAACACTATAGTTTAAGACACTGTGCTGAAAATTGTGAGCAAATATTTAATTAGTAGCACTTCATTGATGAAACAATCGTCGAAGATAAACATTTATTCATTTTTAAAGTTTGCGAAAGGAGCATGCTGCTATACAACGTTAGTAAAATAAAGTTCATCCCTTAGAGGGTGAGAAAAAATAGAGATGAAATTTATATTCGTGAGAAAAATTTTTGAGTTTTACAAGCCTGATCGTAAAAATGGCAAGTTAAACAATAAAGCAAATATTCTTCTTGGGCTTACATTTTTTTACATTAACACGTTATTCAAATATTGATTCGATTTCAACTCTTTGGCTGAAATACCAAATTTAATATATACGATTTATTATATATAGTAAAAAAACAGTGAAACAAGAATGTTTAACAGGAAAAGAAGAAGAAAAATCTTTTTATCTTTTTGCACATCATACTATTTTCGTGGTAATTTTTTTTCCCACGAATATAACGTTCATTTAATGAATACAGATAATATGCAATATACGCTTGTACTCAAATCACGAGGAAGAAAAGATCGAGTCTTGTGTAAGATCGAAAATCGCGTAGAATCAGCATGTCTGACTAAAAGCTGACTTTTACTACTTGGCTCTCCGTTCTTCTCCTAGCGCCTACACTTGAATGTCTGTCGAATTTTGTCGGACAAGACTCGATTCGAAAATTCTCGTTCGCGCTAAAAATGTGAACGTGGCGAAGTAGCACTAATATTTAACAGCGTTTGATGCGAGTAATGAAGATAATAAACAAAAATAAAATAAATAATTGTAGTGGTGAAAGTTGAACGCAAAATCATAACTCGCTATAATCTAATGTCTGTATGCTATCATGATGTTTCTATGATAATAAAAAAAAATTATTTCTGCACATCTGCATCATTGATAATTCGACAAAATATGGTCGTAACAAATAAGTCAATTGAAATTCGAAAAACAAAAGCAAATACTCTAATTTACGAACATGTTTTTTAACGTCAGTACTTGAGGGAACGTTTCAAAGTGGATGTGCCTCATAGATTTCGAACTCACACCTTCATGTCGCCGACATTCTGCGATCATTGTGGCTCAATGCTTTATGGATTCTTTCGTCAGGGTCTCAAGTGCGATGGTAAGTAGTTATCCGAAAAATAACAATAAATTTTCGAGCTATTTTGATCGCGCGAATGTAAGTGAAAGAGCCTGACGCGAGTAAGCAATAAAAATATATTTTAATATTCTTAACTGAATTAAAAAAGAACAATTTTGAGTTTCAAGAAGTCCACATCGACTGTTAAAAATTAGAAGGACGTAACACACATACTTTCATATGTTAAGGGTGTTGTTTCACAATCCTTTTCAACTTACCAAAAAAAAATCCTATCGAAAAAGCCAATTGAGCGAATGTTTCGAGGGATAGTAAAAAATTGTAGATCAATTCTTTTTATATTCAATCAAATATAGGACAACTACTTTAAATTTGTTATCTATCGATCTGAAAATATTTGTTTACGTGACCAGAACAACATTTCAAACAATCTTTCTTATGGCATTTTCGATACCATTTATTTTGGCATATTAAAAAATAAAACGCGTTTTTTCCTACTCTCTTCGTGGAGCACCCCCTTCCTTAAATAGGTTTTTGGGATTTTTAATCATCGATTTATATGGAGAATACATTATGATGATTGCAGTCTATAAATCAAAGCTTACTATCATGGGAAACTTTATTTACAAACACTACATTCATGCTATATAAACAGCATATCCTCTCGGTTTCGCCCAGTTGCTCGTTGAAGATTTTGTAACACACAAAATATATATCTATATATAAATATGTGAATCAATCTATAGATATATTTCTTTGCATATATCGATTCGGGTTGGCTGGCACCAGAGCATGAGATTAAGTTTGAATGATATATAATACGATCAGGGAACGAATAAATACATAATGATCATTGACCAATGATACCCCTGTCTTGTGAATGATCAGAATAAAAGGCTAACTTAAAAATAATTTATTAATTATTGGGAAATATTGTGATTTCACATTTTTCGTGAGGAAATCCACAAATTAAATGTCAATATATTTCCATAAAAATACATTTATCAAGTATTATATAATTTTTAATTAAACAGAAAGAAATCAAGCTTTTGCAAAAACAATTATGCGAGAAATTTGAGCGATTGAAAATTTCCCAAGTTAATCCCATAAAAATAAAATTGCTTTAGTTAACAAAAGTAACGAACAAACAAGAAATTATTACTAGATAAAGTCAAATGTTCTCAAATTCACTGAATATTTCGTAAATTAAGCGATATTTACGACATTCACAGACCCGTCCACTTATAGGACGTCAACCCAGTGTTCAGTATTTTTAAACATTATGGGTTTTACGTTTGTATTAACACTAAAATGCGAGCGGCGCAATAAAAGCAATTGCCTGAGTCGGGTGAACTAAATTCGACGTTTGTCGCGCAGTGTTTCGCTCTCGCCAAAATACACACGAACATAATCGCGAATTTGTTCGCAGGAGGGGATTCGCTCGAAATTTCATTGGCCACCCATCCAGTCATTGTCACTGTTGTAAAATATTTTTTATAAACATTTCATTGTAATATAAATACAATATTGAAAAGAAAAATTAATGTGATGAATTGTGAGCTTAACGACGGTGGCGAATAAATTACAATTTTATTAAATCGCACTGATATTTGGACTTGCCGATTTTTGGTATTGAATATGAAATTACCAAAGATCAAGTTCGTTAAATTCAATAAAAGATTTATCAATTTTCCGAAATTATATTTTTCTACCATTTAACAAGAGCTATGACAATAACTGTTTTTTTTTGTCGTTTGCTTGAACGGCCAGTCACTGCGTACCTTAACACTTTGTGCCAGTAGATTTTGCACGAAGAGGGAGTATTTTTGCATGTGTCCGATGGCAGAGAGGAGTTTGTGGCTTCACAGCCTCATTTTTCTCCATTCCTCTCGCTATTTCTCCCTCTCTGCACTATCCATCTCTCTCTCTGTTTCTCTCTATTCAATTTCTTGTTCTTTCTCTCTCTCTCTCTTCTCTTCTCTTGCATGGTTATTACAGTGTCTTTGGCTTGGTGTGTAGACATATAGTTAGGATGCTAGGGAAGTCTCGTATACTAGAATTCTATTATTACCACTTGGGTCGCTGGCTTTAACTCAGTCGGTCTTGGCTCCCTGAACCGTGAGAACGCTTTTTGCACCTGAATTCTCCTCGGGGTGCCTTCTCCCGGTGCGGTGCGTGGCGCGACGGTCCACGGAGTTAAAAAAGGAAATAAATAAATAAAAAAATAAATCGCGTGTAATATCATCACGACATTTTGTCATTATCTTCGGTCAGCATTGTCTCGTTAATTGAGCGAAATCGTCGGAGTTAAAATTGAAGAAAAAAACGAAGGGCAAACGAAGAAAATTAATATAAATGGGAGAAAAATTGAATTAACTCGAAAAGTAGGGAACGAAAAAGAACGATCACACGATGCCGTACTACGGTGACGCGTTACCGTATTATTACGGGGGCCCGTTTTCCAACCACAGCTCCCTAATGACAGGCACCGGACGGTAAGCTCTCATCAACAAACGTTCGTAAACCGAAAGCAATCGTACCAATCTTCCCTCAAATCGGATATACATCTCGTTTTCATTTTTTCATCCCTCTTATCCCAATATAACGAAAAACACCAACACCAGTGTTCACTGGTCAACGATTCTCATCGTCATTAAAAATGTATATATATATCTTTCTCTCATCAACGATCGATTCGCCCGAGAGATCCGATTAACATTCGATTAACACACGAATACGTCTTCGCATAATCTATAAATAAAGTGAGAACCTTGGCTCGACAGTCAAGTCGCTCAAGTGAAAAGATCGCGGAGTTTTGCACGTTCAATCGTCTGACGTACGCTTTTTTATTTCAATTTCTCTCTCTCTCTCTCTCTCTCTCTCTCTCTGTCTCCTGTGCAGCAAGCTCAATCGTCAGTATTTGTCGTGAAATCCGAGAATATATCGTAGGAATGAATTTTCTAAAAAATTACGTTATATAAATTGACGTAAAAAATTGATATTTTTCAAACCTTTATCGAAAAAGATTGACCGAACAAAATGTAAATAAAAACTGTTTTCTCACGAGGGGCGAAATTTTTAGCGCGCCTCTGAACGGAGAGCTTTCCGCTTGGCAGATTCTCCCAAAGCCAATAGATTATCTATATACGTATACGTAATGTGCCAGTAGGGAAGAATATATTACATAGTGTAAATTTGTATAGAGAAATGACACGACGAATATTTCACGAATGCCGACGATTCGCCGGCTATCGATATATACAGTACGAAAGTGATTATGAGAGATATTTGAATCATGCTTGATTAATTGGACATCGATATATGGTACGCGTATATTAATAATAACGAAGTATTATTCGGAGCCAGCGTGAAAAACGATGATCTCGTGGAGCCCCCTTTTCGCCACACACGTATACGAAAAGCTCGGCGCATTTTAATTTCGTCTTTTTGGCGTGATATAAATTATCCTTCATAATTGAAGCGAAAATTGGGCGAGTAATCGTGCCAAGAAATATTAAATTAATTCCTTTTGACACTTCCAAAAGTTCGTAATTATGGTATAAATGATTTTTCGATCTAGAACTGCGCAATTTTTTCGAAAAGAAAAATGTCAGTGATTGAAAATAAAGGGTTGTTTTTTTGTACAAGTTTGATTCTTATGAAAATGTTCACTGTACTCAAAATGTGATACTTTTGATTTATCGAAATTAATTTATATTCATGATAATTCGTAAAAAAAAATCGTCAAGGGACTGAAGCTTACTTTTGCTTGGATTACACTGCGCAAATTAAAGAAGAAAAAAGTTTTATTCGTACACATTTTAATAGTCATAATAAATCCGACGATAAAAGAAAAAGACCATTCATTTATTTTCATAATGTACGAAATGAGTGGGCAATGCCCCCTTTTCCAGAAAGCGTTAAAAATTTTTATCAACATTTAAACAGTGTTTCGCGGAATTATACTCTCGGATTTTCCGCGACAAGAACCGACGGAGAGCGACGCACGAGAGCAACATGAGGTTCCCGAGCACAAGTTAGCCAGTGGCTGTGCCCTGTCCACGTAACACGTTAAAATAAGCAATTGGCATTCGGTCTAACTAAACAGTCGCGTGATCAGCCCGAGAGTACCTTGCTACGAGAATTTTCATCAACGAGCTCGTGGTCTCTTGTTGCGGGGGTGGATCAATTACAGAATATTGAGATTAGGGTCTCGAAAAGATCACGGTATAATTAACCGTATAAAAACAGCATTTCGAAAATCTGATTAAATTGTTATGAACGAAAAAAAATACTCATTTATTAATTAAAAATTGTTTTGTGAGAAAATTTGTAAAATAATTCGTTGATTGAACGAATTTATCGTTTGAAAAATGTCGTTTTGTCACTTTAACAACCATTTCGTTGTGAGAGGAAGAATTTGAACAATTTATTGCATTTGCGTACATTTTTCTGTTGTTCAAATAAACTTCGTAGAAATGATTAAAAAATATCATTTTTTCGGTCTGGAGAATATCGATATGCGTGTGTTAATGTTTGATCGATCGAACAGTTCTGTTGCCTAGTTATGTAGTGGCCAATAATCGTTTGGATATTGTCCAAATATTTGTCACGTCGTAAAATATCTTTACATATACATAATACGTGTATATATGTACAATAAACCTACGTCACATTCGCACACCATTACAAATATCGTAAAGATGTACCGAAAACATGTGTTGGGTACCAAAGTTCGTATCAAGAGATAGAGACAGAGAGAGAAAGAAAAATAAAACTTCGTCATAAATCTCGTCACTGTAACGTCACTATAATCTCGACGACACGATCATCGTCGAAAGTTTCATTCAAGCCCGGTCTATCGACACTATAATATGATAAAAGTCTCGAAGAGAACGAAAGCTCACAAGGAAAGTTCCCGAGTTGTCCCCCTCCGATTTTGTTGAAACTCATGTATGTCATAGAGCATTAAAAACTAATCGACACGTATTTTTTTTTATCGGCTAAAAAACGGTTTCAAGGGGTGAAACCACCCCCTAAAGTTGCACAGGTCAAAGGGCGATTTTGCAGTTTTACGTACAAGCAGTGCGTCGATTTTGACGAAACAAAAATTAAAATGTTTCTTATGCGAAGGTATGAAGAACCCACCAGATAATGATGAAAAAAAAATATTTTAAAGGGTTGAATCACCCTTGAACATCTACTTCTTGCACCCTACATTGAAATCTTGCGAATCGATCGGAATGAAAATTATGTTGTTTTACAGCGGAAATAAAATTGACCTGTGCAACTTTAGGGGCTGGTTTTACCCCTTGAAAACGTTTTTCCGCCGATAAAAAAAAATACGTGTCGCTTAGTTCTTAATGCTCTATAACATACATGAGTTTCAACAAAATCGGAGGACGACACCTCGGATACTTTCCTTGTCGGATAAAGTCGAGAGTTGAAAATAAAAATTGCGACGTTCGTCAGCCGTCGGAGATTTTGTGCGAGATGAAGCGAAAAGAAAAAAAAGTACTTTGGACTTGAACGTGAGCGATGCAATGATTCGTGGAACGCGTGACAGACGGTTTCTGACAGTAAAAAAAAAATAAGAAAAAGAAAGACAGAAAGAACACGTGAACTCAATTTGCTGCCATTTTCAAACGAATGACGCATTGGTGTTTTTTTTTTACGACTTGAAAAAATACTTTTACTCCGAATAATTGTTCACGATTGTATAATATAGAAAAAAAACATGAACGCTCAATTAAATTTGATAATTTATTGGCGATTTATCGTTATGAAAATATTCTAAATTGTGGACGATCATTTTACATGATAAATTTGTCATATTTTGTGTATATCAATATCAACAATAATGGAGCAATTCATAAGTTCTGATTATCGCCCAATTATAATTTTCGGCGACGCTTCGCGGTTCTTTGAGACATGAGAAATGTTCAGTCTGTCGGGATTGCCAAGAAAAATTGCGTTACAGCCATCCTTGAAACTCGTTTTCTTCACTCTTGTTTTCCTCAAAGCGACAATATACTCGTAATCCTCTTTTCCGTCTCTACACACAATTTTTCTTCTTTCGAATCCAGGGAAAAAGATTGTTTCTTCTCAAAATCGTTGACCACGTGACACTGGTTTTTCAGATTCACACCATTTATTGCTAAGCTCCTTATTCACGTTATCCCCTTTTTTTTTAAACGGAAACGCGTACATCATCTTTGGTATTTTTACTTTTTTCACACGGTAGTAACAACGTACCCCGCAAACAAAATTTCCGTCATTTCATTAAACGAATATTTTGTTGTTGTCAAGATGTAAGAGGGAATTAGATTTTTTAATTCCTTTTGCTTCCATCTGACGATAATAAATCCACAAGCTATTTTCTCGAATACTCAAAGATTTCTATGATAAAATCTACCCCTCGGAGTCTAGGATTTTTGCCCTATTAGTCTACCACTAAAACACGGGTGGTGAATAACTGGAGAGTGTGACAAACAACTTTCCCTTTTACACAATAGAATATTATCATTAACAATTAACGATTTTGTAAAAAATCCCGAACGAATCCCCTTCCAGAAGTCTCCACAGTCCGTTGGGTTCGTCAAGATACTCGCCTCATCTAACGACAATCTCAGAGTCGCCATTGAGCGCATTGCGTCGTTATACACCAGCGGTTACAATGGCGTCGCGTCCTAAACGTATCATAGACACCGCTGACATAGACGTATCGACGCCACGTGCTCTCTCAAGCACCGGTAACAACAACAATCAACGCAATCGTTTGCGTCGCGATCGTCCAACAATAAGAATACGTTCGCAGGCACTAAAGGACAATCCGGCGTTGCGCGAGCATTACGAGCGTCATGAGAAAACGGTCGGTGAACTGTTGGTCGAAAAGTTTTTGATAAAGGAGAAGAAAAGCGAGGCCGAGGGTGATTTACGAACAAAATTGTACAGTCAGATTAGCCTGGAGAGCGATTTGTCGAAGAAACAACATGACGATTTGCAAGAAGCTTTACAGAGACGTATAACGAGACGCATGACGAGACGAAGATCATCGGCCGATGTGCAGATGGATCAGGAACAGATTGAGCGCGAGGTACTGTTTGCCCAGGCGCAAGCCGATGCACTTGATACACTGGTGGCCCAAGAACAGGCGGAGATCGAGGTTGAAACGCGAATGGGAACACTGATAAGAAAAAATCTCGTAAGATCGGTAGCGCCATTGACGAGATCGAAGCACGATATTCAAGGATTAGCCGGTGAGGAGGACGACGATACGAGAACGAAGAAATTGGCGAAGAAGGTGAAGAAACGAAAGAAGACTACGGACAAACCGTCGCCCCCTAGCGGAAGTGAATTGGACTCGGATCACGATGGAGGCAGAATGAAGAAAGCGCCAAAAGAAAACAAAGAGACGAATGAAATATCGTTAACGATCGATAATAAAGCGTCGATCAATGGAAATGGCGAGACGACGGAAACTCAAGTTGAGGAGGATAATGAGAAAAATTGCGAAGAGCAACCAGTATCACCGACCAAAGCGCTAAAGTTTAAAATCGAGGCGAGCAATAGCGTCGGTGATTTTTCAACATTGTGGGTAAACGCAAACGTCGCCGAGGAACAAGAGAAACAGAGAAAAATATCGCAAAGTATAGTCGAGCAATTTCGCGACAGCGTGAGACTACCGGCACCGAAACATAGCGTCGATAAGATTGGCATGAGTAACAAGAAGGATACGATAATCGAGGAGCATCAACAGGTCGTTGTGCTACCGGTGAAGAAACGTTACATCAAGGACGACACGAGAAACAGCGTTTATCTGACTCTGAAGACGCAAAAGAGCTCGACTGCCACCAAAATTTCGGACACTGATGGAACTAGCAATGGGATCGAAGTGATTGACAATAAAGTGGATGAACCATCGACATCGTCAACGACCACCAATGGGATTACAATTGACGAGGAAAAATCGACAAAGAGCTCGATAGCCAATGCAACACCGGCAATTACACGGCAACCGCGAGTAAATAAAGTTGCCAAGTTCCGGTCTAAAGATATCACTGAAAGTGATGTAGAGGTCAAAAGCATTTCCGAGTTGCCGGGGTCCGGGGAGACAAAGCGGAAGATAGGAACGAAGGACGTCAGGTTGCCCAAGTTATCGGGACTCAATGACGATAGAGGTAAAGTTATTGCGAGTGAATCGATCAGTGCATCGTTGAATCGCGACGCGATCGTAAACACGTCTTCGGCGCTGATCGAAGATCGTTCGAACGATCGAATTAACGCTAAAATTTTGGCAGTTCCAAAAGACGAGACGAAAAATATTGATACTGTGAAAACGCAAGATACGAACGATTGTTCGAAGCTCGATAATTCCGAATTGGCCGATTCGTCGATACAAGCGTTATTCCCAAAAGACGATACGATTTTCGCTAAAGATGAAATCACGGAAAAACCGCGGGAAACGGGATTGGTGGAAAAAATAGGAAAACCATTGAAACGCGCGAAGAAGGAAATAAAAGAATTTCGAAAAAATAATAGTAACGCGATCGTCGACGAGTCAAAGAGACTGAAACGAAGTGTCGCGAGTTCTCGGGATTCCACGAGTACCGATGTCGACGTTGTGAATTTAGAGGAACGGAAAATAAATGAAAAAGAGAAGGAACTGGCTAACGGGACTGAATCGACTACAGCGAGAATATCATCGGTGATTACGCCGTGCTGCAACAACGTCGAGAGCTTGCCAAATGCGTCAACAATTAATGTTGACTGTGTTGAGAACAGGTTGGACGATGCGTTGAAAATTCACGATGAAAAATCTAACGTTACGGGACTAGCGAACGACGAGACAAGGATTACTGGGAATTTCGCTGTAAACGAGGATTTATCGTTATCGCAAGAGCAGATTACGGGAAAATTTGTTGTCACTGAACGTGAAATATCGAAGCCAATTGGCGTGACTAGGGACGAGAGTGAGGTCGACGGCCTCGTTAATTTACATAAAGTCAAAGACAAGTATCAAAACGTCGTTGAAAAACCGGCAACGATCGAATCCCCGGAGATTCTCACACCGACGAAGAAAGACGTGATTTTCGAAAAATTCGATAATGATGATAAATTAACGAATGAATTAAAGAAGAAAACAGTGGCAACGACAGACACGACGAAGAGCGATGATAAAAATGTTGTCGATACGTCGAAATTGCGAAAGAATCGCAAAATATTGTCACTCTCATCGAGAAACAATAGCACGGAAATTGTCGAATTGCCGTCAGACCATTCGAATCTTGAGATAGTGCCTGATAGTCCAAAGAAAATTCAAAAGACACAGAACAAAAGCATCGTTAGCAAAACAAATGGTGACGACGGATCGAGCTCAAAGATCGACGTATCCTCGAAAGACTCGACGAATGATAAATCCGAGATTGTGATAGAGGCGAAAATTACGAAGGATTCGTTGAAGAAGGAAATTGAACCAGTGTCGTCAATAGCCGAGCCATCGAAATTGACGAACGGTGCACTAAACACAAAACCGAAAACAATTGTTACACCCAAAGAATCAACAGAACCGGAAGTTAATCCGAAAACCCCGAAAAAAGGTACACTCGCGAAGAAAGACGAGGAAATTGATTTTTGGGGTGAGATTGAGAGTCAGAGAATCGCAGCACCGTCCGCCAAGCTCGCGAGCAAAATTAACGAAAAGAAAGAAAATCTCAATGATAGAATCGTTAATACGGAAAAAGACAAGATTGCCGATTCGATGGTGATAGTTTTGGAACCCGAGGCGAAATCCAATACGTCGCCGGAAAGTGGGCCACGTGAAGAGACGAAGACGCTCGTTGATGGTGTGAAAAAGTTGAATAAAGTGAAGAAGAAGAAGAAAACGAACGAGAGCAGTGGGTGCAAGAAAAAAGATCAGGAGAAAGCGAGCGCGGAAACTATTTTCGAGCGTTTCACAAGCGTCGACGCGGTTGACGAGAAGAGTCATCAGCAACCAGAGTGGCTGGAGCAGCAGAACGAGAAGCTCACCACCGTGAATAACACGCCGAAGGAGCTGTGCGAGGAAAAAAATTGCGAAAAACCGGAGAACGATAGATTCGAGCGTAACTTGTCGACGATAGTCGAGGAGAGTCTTAGCCCAATTACGGAGGGGATACCGAAAAATATTGAAGCCTTGGATCTTCTTACCGCGAGCTTGAGAAAAGAGGAAGAGAGCGTAACAACGAAACTGGATAACACGAGGATTTTGTCGTCGCTCAATGGAGATAACGAATCGAGCGAAAAAATCGAGACGAAAGATTTTTCACCAAGTGTTGAGACGCATGTTCGCGGGTCAGAAGTGATCGCGTCGATCGAGCCGGAAACGCGCAAAGATGAGATTGCATCTAGATCTCTAATTGAGTTGGAAAAAGCCTCATACAATGAGACTTCTTTGCCGAATTCCAAGGTATCCGTACCAACGATAGAAATCCTAGAGGTACCAGACACACCGCCCGAAGAAAAAGAACTTCCGGAACTGATAGCGGAAGAAGAAGCTCGCGCGAAAGACGAGGAGGCTGAAGAGGATCCAGGAACTCCGACGAACGGGACAGTTAACGAGATAATCAACGACACACCTAATAACATATCAAAGTGGCACGGACTCGCTGATTTGTCATTGGACGAGCCTGATAAGGATATCGGACCGGAAGTGGCTCTGGCCGCAAAAGAGACTACGAAAAAAGACAGCGGCAAGAAGAAAGTCAGTTCAACGAAAAAGACTAGCAAAAAGAATTCGATCAATTCGAATTCGTCGAAGAGCACGGCCACCAGTCCGGACTCGTCGAAGAAGAAGAAACTCGCTAAGAGAAAAAAATCTTCGACGAAAAATGTAAAAGACAACGAGAAGAGGATCGACGAGAGATCCGAGTCAAAAGTGTCAAACACGTCGGACACGACGCTCAAACCCGGTGGCCTTAATCTTTGTGTTTCGCCGAAAAATAGCGAAAGAAATTCACCGAAGCAACGACCGTTGGATCTCATTAAAATGTTTTACACGACGCCCGCGTCACTTTTGACCGCGACGCCGCGAGATCTGTCCAAGGTACGACGGGCTAAGGTAAAGAAGAGGAAACACTCGTCGAGAACAGCCTCGGCAAGTAGCGACAGTACAGGAAGTACGAGAAGCACACAGAGCACGGGAACCGCCGAGAGCACGGGAAGTACCGAGCACGAGGATGAGATCGAGCAAAAACGCATATCATCGACGAGAAGCAACGACTCGGGCTTCGATGGATCACCGAGATTGTCGAGTACAGATTTCATTTTACTATCTCACGGAAATTCGATGGATCGATTTTTTTCATCTTCTTCTAATTACTTTAAAGAAATTAAAGAAAGTATCAGTGAATTGAAATTCTTGGACTTAAATTTCGGCCGAGTATTCAAAGATGTCGATTGGTAATAATAAATCGTGGAATTATTAATACCCATTCAAATGTTTTGTTTTTCCAAATTATCCCGCGGAAGTAGACTCGTAATTTTTTTGAGTAATTTAAAAATCAGATCCTGACAAATTTCCCGATTACCATACTATTACGATTCAGGACTCGCGCTATCGCGTAATATTCCGCCAATATAATTATTCTTATTCAGCCTCCAACCTCCCCTAACACGAGTGCAAATTTTTCTCCGTGCTTTTGATGTCCGTTTGTTTTTACTTGAATCAAATACCTTTGAAAGTAGAATGAATCGTTCGATGACCGTTTCATTCTACTTTCCATGATCATTCGTTGATCGTGGACTCGTTTCGACGAAAAATCTAAGTTCGTTCGAGGGCTTAAAGAACCGGACCAGTCCCCTGAATCTCAACGATTTGGAGCACTCCCGGTTGATCGAACGTCGATTTGCGAGTTGTCGTCTAGTGTGCTGAAAACTATTGTCACCGTGCCACGCAAGATAGTCGTTAAACGACGATGCCAATTTTGACGATTAGCCAAGAACTTTTCACTGCAATCTATCACATCTAATCGATAATCAATGATCGATCATACATCGATATTCTTTTTTCATCCTACATATATATAGATTGTATATTTCTATATATAGTTTTCAATTCATTATTTATATGCGTATAATCTTGTTTACTGGCGCTGTGAGTATGAAAGTCCGCCGAGAGAAAAGAGAGATGAAAACATATCAGATATACAATTGTCTATATCTTTTAATTCTTCGACTACAAAAAGATGCGAGAGAATAAAAAAGACGATGACCACATTTTATATATCTGTATATGCAATTTTTTGTGATCTCTCACTTTTAGATTACGCGATACCTCAGCCCCGTTAACAACGTACATACATATACACATACATAACAATATTCTAATTGCGTTTCGCGATAATAATTCGCGCAATCGATCTATCATCTACACGAGTAAAGGCATTGCAAATTCGTTTCGTAGGTGGGATGAGGTTGCGATATTACGAATCAGTAACCGATAGATCCTTTGACTGTTAAGAAGTGCACGATGCTGTCCCCCGGGGATACCAGATGATCGGTATCTGCTTGCGCACGATATCTAACATTCCTGATTTATTTTATTTTTTTCTCTTCTTCTTCTTTTACTTACGTTTCCTTGGCACGTGTTTGAAGGTTTTTCTGTGTTTGGAAGCTTTTTTTGGCACGAGAGTGATTGTTTTTTTTTTTTTTAAGCCCGCGACGAGAGTCAAATAGATATATTTTTCAGCTAGATCTAAGGCTGTTCGTATGTATGAATGGTGAAACAAAATTTTAAGATTGATTTGTTGCAAATCTTTGTTTCGTTTCTTTTGCCTCATGATGCAACGAGACGGGGCGAATTACACCGAGAGGAATATTGAATTTATATGCCGGAGGAGAATATTTCCACACATTCGTTAGATTATAATATTGTCCAATATATATATATATATATATATCATATATGGAAAGAAAATGTCTAAGAAATTTATGATTTTTTTTTTATTCGTTAAAATAATTCGCGCTGTGCAGACTGCGACATGGCATGTCACAAAAAGTGTGAAAAACTCACGGGAAACCTGTGCGGATTGAATCAGAAGCTCGTTGCAGAGGCCCTGCAAGCACTAAAGAGAGGTGAGTGATGCATTTGATCGAGAGAAAAGAAAATCAAAATTGTGTAAGAGAGGACATTGCGCGCTGGTTTTAAAGGAATATACTAATGAAACAAATCTTGGCAGATAAAGTTGATTACGATTTTATAGAAACGGTGGACGAAATGAATTTAAAAAAAAATGTCAAAAAATTGAGTTCCATTAAAAAAGGGTTTTTTCTTTCATTTTGAGTTATGGAGTACCTGAATGCAGTAAATTGACAAATTCAATAGTGAAACAGAGAAGCTCAGTATGATTTGATGGATTTAAATTTATAGCACGAGTACACGAGAAAATTGATTGTTATACAAAGAAAAAATGTCATCTCAACAAAACTCGTAACCTAACAATTTAATTCAATTAAAATCGACTTCAAATCTAATTCTTCGTTAATGTTATGAAAAATTTAGCCAATATCTATATAATATTGTTATAGAATGAATTATCATTTTAACAAAACGAAAATAATATCAAATATAACATTTTACTCCGAAATGTTTTGTAAATCAAAAATTTCAATGACGGCACCAAGTGCAAGTACGAAATTTCAATAAATCATGATGAATTTTATCGTTGCAATAAAATGTAATCAGAAGACGAAAACCGCTGAAATATTGAGTGCTCACGCAGGCTCTTAAAGTTGAGATACTATTCCGATTTACCTTTTCTCTAATATATAAGTCGCGAAATAACGTATAGTTTTGTACACACAATAATAGAGTCAAAAAGTCGAGAAGGCCGTCGGTGGGATATATAGTCGTGGATAAAACGCGTCACGTGCTTGCGGACGTGTTCCATTAGAGTATATGTATATATACCGAATGATTAAACATCAGTGGCGTTGGTGTCTGTATCACGTTGTTAAAGCTTATCTCTTTTACTCTCACGATTTTCGTGAACTTGTCATATGAGGTATTCCATCCGAAATCGACCTGTCGAGAATTCTTAACATGTTTAATATCATTGAAAAAAATCTTACAGTGTCCGACGATGACTGAGATTAGAGTTTAATTGGTGACAATGAAATTCGGATGATTTTTCGACATTTTTATAATATCATATCATATTCATTATTTCTGTCAAAAGATAAATTGAGGATAAATCAGTACCGCATTTAAAAACCAAAATAGGAGACTGGAACCGCTAACGGATAAAGGAGAGGGAGCTGTAAATATTTGAAGAATAAGATTCGTAGGGACAAACCTTAACAAATTATCTTCAATCGTTTTTCATTCGATCGAATGTCCTTCGAAATTTCTTTCCTACAGCATTTAACTCAATTTACATTGAAACACAATATTTTATGTTTATTCGCGACTATTATTGATTACCGTCAAATAAATTTTCGAAAAATCTACAAAATATCGTAGAGGGATTTTTTTTGTGACGGCACGCAACCTGTTAATTGGAAAAAGAATTGAAAAAAACTGTTGAGGCTCTGAGCCATGTCGTGCCAGCGTGAAAAGCCTCATATTTAAGACTCGTGGGGGGTATAGGAAAACCCGGCAGTTTTGCCAAAAATGTCTCGCTCTCTCACTCACTCCCTCGATGAACATTTCGAGTGTGTACCACGAGAGACGGTAGCTTCTCTCGCGCATATACTCCAACAAGATTCAACTATTTTCGTCGGTGTTCTCGCTCTTTTCGCGCTATTTGTTTAACGTGTGACGTCAAGAAAAGCGTTTATTCCTCGGACGAGAAGATAGAGGAGAGAGAGAGTTTGGGTGCACACAAACACATACACACGCGCACACTGTATCCGCCTTTTACGTGTTCTCTGAGTCTGATCATACTAGCGTGGTTTATACGAGAGAGTACGAAAAGATCGCATCGTCGTTGCGCACACGGTTGACCGCCTGACTGGCAGGCCAGAAGATCGAAAAGTTTTCATTTTCGCGCGAGACAACACGCAACTCTGCTGCTTTTTTTCCCTCTTTGAGTTCCGGCAAACAAAAAAAAACAACAAACACCAAATTCCTGCGATTAATAAAGTTTAATGAAAGGATATTCACGATTGTACGATAAAATGAATCTTGCTAATCAACGAAAATATTCGAATAATTAGTAAAAGAAATTTTCACTTACGGACACCGTAGGACTTGCCATTTATATTGCTGTTACGTACTCACGATATTTACGTACATAGGAGCTTTATTAGATATAAATATTTTCACGTATAGCAGAAAAAGTGATGGCCGGGTGGACAGTCAATGGGAATAACTCTGATAAGCAATATTTTGCCCAACCAGTGCCTGTGATCGAGAGAAAAAGAAGAATTAGAAGTGGCGGCGGTGGTGATGGTAGTGGTGATGGACAAGATCTGCTCGACGATGATTTGGATATCGTCGTCGGGGATGAATTTCAACATTCGGGTGAGAGATAGAGAGAGAGAGAGAGGAGTGGGGGAAACGAGAGAAGATTAAAAAGAGAAATAGAGAGAGAGAGAGAGAGAGAGAGAGAAAGATGCACGTGTGCTCTTCGAGAATGCGTAAAGAAAAATCCGAGAAACGAGACAAGAGAGTCTTTCGAAATTGAAAGTTGAAATAGCGTGAAGATGTTTGGGTTGTCCCGGTTTCATTTTTTCAGTAGATAGATTGCGCAGCATCCCCGATTTTTTTTCTGCTTTTTTTTCGTTGTATTTCCGGTAGCTCAGCCCCGAAACAAATTTTCACGTAGTTGCAAAAGTTCGTGAACTTCCCGGTTTCTTTTTCTTAATCTGACGTTTGTCGTCTTTTTATTTTGTAGTATTTTTTTTTTCCTCGTCAGCATGCTAACGTGCCAGAAATTATTCCAAATTTAGTTTTCAACGGTTGATCGCAAATTCGGCTAAAGCAGAGGCACAAGAGTGCGGCAAGAGTGAAACAGAGGAAGAGAAACAGAGAAAGAGTAGTGGCACAGCTGCGATTTAATGGCCGAATTACAATTATATTCTACTCTCTGGCACGCGATTCTCGTGGCAATTATACTACAAAAGTTGAGGCTTTTTTTTTTGGACTGAAGAATTCATCGTTTTCGGAACGAGTTTGATATGAGAAAAGCTCAGAAAAAACGAGCAATGTCATTGAATTCGAGCTTGCTAAAACTGAGTGAAGAAAAGTAAAATTTATAATTTTTTTAGAACACATTTCATGTCTTTTGAACGAAGAAACAATTCTTTTGACAAACAACTTAATCAGCATCGAATTATCAAATAGCCAGAAAAGAGAATTTATGAAAATTCAAACCGCAAACGATATAATGACGGAAGTTTTGTTCATTTCTGGCTCGCAGGATGAGAGTTTAAGGTATGCGGAATCGCGCCTCTTGACCGGCCGTTCCACCTTTGCATAACTCCGCTCGTAATATTCATAAACGACGAAGAATATATGCCGGCGATGTTGGTGTAGACGTATGTACACCATTCGGCGGGTGTCGCGAGTGGACCTTTTCGTTTTCTGGTTAATTTGGAGCACGGGCTCACTTTTGGATACACGTATATATTGCTGCTGAAAATGTCACGTTCCAGTAATCGGCCATTTAAGAAACATTCAGCTTTCGTTGTTATTTCCATAATTACGTAACGTTAATGTCCTTCTTAAAGAGCCTGTGGTATATAGGGTGAAATTACCTGAATAAAAAGAAATAATTAATACTAAAATACATAACGTTATGTTCGGTAATATTTAACAGTTCCAATGACTATGTGAAATGGCGAAAAAACAGCCTAGTTCTCCGGTATAGTTGACAATACTATCGGCGCAGTTATTTGCCCGAGATTTGACTCTCTCTTTCTATCTCTCTCTCTATTTCTCTTCTTCCGCATGTGCGCCTCTCTCGGGATGCTTTATAATACTGCGCACCCTGCGGGGCGGGGGCGGGGGGGGGTAATACTTCGGTAAGACCGCTTGCCTGATGCCGGGAAAGATATTTAAAGCACAGGCCTATCTCCTCTCGCACTTTTGTACTGTATATAGAGGTACATATATACATATAGTTCGCTACTTAGCAATTTATATATACATATACATTATACATATTTGTATTTATATACAGATATGCGAATACCAAGAGCTTTCATCGTTATTAATAACGATAATAATAACGCAAGATGAGAATAAGTAATGACGATGATGACAGCGACGCGTGACTGTTATGAGAGCATCAGTTATATCCATATTTTGATAAAATCGCTCGAGACAATTTATTATTGTTGATTCATGCTCCATACTTTATTTTCATACTTAAACAAATTTTTAATTATTATTATTAGTAATTTTTTTTTTTTTTTTATTAAAGAATATAAGAAAAAAGTTCGATGGGATTTTTTATTATTCTATTAAATGCCTTATGACTGATTTTTAAGGTAGTAGTCTGGTAACTTAAGCCGATTTTCATGTCTTTTTTGGAGGGCGTTTTTTTGTAGGTAAATAAAAATGAATCGTTTTGGATATTTAGGATGTTTTTATTTACATATTAAAGATACAAAAAAAAATTGTTTGAAAAAATTTAATAGTTTATTATTATTATTATTATTATTGATCGAAGTTGGCACCTCGAAAAAAGAGCGCGTGGGTGGCCCCGGTGATTTTGGCTCTTGATGTTATCTGAAATCAAAAATTCTTGATAATTCTTAATCTATAGACATGTCATTCTGGTCGGAACTACTGAAGTTAAATTTCATGGATAAATAACAAAATGGAAAAGGACGTTTTTTTCCAAAGTCCGCCATTTTGTTATTCATCCATGAAATTCAACTTCAGTAGTTCCGACCAGAATGACACATCTATAGATTAAGAATTATCAAGAATTTTTTATTTCAGATAACATCAAGAGCCAAAATCACCGGGGCCACCCACGCGCTTTTTTTTCGAGGTGCCAACTTCGATCAATAATAATAATAATAATATACTATTACATTTTTTCAAAAAAATTTTTTTTTGTATCTCTAATATGTGAATAAAAACATCCTAAATATCCAAAACGATTCATTTTTATTTTCCTACAAAAAAACGCCCTCCAAAAAAGACATGAAAATCGGCTTAAGTTACCAGACTACTACCTTAAAAGGATTGCATTCATAGAAAAAAAAAACATTCCTAAATGTTTAACGTTTGCTTAAACTGCTTCGTTAATATCTTCTTGAGATTATTATTGTTTAAAGTCAATGTTCTTATTCTGATCGAATCTAATTTGAAGTTCTGACCGCAACGAGTAAAATATTCTTACGAGCGTTTTTCTTATACAAGAACAAATGAACAATTTTTTTTTTCAAATTTAATCGAGTGACGAAACTATTCAGACGTTTTGACTGACCAAGAAAAAAGTTATAATCCGTCGGAAAAGCATTTCCGTTGTAAATTTTGCGTAATATATCAAATACGCTGCCGCGTCTCTTGATAAATCGTGGCTCAAGCCAGTCGGAGTATCGTTTCGGTAAATTTAAATTTTATACTCTTATAACTCACGTAAAGTAGTCATTCAACCCTC